>JAGFMF010012216.1:230452-265750 GCA_019455555.1 Galemys pyrenaicus
AGTAGGCCCAGCAGGTAAGGGGGTACAGGTGAGGGGGCACAGGTAAGATGCATGGAGGTGCTGCAGCAGGCCCAGCAGATGAGGGGGTGTAGGTGAAGGGGTAAGGTGAGGGGGTGCATGGAGGTGCTGCAGCAGGCCCAGCAGGTGAGGGGATGTAGATGTGAGGGCACAGGTGAGGGGGTGCATAGAGCTGCTAACGGAGCCCAGCCGGTGAGGGGACCTAGTGTGACAGGCCAAGCAGGTGAGGGGGTGGGGCGTGGCCCGGGGATACCATCCAACACCCTCCCCATGTCCCCCACTCCCCTGGTCCCCGCAGGTGGCCCTGCGGGGTGCCCAGGGGATCCCCGTCTCAGCACACTGGCTGGAGGGCGGGGACACGGACAGGCACCCACGAGTCCCGCAACAGACGTCCCCCCAGCACGGCCAGCCCAGCACCGGGGCCCAGCCGCTTCCGGACGATGCGCCCCTCGTCCTCGGCCCCGCCAGGCGCCCCGGCCGCTCCCGCAGCTGCTCTGGCCCAGGGTCGGTCCTGGCAAAGCCCGCGGTCCGGGGCGGCGCTCTCGGCCCTCTCCGCTGCAGCCCCCCGCGCCCACGGAAAGCGCCCCCGCCCGCCCGCCCGGTCTCTGGGCCGGTTTTTGGGCCCACGCCGTGTGGCTCTCTGCAGGTGCTTGCAGGACGGCCGCACCGTGCCCGGTGGAGGGGCCGGGCAGCGTCGGCCGGCGGCGGGCAGGCGGAGGGGGCACAGGCGGGCTGTCCACGGGCCTGTGCTCTCGGCGCTGGGGACTCCGGGCTGAACGGGCGGGCTGGGCTGCACTGCCCTAGCACCGGCATGTGTGTTTCAGAGGGTCCGCGAGCTGGAGGACAAGCTGGAGGCCCAGAAGCGGCACCTCAAAGAGCTGGAGGAGAAGGTGGGTGTCTGCGCTCGCTGCCCGTTTCCGGCCTGCCACTCAGCGGGGCATCCCCTCCTGCCCGCCCGCAAGCCCAGAGCAGTTCCCTGGCCTGCTCCTCCCCTCCCGCCTGGAGAAGGAGTGGGACTCAGCAGCCCCTGGAAGCCTGCCAGCAGGGGGCGGGGTGGGGGACCCCCCACGGTTGGGCAGGGAGGCAGCGTGGGGGACCCGGTAGGCGGAGTGGGGTCCCCCGCGGTCGGGCGGGGGCAGGGGCTGCTGGCTCATCACAAAAGGGCTTGCTCTCCGATATCACCTCACTGGGGGGACGAGTGACCCCTCCCAGATGGACGGGCGGGTAAGAAGGTGACTGGGCTGGGCGCCCGCTGGTGGGGACACCGGCTGTCCTGCCACGGCCTTGTCCATCTAAACGACTCCTGCGGCAAAGCCACTGCGTGTCCCTGCAGTCCCCCTCCAGGGTGACCGCGCAGGGTGGCCCGGCCCCGGGGTCTCTGCGGTTTGCATGTTATGGCGGGGAGCAGCCTGAACCCCCAGGCAGGCTGTGGCCCCGCTGAGGGCGGGGTCTGCAGATGCACCCCCGGCCTGCACTGGGCTTGGCCAGAGCAGACAGGCCAGCCCCGAGGACCACGTGTCCTTGTCACAGCCCTGACCACGTCCGCTCGCCCCACTGCCCCTGAGCCCCTAGAGGTCACAGGTCAACTTCCATTGCCTCCCGGACGTTCTTGCCGCGGAGCGCGGCTGGCACAGAGGTGACCGCTGCACAGGGCAGGCTGTGGTCACAGCGCAGGCGCTGCCGGGGCATCGGGCCCGTGCTGGGGGCAGTCTGAGCCTGCAGGGCCGGCTATGGCCAGCGCGGGGAAGAGGACAGGGCCTGCCTGGTCTTCAGCTGTCGGAGGCGGGTCCTGGAGGGACAGAGGGGCCGATGTCCCCAGTCACCAGAGGAGGAGGGAGGTCTGCAAATGGGGTGACGCCCTGTGCTGGGGTTGAACACAGTGTGCCCAAGGCGAGGCCAGCCTGCACCCCGGCTCCAGGCCCGGAGCGGCCGGCCTTCCTCTGGGGAGCAGCCTCCCGTGGCCGGGCCGTCCGCCCTGCCCCTCCCCGCGCGCCCTCCCTCCGCCGGCACCGCGGCCGGTGTCCTCAGGGGGCACAAAGAGTGGGTGCTGGGAAACACTCAGGAGTTGGGGTGCTTCTCAGGCCAGCTCCCCAGGGTCCCAGGCCACATTCTCCCACCTCCCCTCCAGGCTGTTTTGGAGCCCCGAGGGGCCTGCTGAGCCGGGGGTTTGGCTGGGTTGCGCTGGGTCCTGGCTGCCTGGGCACCCTGGCCTGGCTGGAAGATGCACCCCGGCCGCCTCCTGGCCATGCACCCAGCTGGGATGACCAGGTGTCTGTCCCTCCTGTCCAGCTGGGCTGTCCTCGCCCGCCTCCCAGGGTGGTGCCGGGACGTCGCTGGACGGAGGACGGGAGAGGCCAGCCCAGCCCGGACGCGGTGGCCCCGTCCGGCGCAGTTTGGGTCACAGAGTGAGAGGAGCAGAGAAGGGGCTCAGGACCCACTGCGGCTCTTCCTGCCGCGTGGGCACAGCGGTGGGGAGACGCGCACAGGTGTGCCGGCTGCGTGCTATCCTGCTTCCGGGGAAAGCAGCAGGAACATCAGGGGCGTCGAGCCCCGCTGGGCTCCCTTCCCGCTCTTCTCGCAGCTCTGGCAGCTCCTCCTTGTCACGGGCGGCGGGGCAGGCGCTGGGCCAGACACACCCACATGCGCCCCGCCCCTGGGGCCACTGCTGGGCACCCCCGCCCTGCGGGGGGCTCGGCCCATCCTGCCCAGGCCCTGGTCCCCAGGGAGAAAATGAGAGCGGCCACTGCCGCGCCCCCTCCCCTGGTTCTGGCCTCGTTCGGAAGCGAGAGGCCGCTGGATTCTGAGTTTCTCAGTAATCACATTGCCCTGCTTTGGAAAACACGGAATTGTTTTCCGACGCTGCTGACGGCCACCTGCTTCCGCGGGCCCCTCCGGGCAGAGTGAGCTGGCAGCGAGGGGCGGGAAGCCCACCCACACAGCCCACCGGCTCCCTCCCTGCGTGGCCACTTTCCCTGTTACTTTTAATTTCTTTTGAACGTAGACGGGTCAAGCAGCAGATTTCATGCAGTGACCCTCCTGGGAGTGGAAGCCCCGCAGGGTGGTGCAGGCGGGTTCCTGCAAGCTGAGCTGGGGCCTACGGACTGGGCGGGACTCTCCCGGGGTGGCCGCGGGGCCTCTCCTGCTCGCTCTGCCCTGCCCTGCCCTGGCCCGGTCCTGCAGGGAAGCCAAGCCTCGGTCCCACAGCGCCGGTCCCAGTACAAACGCCCATCGGAACTGGCCGGGGTCGGGGCAGTGTGTGGGCGGGTGCCTGCCGTGTAGACGGCCCGCCGTGTGGGCAGGCTTGGGCTGATGTCCGCTCTGAGGCCTCTTCCTGCCCGCCCCGGGGCCCCGCGCTGCCGCCCTGCGGATGCTGTACATGCTGAGGTCCATGCTCCGTCTCTTACATCTCTTTTCTTTTCTCCCCCCCTCATTTTCTTTTGGCCTTATTTTATAGTTTTTGTTCCTTTTTTTGTTTTTCTCACTAGCATTCATTCTGTGGCCTTGACGACTCCCGTGAGCCAGGAATGCGGGTTGGTATCCTCGCACCTCGTGGGTCAAAAAGGGAGGTTTGCCAGAAAGGAGGACCCCCCGTTCTGCCCAGAACACCCCTAGAGTCCGCCTCGGTGCTGGCGCTCAGCCCCTGGCTCACTGGGCCTGGGGCCCGGCCGCAGGCCAGTCGCGGCCCTGGGGGGGCCAGCAGAGGGCGCGGATGCCGGCTGGCCCGTTGCGGTTCATCCCGAGGGGCGGCTGTGCTTTCCCAAGGTCCTTCCCGCTGTGGCTTCAGCGTCTGCACTCACCGCTGTCTGTGGGCTGGTAGGGCCTGGCCAGAGTGGGCTTCTGGGGCCGGGCACCTGCAGGAGCAGGCAGCCGCGAGCTCGCCGAAACGTCCGGGTAACTACATAAGGAGCCCAGCCCTGCGCCGGCCCAGGCTGGTTCTGGCCCAGTGCCTGGCCCAGGCCCTCCTGGTGGACTCGCCCGGGCCCTGGCGCCGTGTCTTCCCGAGTCTGGCAGTGTCCCTAGAGGGAGTCACTGCGGCACTGACCGCCTGGACGCTTAGAGCTGGAACCCCGGCCCCAGGTCCCGCCAGTCTGAGCATCTGTGAGTGCCGGGGTGCTGCAGGGCCGCTGGTCACTGGACCCAGCCGAGCTCCGGTGTCCGCGGCCAACCCCGGCCCCTGCCCTGAGTCCCCGAGCCCGGGCTGTGCCTGGCACAGGCGCGGTGAGCCAAGGGCCCAGGCCGTCCGGCACGTGGGCCTGCACTGGACGACGTCCGGCAAGTCCAGTGTCTCCGGCCCCTGGCTTGGGGGAGGCCCCTCAGCAGGCTGAGCTGGCGCGTCGGGAGGGCCGTGGGGCAGGGAGGCAGGTAAGCTGGGACGTCGCCGACCATCTGACCCCTTGGGTCTTGGTCATTTCATTCTCTTCTGACTTCAAGGGTAGGAAAAGAGCCCGCGGAAAACACTAGTCCCTACTGCTCCCCACCCACACACCAAAACTCTGCGCCAGGCAAGCTCTTCCAAGCAGACTGCGCCAGAACTCAGCTGGCTGGCGACAGCCCCCAGGAGGGCCGTGTGGCGGCGCTGGGCCCCGGTTGGCCGCGCTGTGGGGGCGCTGCAGGGGCGGTGGGGTTTTGTCAAGCCAGGGCCACCTCCGCGCCCCAACCATGACACCTCCAGAGCCCCGGACAGAGACCTGCAGGCCAGGATACTAAGTGCAATTACAGAGGCTGCATGAGGGGCCTGCTGTCTGGGGAGGGCCCGGCTCTGCTCGGACACCACGTGCCTGGGCACAGAGCACACCCCACTGGGCATCTGTCTCTGTACATCTGTTGTCATCAACTGCGCCCTGGGCACCCCGGCGTCTGTCAGCCAGAGTGACCCGCAGATGTCCCTGTGGTCTGAACCCCCAGCCAAGCCTTACTCCGCGAACCCTCTAACCACGTGCAGCTGGATTGCCAGGGAGAGCAGGACCCGGCGAGGCACTGGAGCCTTGGTCCCTGTGGATGGCAGACCCCAGCGGCCTCCAGTTTCCAAGGGGAAGCCATGGGCTCCATCACTCCCATGGGTGTGACACAGTGACCATCCCAGGGCATGACCATCCCTGACGCCAGGAAGACAAGGACCGAGAGGGTGGACACAGCCAACTAGACCATACTCAGGCCTGTCCTGCGTGTTGGGTGTAATTTGCAAGCACCTGCTGAGGAAGAAGTGCTGGCAGGGAGCATGCTGCCTGGGGTGCCCATGGGGAGGCCCCCTCTGCTGAGCCCAGGGTCCCCAACCACAGGAGCCTCACTGGTCCCAGGAGAGCAACCCCTGAAGGAACCTCAGGAGAAGCTGGCACCGGGCGGCTGAGGCGGAGGGCAGGACCAGCTGGGGAGAGCCAAGTCCAGGAGGGCGCCTGGGAAGAGTTACTTTTAGAGGCTGGCGCTCTTTTTCTGCGGTGAGAGTTGGGGGAACGTCTTCAGGAAAAGACACCGCTTCCAAACTTTGGGAGTTGTCAGAATCGCAATCACAGCGAGACAGAGGGTGGCGAGCGCCCCTCGGTCGAAGAGCTGGCTGGCGGCAAGGATGGCTTAATCCCAGGCGGGCAGACGCCCTGCTCGGTGGTTGCCGGAGGGTGAGAGCAGCCCTGTGCGTTCTAGTGAGAAAAACCTTTGACGAAACGGAAATGGCTGGAATTCAGGTCCCCAGGTCCGTGGGGGAAGGGGCCGCGAACTCTCCGAAGGGGAAGGACAGGACACAGAAGGACAGCCTGGTCAGCGGGGACTGATGCCCACCCCGGGATGGTCCAGCCGAAGGATGGGGGTCTAAGCAGACACTGCAGGGCAGCTGAGAAGCGACTGTGCCGTAGACCCAAAGTGCTGCGCCGCCAGCCCTCCCCACTTGGCAGCGTTCGTGGCCAAACACGATGGACTGGTGTCTCTGCTGGAGCAAACAGGCGTGGAGCGGTCTGCGGGGGAGGTGGGAGGGCGAAAGCGCGTCTCCCCCTCTGGGGCCATGGAAACGAGAGGGGCACCGCTTGCTGGCCGCGCACGCGCCGGGGAGGTCCCAGGTCTCGGGCTGTCCTGCCAGCACCGGGTGCCCACCCCAGCGCGGGGACACGTGGAGGTGTGGTCCTCGACCGCCGTCCTGTCCTGGCTGCCTGGCCCTCCCGCTCCGACCACAAGACGGGAGCGGGGTCAGCTCTGACGTTGGACTCACCTAGGCCCAGTCCTTGCCCCGCCACTTCCTGGCAGCGGGCAGTGGGCTCTCCAGGGGCACCAGCCGCTCGGAACCCTAATGTCTTCTTCTGTGTGAGGGGGTCTGAGTCTCCAGGGAGCACCTCCGAGGGGTCTTCTCTGGCCATCGCGAGAAGCCCGAGGCTCCAGGCTGCTGGACCCAGCAGGCACGTTGCCGCGGCCTCCGAGGGAGCAGAGGACCCCAGCCACGAGCTCCCGCTGGCAGGTGCTGGAGTCGCCTGACTTGGGGGGCCGGGATGCCCTGCAGGACCCAGCATTTCTGTGACAGTCCCGGGCATCGCTTCCAAGGGCCCCGCCAGGGGCAGAGCCAGGGACCCGGAGCACAGAGGTCACCCCAGAGCCACCTGGCCCTTGGGGTGACCCTCCTGGGTGTTCATTTGTTTTAGACGAAAGGAAACGGAGCTCACCTTGAAGACAGGGGTGGTTTCCTGCCCCGCTGCCCTGGGCTTTACTCTTCGAAGAGGCCACTCCCAGTTTCTTCTAGAAGACCTCCTGGGTCAGCTGGCGCAGCTTTATTTAGCAAGGCTTTCCGTCCCGTTCGGAGATGAAGCGAGAACTTACAGGTTTTCGAGAGTAAAACTAATAAAGGGAGGGAGATTCTCTTCCATTAATTTTAACGGGACGAAGCCTCTTGTCTCTCATTTCCATCCGCCCTGCGCCCTGCATCGCTCCGAATCAGGCCCTGCGCCCCCCCGCCCCGGGGCGCCTACCCCACCATGTGCCATCCTTGGAGGCCAGCGCTCCAAATACTCCAGGGACCCCGCCCTGTCCTCAGGGAGCCCAAAGTCCTTGATCTGAAGCTCAAGGCTGGTCCTGGTATGTCCCCAAGTGCAGTGGTGTCACCCTCTGTCCTGTCCTCCCCCCGTTGTGTCCCTGCTGCTGCCTGGGGCTGGGTGTGGAGGCCCCTCTGCCTGCGGGGTCTCGCGCCCACGCCTAGCTACAGTCTGTCCTCTCCCCACGCCTGCAGCCTGCTCCTCCCCTGGGACGCCTGTGCCCAAGGGGGTTGGGGGTGGGTCCTGGCGTCCACCCAGCCTTGAGTCCCCGCGCCACCTCCCGCCTGGAGTCCCAACAAGCCCGTCCACCTTCCGGATCTCCCCTCCCTGCTCCATGAAGTGTGCAATGGTGCAACCTCGCGGGGCTGCCGGGGCACTGGCTCAGGTGCGGGAGGCCACCCAGGCTGGAGGGAGCCAGCAGGCACCAGCTGCAGGGCCACGGCGGGACCCCAGAGGCGCAGCGTCAGGTTTCACGCTATGGCAGGCAGGGAGGCTCCGCCCGTCGCTCTCACCCCCTTTATGGGGTGCTTCGTTCCACCTGACTTTTTCCGAGACGCGCCCCAGAGGACCTGCGTGTGTAAAACGAGCTGGTTCCTCCTATCGCATGACGCCGGCCCAGAGACACCAACCCCTCATCAATTATCCGTCCTCCGCCCGGAGGCGCACCCGCACGCAGAGGGGCCTCCCAGCCCGGCCCGCGCGGCCGCTCGTTGCCCCGCCGGGATGGAGGCCGCCCAAGGGCAGGCAGGGAAGAGCTTCAGCTACACAGTCAGGGTACCCGGGGGCGACGGCTGGGACGTGATGAGCGTCGACGTGAAGATCGACACGCGCTGGGTGTTCCAGGGGGCGGCCGCGGGAGGCGAGGGCCTAGAGGAAGAGCGGGCCGCGGGCCTGGAGGAGCTGGCTGGGCGCCCGGCCGCGGGCGCGGCCTCCCTCGGCAGGCAGCTGCAGCCCCCGGAGCAGAAGCTGGTGGCCGCGGCGGACGAGCCCACGGAGGCGGCAGCGGGCCTGAGGCGCAGGTAAGCTCGTGCCTGGCGCCTGGTGCGTCCGCGGGGCCCTGCCCCGTTAGGATGCGCTGGGCTGGCCGCGTCCCGCCTGCCAGCTCCGCCTCGGGTCCTTCCCCTTCCTGCCTGGCTCCGGCTTGGCACTGAGGCTGCGGAGGGGCACTGAGCTCTGCTCCGGCCAGCCAGGGAGGGACGTGGGAGCGGCCCGCCCGGCCCCTGCTGGCCACGGCTCTGGCTCTGCCTGTGACCCGCTGGGCTTCCCGCTGCCCCGGGGTGTGGCTCTCCTGGGCTGCCTGGCTGGGGCGGCAGCGGCACCACGTTCCGCAGGGCCCTGACACCAAGGGCAGCGCCACCTCCCGCAGTTGCCCAGCGGCCGGTCCTGCCGTGCTCAGCCGCCGTGGTGACAGGTGAACTGCCCGCCCCGCGCGTGGACTCCGGTGAGCTCATGTTTCTGCGGGAACTGGCCTGGCGCAGAGGCCGGGCATCTGGATCCAGGCCGTTCTGAAGCCCGCTCTACTGGTCAGTTTTGATACGAGGCCTCGCCTGGGTCAGAGGCGCCGGAAGGTGGTGCCATTCTGGGGGCCACCCGACGCTCACCGGCACCCAGCCCAGGGCCCGGGTTTGCAGGGCTCCGCCTCTGTATTTCCCTTTTAATAAAGGCATGAAATGTGGGTTTACTTCCCCCCCCCGTAAGACTTTTTACCCGGGGAGCCACGAGCCAGAAGCCGCACGTGGCGCTCTGAGGCAGTCCCGTCTGTGCCCTGCGCCGCCTCCCGGAGCCGTGTCACCCGCAGTCACACGTTGGGTTTGCTTCGTGGGGGCCGTACAAAGGCCCACGGCCCGGCTGGGCCTGCAGGGACATCTCTTACCGTCCCGGCCGCGGGGGCGAGGTCGGCGGTCAGCGGGGGCGCTGGGAGCCTCCCTCCGCACGGGTGGGCATGTGTCCACTCGGGCGTCCCGCTGCGTGTCTGCGTCCTCCTCCCCTCTCCACACCGGGGCCCACCGTGACTTGGTCGCCACATTAGCACCTTCTCTCGGACATGATCACATCTGCGCTCGGGGGTCTAAGGCTTCCACACATCCCTGCGGGGTCCCGCTTCAGCCCCCGTGAGCCGAGACAGGGAGCTGGGAGACTGGGCCCCAGCCCGGGGTGACCGGCAGCCCTGCTGCACGCGGTCACAGCTTCGCTCCTTCCTCTGGGAGGTGAGTGTGGGGCCGGCAGGCGCGATGGCAGGAGCCCTGTGCGGGGGGCCGGAGCCAGGCTCAGGGAGGGCAGGGTTGTGGGCCGTGGGCTGGGCCTGGGCCGCGCTGGCCCCCGTGGGCTGTGGCTGGGCCTGGGCCGTCTCCCTGGAGGCGGGTGACGCCGGCACGGCGGGCACTGGGCCCTCTGCCAGCCGAGGTGGAGGGGAGCAGAAGCCTCGCGGGCCGGCGCACGTGGGCGCAGCGTCCCTGCCCAGGCGAGGGAGCTGGGGCCGAGGCCGGGACGTGCCGCAGGTCCCTGACGGCCGGTGCAGGGCTGAGGCGCGTCCGGGTTCTGGCCGGTTCCGCCGTGGGCCGGGCTGCAGGGCCGGGCCACTCGGAGCGCCGCGCTCGCCAGCCAGGCACCAGCACCAAACCGGCTCCACGGGAAGGCCGCAGCGTTACGGGTGGGGAGCCCGCCCCGCCCACAGCACGTCCTGCTGCCTGGCCACTTCCAAGCTCAGGCCGGGTCCACGGCAGCGGACACCACAGACCCACGCCGCGCCGGCACGGTCCGCGTTTGCCGTGGGCGGCGGGTTCTGCTGTCAGCCGAGCCAGGCCTCCACCGCAGCAGCGCCGTCAGCGTGCCTCCTCCTCGCGGGCTCAGACGCCGGCGGTCAGTGGCTTCTGCAGGCCACGTGCAGGAGCTAGACTTGAGCTTCTAGGAAGACTGCCCGCCCAGGTGCCCCCCACATGCCCCCCAGGTGCCCCCGGGTGCCCGCATCCAGGAGAGACGGCTGCCTCATGCCCTGCGGGCAGTCCCTGGCCCCCGCCCCGGGCAGCTCGTCATATCGGTCACGAACTCCTCGCAGTGAGGAGCTCGATGGGCGCCATGTTTGTGGCGTCCCTGTCCTGCAACTCTGGAGCCGGCGCCCACAGGCCCGGTGGCTCGGACAGCACAGCTGCCCACGCGGGGCTCCGAGCCGGACTGGGAAGCCGTCTCGCCGGGCCGGGCCGAGGGTGGGCGGCTCGCCGCAGAGGCTGGGCTGCCCATGCCTGCTGCGTCTGCACCTGCACCCCTTCTCCCGGCCTCCTCCCGCAGGGGGGCAGGTGTGTGCGCGGCCATTTGACCTCAGGGGACAGGTGTCCGGCCACCAGGCCCCCTGGTGCCCGCAGCTGGCTGCCCACGCCGCCGGGCCTCACCTGCATGCCGTGCCTCCAGTGTACGCACGCCGAGGCCTCCTTCTCGTCTCGGCGCTGGTCACAGCCCCCGGAGCTGCGCAGTAGCTGGCAGGGGCCGCTGGTCAGCCATCAGTCAGCCGCCGAGGGGCAGGGGGTGCCGGAACTAGACGCTGCTCCTAGTTCAGGTTCCGGGCGGCTCCAAAACTCAGGACAAGTCTTTTCTTGTTCTCCTCGGACACCACCGCGCTTCCTGACCGCCAGGAGTGCTCGGCCTGCTCCCCGACTGGGGCTGCTGCCTGCCGGGTCCAGGAGGAGCTTAGAACCCTCAGGAGGGCTCAGTCCCCTGGCTGGTTCGAGACCCGCTCCCGGGGCCTGGGAACGGCCGCAGGATGGGCCGCTTGGCCTCGCTGCTGGCGACAACGTGTCATTTTATTTGACCCTCACGATGGCCCCTGAGCAGGAAACAGTAGCCCTGCCTCCCAGCCCAGACACGGACCACGGAGGTACACGGCCCGGAGAAGGCCCCGTGTCCAGTAAGGGGCAAGCCAGGAGGCACGCCAGGCCCCCCAGGGACGCGGGGCTTGTCCGGCTGAGCAGGTGTCCCGCGTGGCCTGGACGAGGGTGGAGATGCAGTTCGTCCGAGGAGGCAGCGCACACACCCTCGCGCGGGCCAGGCTCAGGCGTGAGGCGAGCCGGACAGCAGGCACAGACGTGTCGCAGCAGGCCCTCCCCTCCTGCGGCCCAGGCCCGGGCCTCCCCTTCGGTGGGCACCGCCAGCCGTCCAGCCGTCCCTCTGCGTGTGCTTCCTGTGGCGTGCCCGCCCAAGCAGTTGGGACACTTCCAGCCTCCCCCTTGATAAGTGACAGGAAGATGAATCATTTTTTTTTAAAGATTTATTTATTTATGCATACAAGCACTGGGGTACAGGCCAGAGTCCAGGGGGGTGAGAGGATTCACCACAGAGAGCAGGGAGCAGAACAGGCAGATCAACGGAAGTACACTGCTGAGGGGAGCAGCAGGCACAGCAGGAGAGGTCTGCCGCACCATGTGGGTCCCCCTCCCTGGCCGGCAGCAGGGATCGAACTCGTGCTGCAGTGGCTGCGGTTTGCTTCATGGTGTGCTGCTCAACCCACTGCGTCACCAGGGAGGCCCAGATGAATCATTTTAATTGCAAAAGCTTCACACTGAATTTCAAGCATCTCCTTAGAGGACGTTAAGAGCCCGCGGCGTGCACGTCACAGCGTCATTTTGGAGTCGGACGGTGGGGCTGCACGCTGTGTGACCTCGGGCGAGCTGCTGGCCTCTGAGCCTGTGTGTGCGGGGTCCCCGCGGGCCAGGGCGTGAGGCCGCAACCCCGGGCCCCGCGGCTCGGCTCGGCCCTCTGAGTCGCTGTTGTCCCGGAGCTGTCTGGCGCGTCCCCCAGGCTGTGGAAGAGAAGCAGGTGGTCGCAAGGGTTTCTGGAGACCAGGCGCTTCGCTCCACATTCATAGCTGTGTGGATCCAGGCAGGGAGCTTTTCCGAAAATCTGGGCCCCAAACAAAGGTTGGGAGCAACTTTTACACTTCACTGTCTCTACATTGCTACACGGGTTAAAACATATACAAAACCCTACGGTGGGAGGCTCATTCCTGGAAGAAAGGGGAGTGTTTCAGGGAGGTAACTTTTCTGAGATGCTTCAAGGAGACGAGCAGCCCGACCCTTGACGTGCAGCTGTGTAGACAGGGGTGCCGAGACGGGCCGGGGTCGCGCTTGTGAGCAAGCCTGTTAACTGCGCCTGCGCTGCTTGGGCTAAACTCTGACCGGGGCGGAAACGCCACATCCGTTGTCCAGGTATTGCTGCCACAGTGTCGCCCACATCGGGGTACAGGTTTAGGGGTGCAAGTGCCAGTAGGGTTCCCGATGCATGCCGCGTTGTTACTGCAGACGTCTCTGACGTATTTCAGACGATCTTTCGAAGGACGTGTTCGAGTGCTTTATGGACTACTTTGCCGAGTATAAGACGGCCAGCGATGCGTCAGAGGTGACAGGTGTCTGGCGCAGCCGGAGCCCCCCTGAGTGAGCTTCCTGCTTCCCGCCGCAGGGTCCAGGAGCTGGAGCTGTCGGAGCGGGCCCTCCTGGCCCGGGTGGACCAGCTGAGCGCCCGCGTGCGGCAGGAGAGGAGCGCCGCCCTCCGGGCCCAGGAGCAGCTGGAGGCGCTGCAGGGGGAGCTGGCCCGCCAGGTACGGCCCCTTGAGGCCTTCCTCTGGTGCAGCCAGCCGCCCTGCGTGTTTGGGTGGGCAGCAGTCGGTGAGCAGAGTGCCAGGAGGGGCGACAGCCCCCCCCCCCCCCCCGCGGGGNGTGCCAGGAGGGGCGACAGCCCCCCCCCCCCCCCGGCGGTGCAGTCAGGCGGCGGCCGGCAGGCCTCTCTGGGCCTCGGCTGCCCAGTCTGTAAAGCGGACCGCATCCTGCCTGTTGCCTGGCCAGGCCCCCGCCAGGGCACGTGCACACAGTGGCCTGCAGGCTGGGCTGGCGCCCTTGCCGGGCGCTCAGGCCAGAGGCCCCGCAGTGCAGCCGCCCCTGGAACCAGGGCGAGGACGGCTCTGCCTGCAGGAGTGGCCTGCAGTGGGAGGACAGAGGACAGAGCTGCTCCCGAACTGGCCCCGAGGCGAGGCGCCCGAGGGAGGGAGGGAGGGAGGCTGCAGAGCTGGCCGCGTGGGCTGGGCCGCAGGAAGGGCCAGGAGGCGTGGGCAGCAGGCGGGAGAAGGCGCAGGGGTGGGAGGACACGCAGGACAGGGGTGTGGGTGGCGTGGGGGCTGTGAGCCGGCAGTTCCTGGGCGGCTGGCAGCGTCACCGCGCGGCCCATGGTGGGAGGGGTGCTGGGGGCTCAGCAGGAGGGTGGGGCCTCAGGCCCTCATCCCCGGTGGGTGTGGAGTGACGGGGCGGCTGCCAGCTAGAGTGTGGCTGGGAGGCGAGCGGGCACGGTCCGGGCTGGACTGTGGAGGCACAGCCCACTCTGCCACGCTTGGCGTCGGCCCAGGGCCTGAGCGAGCCTCTCGGGGTCAGCACCTTCTCTTAAAGGGGGTCAGTGCTGGACAGTGGGGCCAGCGAGTCGGGACTCGGTTAGACACGCCCGGCTCCTGCGGGCCACCAGGCGGGGCGGTGTCTGGGGAAGACGGGCGCAGGCGGCTCTCGGGCCGCTGGCCTCGGGGGCGGGGCCGTCACGTGGCAGGCGTGGGCCGGGCGCTGAGTCACAGCAGCATCCACACGAAGCTGCAAGCGTCCCAGTGGGGGGGCGCGCGGGGTGCAGCGCTTTAAGAGCCCGGCCCCACCGTCAGGAGGCAGAGTCGAGGGTGGGAAGATGCGGGTGAGATGAACTGAAATCGTCTCTGAGGGCTGGAGGCAGCGAGTAGAAAGTCCCCGAGACGCTGAGCCCCAAGTCCAGGAAGCTGAGCCGCTCCCTACCGCTGCTCCCGGCGCATCACCCTCGGGGTGCTGAGCGGGGGTCCGGTGGGGTGGGGGACGCCGCACCTCGCGTGACCCCACGGAAAGCGCTTTAGCAGATGCCCTTGGGTGACGCCTTCTGCACACGTGGGGCTCCAGGCGAGGCAGACACAGGCCTCGTGAGGCACCTGTGGGTGCTCAGAGGCACAGCGGTTCTGGGGGTGCTGAGCCCCTTTCCAAACACAGCTCATATCAGGCCCAGGAAGGACCTGTGGCGAAGCCCACCCTGGATGAGGGACCAGAGTCCAGGGGGTCCTGCCCAGGGCCCCTTGGAGACCAGCTGGCCCAGCTCCACCGGCCCCCAACTGCTACCCCTGAATCCCTGGCCAGACGTAGCTGAGACCTGCAGCCCCCCCCAGCACAGCACTGCACAGCACACCTGCAGGTCCCCCCCAGCACAGTACTGCACTGCACACCCACAGGCCCCCCCAGCACAGCGCTGCACAGCATACCGTAGGCCCCCCAGCACAGCGCTGCACAGCACACCCGCAGACCCCCCCCAGCACAGCACTGCACTGCACACCACAGGCCCCCCCAGCACAGCGCTGCACAGCACACCTGCAGACCCCCCCCAGCACAGCGCTGCACAGCACACCCACAGACCCCCCCCAGCACAGTGCTGCACAGCACACCTGCAGACCCCCCCAGCACAGCACTGCACTGCACACCCGCAGACCCCCCCCAGCACAGCACTGCACTGCACACCCGCAGGCTCCAGAACAGTGTGACTCAGTGTGACTCTGGGCCTCAAGCGCGGCAGACCTGGCGGGCATCTGCTGGGCACAGCCGGCCGCTGGTCCCGCAGGGCGTGGGGGGAGCAGGCACAGGGGCTAAAAGTGAGTTCGACATCAGCATCCCCGCCCATTGCTTAAGCTAATGCTGACGATTGGGCCAACGCCCCTGTTCTCCGTGGGCGGGGCCGGCTCACAGCAGGGGGGCACAAGCTCTAGAGGCAGGACAGACAGACCGTGACATGGGGTAAGGCCACACGTCAGAGATGGGGATGCCATGGGGCTGCAGGCTGTGTGGTGTGGCACGGAGCCGGCACCTCTGGGTGTCCGGGCTCGCAACAGAGTGCACCCCACGGGGCAGGGCCCCCGGGACGTGGCCTGGCCGCCCTGTGCCATCGCCAGTATCAGGGCCTGCTGACCCCCAGGGCTGGGACATGGACAGGCCTGCGAGGTCTTGAGCAGAAGCGGGGGCTCTCGGGGGGCGTGCAGGCAGCGGCTCTGTGCAAGCTGGTGTGGAGGTGTCCAGGGCTATGACAGCAGGGGCTCCCCGTGCAGCAGGGGGCTCCTGGGTGCCCCCCCAGCTTGCCTCCAAGGACCCCCCACCGTGTGCAGGGCCCCTCCCCCGTCCCCATGCAAAATTTTAGGGGGCTCCTAAAACTCAGTGATCCAGGTAGACATTTTGATGCAAAATTCGAATGCCAAAAGACTCCATGATAAGCAAAGCATGGAAGTTTCAGTGGCGACAGCGTGCGCGCGGTGCGTCCCGGCCCGGCGTCCTGACGCCCTCGTCCACCGCCAACTTTAGGTTGGAGAGAAGGAGCGCGCGGCGCGGAGGCAGCGGTTGCGGCTGCAGCGGCTGCGGGAGCGGCTGCGGCGCCAGGACGAGGCGCTGGGGCAGCAGGCGGCGGCCCTGGAGCGCGGCGCGAGGATCCAGCGGCGCCAGCTGGACCTGGTGCGCGAGCAGGAGCGCGTCCTGCGGGCTCAGGTGCAGCGGCTGGAGCGGGACGTGCGGCGCCTCTGCCGCGCCGCGGGCCAACTGCTGGCGGAGCTGGACTCTCCGGCCCCAGCGACCGGCGCAGGCAGCCCCGGAGACCCGGCCTGCCTCGGAAGCGCCCCGGGGGCGGCGGCGCAGCTGCGCGCCCCGCAGGCGCGGGCGGAGCGCGACGAGCGCGAGCGGGAGGAGGCGGCGAGCCGGCTGCAGGAGCAGCGCGCCACTGAGCGCCGGCGGCGCGGGCAGGTGGAGGTGCTGCGCTGCCGCGTGTACGAGCTGCAGCTGTCGGAGATCGGCCTGCAGGGCCAGGTGCAGGACCTCGCGCGGCAAAACCGGAGTCTGCGGGAGGAGCTGGGAGCCCCGGCGCCGCGGGGCGCCGGCCCTGATGGTCTCTGTCGCCTGGTAAGTGGCCACGGCCCAGGGCAGCAGTGAGCTGTGGCTTGTGCTCACTTCTCTGGACAGCCAGTGGGGCAAGCCGCCCGCTCCTTCCTTCCCTAGCCTGTCCCTTCCTCACCCGTCCCGCAGCCTTCAGCCTCCTGGCCCTGCCCACCAGCCCCGCCCAAGCACCCTGCCAGCGACTCAGCGCGCCAGCCAGCGCTGCTGCCTCCTGCGGCCCTTCCACCCCCGCCACCCCGCACGCCCGCTGCATCCAGCACCTAACCTCCGCTTATGCGCGCTCCGCCCCAGACCCTCTCCGGCTGCCCCAGCCTCCGTCTACCCTCACCTTTTCTCCTCTCTGCGCAGCCACCGCGCTCCCACCCACCACCCTTCACCAAGCCCCTGCCGCGTGCCAGGCGCGGTGCTAGAGACCCTCGCGGGCTCCGGAGTCCTCCCTGCCCAGTCCTCCCCGCCGAAGCACCCTCCCCGCCGGCAGCCCAAAGGGCCCTGGGTGCCAGGCCGTGGGTGCCCCTTCCTTTGTCCTCCGCTGGGCTGTGTGCTCCCTGAGGGCAGGGTTTGGGGCTGGCGGGCTCCGGCCCACCGCAGCTCACAAGCTTCTGGCTCCCCGTTTACTAGGTGTGCGCCCACAGAGGCGTTTACTTATTCCTCTGATGGCGGCCACCCAGACGCGCTCGCTGCGTTCCTGCAGTGGGGGCGGCACCGGTGGCTACGGTGTGTGGCACACGGGGCCCGGGAGGCTGCAGCTGCCACGAGGGCCCCCCGTCCACAGGAAGTGGGGCTCAGGGCCACGCTGAGCTGCTGTCGCACGGCCAGGGGGGCGCAGAGCTGCCCGCTGCCCGCTGCCCAACTCGCACTCTGCTGCGCCCACTCGGCCTCGAGCTGGCCCCTGTCCCCGCGGCCCCCGCCCGCCCCGCGGCCCCGCCAGCAGCCGGTGCAGAGAGCACTGCTCCCAGAGCCAGACTGGAGCTGGCTGCCGATGGCCGGCGCCACAGCTGCTCTGCCTCAGTCAGGGTACCCAGGGGTCCGATGACGGCTGCAGCCGGGCTCACACCGCCTCTCGGCCGTGCCTGCTCTGGCGCCGCCGCCAGCCCGCTCCTGCCCTCCCTGCCCGCTCGTCAGGTGGAAGAGTGTCCGGTGCTGGCCCTGCTGTCACTTTGGAAAATAAATTGCGTGCAGACGGCGCACGTCCCCGAAGCCTTCTGTGACCTCCCTGGGCGTCAGGCTTGGGCGGGGGCTGCCGGCTCGGGCCCGCCACGTGCTGCTGCTTCTCTCTCTGTGGGCTCGAGCGAGAGTGCGGGGGCGCAGCGGGGGCTCCTGCCGAGGCTGTTTGTGTCCTGCCCCCCTCCCCACGCAGCGCGGCCAGGGGTCTCCCCCGTCACCGGACAGAGGCACGGCCCCGGCGCCCAGCTCCCAGGTGCCAGGGCCAGCTGGGGTTGCTGCGTGGCTGGGGCACAGGCGGGGTCTGTGCTGGGGGTGCTGGGGGCAGTGCCAGAGGCTGGGCTCAGGGAGGGGTGCTGCCCCCTGCCACGGGCAGCGTGACACCAGGCCTCGTGCCTTGCCATTTCCAAGTCCCCACCCGGTGGCCGCAGGCCCGCGCGGCCCCTGCTCCCCAAGCTGTGCTGGGGCGCCGGCACAGAGGTCTCTTGCGAATGCCCTAACCCCTCCTGTTGGAAGAGCCCCTACCACTGCCCACCCAGCCGACTGCTCCACCTGTCCTGCTAGAAACTTCTTCATTCCGCTACTCCTGCCCACCCCCAGGCTGCAGTCTCTCCGGAGTCACTGTCCCTCTTTCCTGTGATGGCGTCCTGTCCCGGGCCTGGGCACGGCAGAGGAGGCGCTGAGAGTGCGCCACGCTCAAGGAGGGGCCTCGGCTCCAGCGCCGCCTGCTCAGTGCGGCCGGCCCTTCTGGCCCCCAGCCAGGCCCACTCTGCCTCCTGGCTCTGAGCTGCGATCAGTTCACTTACGCCCCAGTGTCCTCGCCAGTGGGCAGGGAGGGCCTCAGGCTCCGGGGTCCTGGCTGTGACAAGCGGCAGCAGCTGCAGGTGGGGCCACGGCCGGAGGCGTGGGGGCGGCCCCCCCAGCCCTGCTGCCCTGGCTGGTCGCCGTCCTCTTCTCGTCTCATCTGCCGCCGCTTCCGTCTGCCCCAGATGCCATGGCCAGGACCCCAGTCCCTCCGGGTCAGCCCACCCAGCGACCCGTCACTAACTGCACCTGCAGGGACCCCCACTTCCAAGTCACCTCACATCCTGGGGTGCTGGAGCTTAGGACTTCAACTTGGGAATTGCTAGGGGGGGCACAACCCATGAGAAGAACCCCTCTGGGTGAACAGTTTTGAGGGCCCATGAGATGGTAAAACTGGGTGCCAGTTCCCTGAAGGCAGGCACCCAGCTGGCCCCCCATCCTTCCTGGGGAGACACAAAGGCCCCCAACAGTCACAGGGTGTCTCTGTGCAGACGCTGCCAAGGCCCTGGCGCCTGGGCCTGAGCTCTGGACACGCAGCCCACTCCTGCCCTGCCCTGCCTGGCCCCCCCAACACCCACTCCTGCCCCACCCCACGCCCCACCTCCACTCCTGCCCCGCCCCCAACGCCCACTCCTGCCCACACCAGGACGTCGGGCTCTCGCAGCCTCAGCACCGTCCGGCATGGAGAAGCTTCTGCCCTCTCCGCTCGCCCTTGGCAAGCCCCCGTCCCCCTCTCTGGGAATGCCGCTGCCCCGCGCCCTCCGCTGGCTCCTTCTCTCGCCGCTGCCCCTTCGGGACACGACCCCCCGGGGACTGGTTCTTGCTGCGCCAGGCCTGGCTGCCACCCCCGGGCGGTGTCTCTCGGCCCCCCACAGCATCACGGGCCCTGGGACCGGCCCTCCCGGCTGTGACAGGCGTGGGAGGGGTCCTTGCTCCTGCCCGGCGGGAAGCTGGGGCGGCTGGGCCCGGAGAGGGCCTGCTGCAGGCGGGCAGAGGCGGGTTGCCCGGGAGGCGGGGCGCCCGGGAGGGAGGCGGCATATAAGGCCCGGGCCAAGGGCAGACCCTTCGCACTGCGCCGGGCCAGTGCGGCCGCTCTGCGCCTCCAGGCCCCGGGGACAGAGGCGGGGGTCAGTGGCACTCACTTTGCAGAAGAAGAAACAGGCAGGCAGGGGAAGCGCCCTTACCCGGGAGGGGACAGGAGCAGGAGCTGAAACGAGGCGCTTGCTTCCCACCACCCCAAAAGGACCAGCACCCTGAGGCCTCGGTGATACCCGCGTGCTCCGGGCTTCGCGGAGGGAACTGTCGTGGGCGGGGGTGCCCAGCTGGCCTGGGCGCCACGTGGGCTGCGGCTGGAGGGGTGACAGGCACAACTCAGTCTGCTGCGTTGGGGAGCGCCCAGGGACCGTGGCCTGGCCTGGGGGTCGCAGGGAGGCTTGTGTCAGGAGATGAAAAGTCACATTCTGAAAACTCGGGGGACAGTGGCACCAAGAACAGGGGAGCGCCTGTGCGTGTGAGTAGAGCGACCCCTGGTGGCAGACGGGTGAGTCGCAGCCCACTTGTTCCTGCAGCCCGCGAAGGCTTTAAACACAGCGGGACGATGTCAAAACCCAAACGTGGACGCCGAACACGCAGATGGCATATAAGAGCAGAACCCGGGGCCAGCGCCCTGCCCCAGAGGTCCGTCTCGCTCCTTTGGGTATAAAAGAGACACAATCCAGTGGAGTTTCCATCCCGTTCTGGGTGCCCTCGGGGCAGCCCTCCCGGGTCGGGCTCACGGCCCAGGACTGCACCCCACCTGCAGGCCCGGGACGGAGAAGACCCCGCGGGCACCGCGAGTGAAGCACACAGCAACCGTTCTGCAGGAGCACCTGGGGGCGGCCGCGGCCCGGGGTCCACTGCTGCCGTGGCGGGCTCTAGAGGGCGCCCTTGCTCCCTCTGGCTGTCCTTGCGGGAATTGCTCCTGGAGCCAGAGCCCCCGCGAGCGACCCGGCCTCGCAGGCGGGCGGGATCGCAAGACTGAGCAGGAGGCTTCGGGCCGGGATGGGGAACGCTCCCTTCCCACGTGCCGCGCGGTCTCGGCGAGGCACTGTCCTCAGAGCATCGAGCGCATCCTGGCAAGTGAAGGGGACAGCGGGAGCCGCGCAGGAGGCGTGGTCCTTGGGCCCACTGGCGCCTCCGGGTCAGGGTCTGCACGTTCTGCCGTGGGCGTGTCCGCGTGGGCTGGGTGCCCAGACCGACGGAGGTGCGAGTGGAAGCGGATGGCGCCTGCCCGTCCCCTCCGCTGCCCCACCCGGCTCCCACCTGCCCGTGCGCCCTCCCTCCTGCCGGCCCTTTGCCTCGTCCTTCACTCTCTTCTCGTTTCCTCTCTACCTCGTTGCGATGGCGGCCTCGCCCGCTGACGAGATGTTCTGCTGTGATCACGCTGAGCCAGCGGGTCGGAGCCGGAGACGGCGATGCGGTGAGCCGGGCCAGGCCGGGCCGCCGGGAGCAGAGCCGAGGCCCAGCGGCGCCCTGGTTTCCGCGGTCGGCCGAGGCCCTGCTGGTACTTGGGACGCGCTTCCGGCGGAGGCTGGGCTGTGGCCAGGGCTGGCTGCTGGGCACGGCAGAGCTGGGCGAGATGGCGCGGCCCCGGGGATCTGCAGGCCTCCGAGTTGGAGATCCAGGGCGGGGCGGCCGGTAGGCTGAGGCTGGGCTGCTGGCAGCGGCGCAGGGCCCCAGGGCTGGGTGCCGCTCTGAGGCAGTAGGGAGAGGGGCGCTGTGTCCCTGAGCAGAGAGGGGGCAGGTGTGAGGCCGGGGGGGCATCTTCGTGCTCTGTGGGGTGACCTGAGCCTGCGCTTAGCGCCTGGCGGAGTCGGGGGGCCGAGAGCAGGAGCAGAGGGAGGCCCCGCCCTGGAGGGTGGCGCAGGGGGCAGCACATGCGGCGGTGCAGAGGGGTGGGATGGGCAGGGGCTGGAGGAGGCCGCTGGCTGGCAGCCAGGCCAGGGCAGGGCATAAAGCTAGCAAAAAGCTTCGTGGCCACAGCAGCCTGTGGGCAGCCTCTGGGCCCTTCAGACGGGCACTGACCGCGTGGCTCTGGGGGCAGGGAGGACCCCAGGGAGGGGTAAACACTTGGGGAGGGGCTTCTTGGCGGCTGCGGGCAGAATGGGAGGAGCAGGAGTCAGTGCAAGGTCTGCAGAGGGCAGGCAGGCGAGGGCGCCCGGGCAGGCAGGCGAGGGCGCCCGGGCAGGTGCGAGGGCATCGCCTGCTGGGCTGTATCCGCCTCGCCTGGACCAGCCCCATGCACGGAGGAACCCGGCCAGGGAGGGCAGTGCTCCCGCAGGTCTGAGACATCTGCCTTCCGGCAGCTTCATCTCTTAGTCCTCCCACTGTCAGGCATTTATTAAGCGCCTACTGTGTGCCAGGCGAAGGCACGGGCATGGGTCTCTTCCGGGGGCCTCTGGCTGCTGCTCTGGGCTGGGCCTCATCGGGTGCTGCCCGAGGACCCCTGGCTGGGGCATTGGGACTTGGGGGGGGGCAGGGCTGCCGGCAGCACGGGCAGGCCAGCCCTCTGGCAGCACTCAGAGGACACGTCCGGCCACCAGAGCGCCCAGAGCCCCGGCGGACCCAGGGGCTCCTGGTCTGCTGAGCCAGGCCGGCCGAGGCTGGCGGCCGAGCACAGGATGGGCCTGGCCAGGCTGCGTCTGGCGGAGGGGGGCACCCAGGGAGGCCTCGTGCAGGACGCCCAGCAATCCTGCTCTTTCTGTCTTCCCAAGGACGCCCCGGGCCACGTCCAGGAGGAGCCTCCCCTGCCCGGGAGGGGCCGCCATGCCTGCGGCAGCCACGGCCAGCAGATGCCCCTTCCGGCCAGCGGCGTCTCTGGGCCGGGGGCTTCTACAGGTGTGTGGGGCCGGGCTGCGGGA
The DNA here is from genome assembly GCA_019455555.1 of Galemys pyrenaicus. Taxonomy (NCBI): domain Eukaryota; kingdom Metazoa; phylum Chordata; class Mammalia; order Eulipotyphla; family Talpidae; genus Galemys; species Galemys pyrenaicus. The sequence goes on from JAGFMF010012216.1 coordinate 252,305, forward strand.
CCCCACCTGCTGCAGCGGGTCGTCTCCCGCTCCGCCACAGGACGCGCGGCTGTGTCCACTCAGCACTGCGGGGCCGCCGGGGTCCCGGCCAGGCGGGGTGGCCCGGGGCATCTGGGGCCCACGTACAGTAGCAAGTCTCAGGCGCCCTGTTCCCTGCACCCCGCGGCCCTCGGGGCCCAAGCCAGTGTCGGGGGGCTGCCTGTGGATGGCCCACGTGGGGTTGGTCGGGAGGGCGGCCTCGGTCCCCACTCGGCCCTGGCTCCCACTCAGCCCAGGCTCCCCACTCGGTCCGGGCTCCCCCCTCAGCCCGGGCTCCCCCACTCGGCCCTGGATCCCCACTCGGCCCGGGCTCCTCCCTCAGGCTGGGCTCCCCCCTCACCCCGGGGTCCCCACTCACCCCGGGCTGCCCACTGCCTTGGGCTCGCAGGCCTGGTGCCCGGCCCATTGCTAGCAGGAAGCGAGCGGCTGGGCTCCTGGGGGGCTGTGTAATCTTGGGGTCCCTCTGCTGCCCAGGCCGGCTGTCCAGGGAGCTTTGCACCTGGGGCTGTGTGGGGGCTGCCGGAGGCCCCCTGGTTTTGGTGCCCGACCCAGAGACCACGGCCGCGCTCCCGAGAGACCTTGCTGACTGCCGCCAGGTGAGACGGAGACTCCCCGGCCCCTGCGGCAGCTGGGTCAGGCGCCCACCGCGCCCGGCTAGCCGGGCTCAGGAGGTGGGGCAGGGACGGCGAAGCCCGGACTGAGGAAGCATCCGGGAGTGGCTGAGCTGGAGACTCGGGGGGCTGGAGCGGGACCCGGGACGGGAGGGGCGTCCGCACCGAGACCAGCAGCACGTCCAGCAAGCCCCCGCCCTCGCAGGGGCCAGCGGCCCTCCCAGGGCCGGGGAGGGGCCGCCGCCGCCCGTCGGGCCCACGGGGTGCCTCCTCTGCTGCTTCAGCAGCGCCCCTGCCCCGCTCCGGGCTGTGTGGGACGTCCCCAGGCCGGCTCAGCCCCTGCGGCAGGGGTCAGTCCCACCTCCCGCTGTGACCCCGCGGCCGACGAGTCACGGCCGTCCCTGGCCTCTCTCTGCCTCCTCCGCTGCTCCCCACGCCTGGCCAGGGCTCAGCCTCCAGCGCTGAGGAGCTTCGGGGGCTCTAAGCCGGAGGCCTTGCTTGCCCCCCACAGTCCCGTCCTGCCCCGGCCAGCGAGGACGGGGGAGGGCAGACGTGCAGGGCGGTGTCTGGAGAGCGGCCCCAGTGCTGCCAGAGCCGGCGAGCCGGCGGGCGGGCAGGGTGCTGCTGGGAGGCTGTGGGGAGGCCAGCGGCAAGGCCAGGCTGCAGATGGTGGCTGTGGACACTGCTCTGGGGCTGTGGGGCCCGGGAAACAGGCGCATCAATGCCCAGCGGGTTGTGGGGTGCAGGGCGCGGGCGTCATGATGCGGGTGACAGACAAAGGCAGGCGAGAGGGAGGAGCTTGAGGGAGCAGAGTCCAAGGCGAGGTGGGATGGAGCCCAGGGGGCTAGGCAGGGTTTGCAGGGGCAGGTTCGGGGGGAACGAGAGCAGGTGCAAAGGCCCGGCGGTGCAGGTGTGGCCTCAGGAAGCCCCCGCTGGGGAGGCGGCCCGGGGCGGAGGGGCTGCGGCCAGGCCTGCTTCCACCCCTGTCTCGTCCTCCCCTAGCTCGCCCTGGCTGAGCCCCGCTGTGCTGAAGAGAGCCTCGTCTTCCTCTGCGGCTGCCCCCCGGGGGGACGGTGCTGGGCTGGGCCGCTCCCCGCTGCGGAGCTGGCCTGGGTTTCCGAGCAGAGGCGGGTGGGCAGCCCGGCCCGGGAGGGCTTCCTCCTGGTGCGGACATCCATGCTGCCCCCCTGGAGGCCGGCCGGGCCCCCGGACACCCCGTCCCCACTGCTGCTCCGCGAAGCTTGCTCCGAAGACCTCTGTGCCCCCCGGGGGCTGGATGCCAGGCCCCCACCTGCTGCAGGACGGCCCGGCCGGGGCGGCCACCGGGCCAGGAGCCCAGACACCTCGCCGGGTCGGGAGTCCCCACACCAACGCCCCGGGAGCGGGCCCGGCAGAGCCTGGGACTCTTGGGCGGAGGGAGAAGGCCCAGCGGGACCTGGGAGGATGTGGGATGGGGCGGAGGGAGACCTCAGCGGCCAGTGCTGGCTGACCTGGGACAGCTGGGGGCGTCTGACCTGGGAGGCCGGCGCGGGCACCCCAGGGGGTGTGCAGAGCGAGAGGGGGGTATCAGAACGCCAGGCCCCTGCCCCCCACCCAGGGCCAGGAGGGGAGCCCCCTCTGCTTCTTCTGCAGGGGGAGGTCTCTGTGTTGGGGGGGGCCCTGGGCAGGGGGGCGTCGGGGCAAGGGCAGGTCTGGGGCCCCGGGCGAGGGCTCTCAGAGCAGGAGGACGAGGCCTCGGCGGCCACCTACCCCGGGGCTCAGGGTGCCGGGGGGCCGTCCCTGCTGGGTGGGCGGCTCCCCGCAGGGCAGGGCAGGGCGCTTGGGGGCCCTCTGGGCCGGGAGGACAGGTGCGTGCGGTCTGGGCACTTCCTGCTGGTGCAGGACGCGGGCCCTGCTGGCCAGGGCCTGGAGGGGGAGGTGGCGAGGGCGCTGCAGCAGCTCGTGCAGGGGCGCTGCGGCCGCGGCGGGCACAGCCCGGAGGGCCCCTGGGGCGCCGAGGACGCCGAGGATGAGACGCTCTCCTCCACGGAAGAGGGAGGGGAGCCGCTGCCCCCCAGCCCGGCCTTGACGCCCGAGCCCGCTGAGCCCGGGGCCACCTGCCGAGGACAGGCCCGGCCGGGACGCAGAGCAGACGACTCCGAGCAGGAGCTGGAGGCTTGTGTCCGGCACCTCTGCCAGCTGGCCGGCGGGGGCCCTGGCCGGAGAGGGTCCGCGTTGGCAGGAGAGGACTGGACCTCTGCCCCGCGGTGGCGTGGCTGCCGGGAGGGTGCGTGCGCCCCGTGGGCCCTGCTGGACCAGGGCGTGGCGATCCGCTGTGCCGGGGAGGCCAGCCCCACGGGGTGGCGTGAGGACGGAGAGCGGGGGGATGCCCAAGTGCCGGGGTGCGGCGGCCTCCCAGGCACGGAGCCCGGCCCGGACGGCGGGAGCTGGGGACCCCGAGATGGGCCCTCCCAGCCGCCCCCTGTCCTGGAGAGGGTGAGGAGGAGGATCCATCAGCTCATTGCCGGGCTGAAGAGGGAGAGACGCCGAGTTCTGCGCGACAACGCCAGACTTCAGGGAGAGCAGGAGAGATGCCGGCGAGAGACCCGCTCCCTGCAGAGAGAGCGGGAGAGGAACGCGCAGGAGATAGCGGCCCTGCGGCGGGAGAAGGGCCTGCTGGGCGGGGAGGCCGCTCACCTGCGGCGGGAGCTGGCCCAGCACCTGCAGGTCATCGCTGACCTGGAAGACTGCAACAGGCAGAGCCACAGCAGGATCGCTGAGCTCGAGGAGGAGAATGAAAGGCTGAGGGGGCATGGGGGCCAGCCCGGGGGTGCCGTGGCCAGTGGCGCGGTGGAGCGGGCTGCCCGGGACCGGCGGGAGCTCCAGGCGCTGGTTTCCGGGCTGGGGGTCCGCTGCAAAGAGCTGCTTGAGGACGTGGAGCTGGGGGTAGAAGGCCTGGCCCGGGCCTTCAGGGGGCAGAAGGAGCAGCTTCTGTGCAGGCTCAGCGTGCTGGAGCGAGGCGTGGTGTGGGGGGCGAGCGCGGGTGCTGACGGGGGGCCTTTGGGGGGCACGGGGGCGCTCCTCCAGGGAACACAGGCCCCAGGCCCGGCGAGTGCCGTGGAGAAGGGGGTGCAGGTGAGCCAGAGTTCACGGCAGCTGATTCCGGGCGGCACCTTGGAGGAAGACGTGAGCGTGGCTGTGGGGTGCAGGGGGGCGCCCCCGCGTGTGGAACATTCCAGACGCGGTGCTGATGCTGGCTCTGCGGCCCCGGCGCTGCCTGGAGCGTGTGCTGGAGCATCTGCAGCCCGGAGAGGAGATGTCGGCGGGGCCGGAGTCGGGGACGCGCCCTCCGAGGAAGAGGCGGGGAGGCCGCGGGGTCCGGCAGAGCCCGGGCGGACCCTGAGCGCCCCAGATGCCCAGGTAGGTCACACCGCCAGCCCCTCGCTCTGCCGTGGCCCCTGAGCTCTGGCGCTGCAGCCGCTCCCGCTGACCGCACGGACACGCCTGTGCAGAGACACGGCGACTCGCCCACAGCCGCGCAGCGGGGCCGTGGGGCTGGCACCTGGCCGGGTCCAGTGTCAGCTGTGACCCGCGGCGCGGGCCTGCCTGCGGAGGTGGCTCCAGCACGGCCGGGCGTGCGGGGGATGTGCGCAGGCGGAGGCTGGTCTCTCAGTGCCGGAGCGGCCGGCAGCCACGGCGCGCTCTGCCCTCGGGTCTGCGAAGACGTGCGGGCAGAGCTCCGGGATGCGGCCGGCTCAGCCCCACGCGTGCCGTGATGTGGCCGCACACGCTCTCCTGGGCCGTTTTCCACGTCTGGGGGCGGGTCTGACCGTGGGCCCGGGGAGAGTGCTGCCGAGCTCCTGGGGCCCCGAGCGCGGCCGTTCCCCACTGCTCTACACCCAGTGCTTGCGTTCCACCCGGTAGGGCCACGCTGGGCTTGGGCCGCACGTCCCTGGTGGGGGCTGGAGAGGCATCAGAGGGAAATCCGGGGAGAAAGTGGGGCTCCCCTTGTGTGTGTCCCCGAGGCGCTGGTTCCAGAACAGGGCGTGGCTGGGCCTGCACCCGGCTGTCTGAGGGGAGAAGAGGTCGGGGCCGTTCCCGTGCGGTCGCTGCAGCCCCCATGACGGGTCCCCTCTAAGTAGGACGGTGGGCGCTCTCTGGGCCCGCGGGGCCCCGGTCCTGTCCCTGCAGAGGATGGAGGCAGCGAGGCCCCAGGCCGCCCAGGAAGGCCACGTTGTTTTGCAAATTGAGGAGCTGATTCTCTGGAACATTTGAAGCCCCATCTGTTCTCGGGGGGCAGCCTGTGAATCGCAGGCCCACGCTCTGTGATTCCTAGTAATTAAAAAATCACATTCTGCTGTCCTACTCCCTCCTAATGGGGGCGACGCCCCATCAGCCACCCCGTCGCTGCCCCCCGCTCGGCCCCTGCCCACCTGCTCACACTGCGCTGGGAGCTCTGGGGAGACGGTCGCCGAGCCTGTCACTCCCCAGGGCGGCCCTCTGAAAGAAAATGCCCAGGACGGGGTGCTTGAGAAGCACGGGGTACCCCTCAGCTGTGGGCTCCAACTTGGCCGCCGCGGCAGAAGGGGCCAGCGCCGGGAGCGCAGGCCGGCTGGCCTCAAGGTGGGGGCAGAGCCGCTCAGCTGCTCACGCACAAGGGTCTCCGCACCCCCCGGCTGCAGGTGTTGGGGTGACCCAGCCGTCCCCTGGCCCCGCGCTATGACAGCTGGCTCGCAGAGTGAGGGGCGGGGAGCTCAGGGAGGGCTGACCGCCAGCAAGCCAGCGCTCGGGTCTCAGGTGCTGAGGCAGGTGACTTGGGGGCCCCCAGGGGGGTGATTCCACTCTGGGGTCTCCGCAGCCCCGGGGCCCGGAGGCCGAGTCACCCAAGGAGGAGGAGGACCTGAGGCTGTGCGTCCGGCGGCTCCGTCTCCAGGTGGCCACGCTGCAGTGCCAGCTCCGAGACCAGGGCTGTGCCCGCCAGGAGGCCCTGCACCTCCAGGACCAGCTGCAGGCCAAGGTAGGGGCTGCCGTCCTGCCCCACGCCCATGGCCCCAGCCCGCAGCTGGGGCCGGAACAGCCGTCAGAGACCTCCCGGCCCCGGCCCCGGCCACTGTCTCTTCCGCTGTGAAGCTCAGAGCGTGCAGGGGGAGCAGCTGGGCCCGCGCCCCTGCCGGCCCCTGATAGCCAAGGTGGCGCGGCCACGCGTGTTCTGAAGTGCACGGCTTTGTTTGCAGGTTCCCACAGAGAAAGCCTGAGCGAGGGCGAGTGAGTGGCTGCAGAAGGGCGGGCGGGAGCCTCGCGGGGCTGCTGGGCCTCGCCTGGGGTGGGTCCAGGCCCCGCCAGGTGATAAAGGCGCAGAGACCTGGCACAGGCCCGCAAGCGAAACGGAGAGAGGCTGGAGCACTGCGTCCATGTCCGGGGCTCTCCGGAGCCCGCAGGATGGACACGGTTCCCGTGCACGCGTACGGGGCCCGCTGAGCAGTCCCAGACCTGGGGCAGCCTGTGCAGCGCGCAAAGCCCCAGGCCCTGCTCGCCCCCCCACCCCCACCGGCCGGGAACAGGCTGTGGGCAGTCATTCGTCCAGCCGTGACTCCAGTCCCGGGGACTGTCCTCCCTGGGAGAGACGGGGCGAAGTCTGCAAGGGGCCGCTCTGGGTTATTCCTTGCTGCTGCTCATCAATCTATAAGCATCTCAGTTATTTTATTTTATTTTTTTTTTAATTTTATTTTTATGCATACACGAGCTAGGGTACAAGCCAGAGTCACGGGAGGTGAGAGGATCCACCAGAGACAGAGCGGGGAGCAGAACAGGCAGATCCACTGAAACACACTGCTGGGGGGAGCAGCGGGGAGGCAGGAGAGGTCTGCTGTACCACATGGGTCCCCTCCCTGGCCGGGGATCGAACTTGCACTGCTGTGCAGCGGATGCTTCACAGTGTGGCGCTCAACCTGCTGCGCTACCAGGGAGGCCCCCTCAGTTATTTTAAAAGCCAAAAGACCCCCCCTCCCGCTCAGCTCCCACCCCGGCCCAGGCTTTTCCTCCGCCCGTTGCCCACGCCGGGAGCGTGTCTGCCGCTCGGGCAGCAGGCGTGCGTGCTCCTGCTCTGCACAGGGTCTGTCCGGGGCGGGGCTGTCCCAGGAGCACGTGCCAGCCAACCCCATTCTTCCAAAGCCCGCCACTCTCCTGCGGCCGGCCGCAAGCGATGCCCTGCTCTGTCTGCGTGTCTGGGTCGGGCAGGTCGCTGCAGCTTCTGCGGCTCACAGCCCAGGCCCCGGGCCGTTCTGTTCCCTGGAGCAGTTTCGGCTGCAGACGCAGTCAAGGAAGGCCCAGCTGCAGGCGCCCTGGGCTGGGCCCCAGTGTCATTGACTCTGACAGGTGACGGCCGGTGACGCCTCCAGGGGCTGTGTCTATGGTGCCCCCATCGGGAGCCAGGGGTGCCCCCGGTGAGAGCCAGGGTGCCCCCATCGGGGACGTGGGGTGCCCCCGTCGGGGGCCTGGGGTGCTCCTGCTCGCTGTGGACTTGCCTCTGGGTGCTTCTGGCGCGCTGACGGGCGAGAGCCGCACCGTCCTGCTGACGGTCTCCGGGTGCCCCCGGCGCTCGGGGGGTCAGAGCACTAGCCGTGCCTTTGTCTGCACTCACGGCCTTTGTCCGCCCTGTGGTGGCTGCAGAGTCCCCATCCGCTGTCCGGCTGGCAGGCACTGCCGCAGGTCTACCCCGCTGTGCGTGAGTCCCGGTCGCTGGCTGCTGCTCCGGAGAAGGGACGACAGTGTCAATTCTTAATCTGCGCTGCACAGCTGCCTCCCCGGGCCCGGCATCCATGTCCAAAGCGCGGGCCACGAAGGGGCGTTTTTCCGCCATGCGTCCCAGCGCGGGCGCGTGGTCACCCCTCCTGTCTTACGCGGTCTGCGGAGCAGGCTCTGCCACACGCCAGGCCTGGGGGCACGTCCACGGGTTTTCTGCTTACGCTCTTCTTTTTACTCCCTCCGTCCCTTCCCTCCGTCCCTGCCTTGCATCAGTTTGGACATTTCCTCCTAATCTATGTCCCTGTTCGTAATTCTCTTCAGGAGACTCTAGTGCTTCTTTAATTCATTATTTTCACCATTGTGCTTTGCAAGCCTAGAATTTCCATTTGATTCTTGCTAATAGCTTCTGGTCCTCCAATGCAGTTCCTATGCTATAGCTTGAAGCATTTTTTTTAAAGATGTATTTATTCATGCACACAAGAGCTGGGGTACAGGACAGAGGCATGAGGGGTGAGAGGACTCACCAGAGACAGAGCGGGCAGCAGAGCAGGCAGATGGACTGAAGCACACTGCTGAGGGCACAGCGGGAGGCAGGAGAGGTCTGCTGCGCCCTGGGGGTCCCCTCCCCAGCCTGGGATCGAACTCGCGCTGCTGTGCCCGGGTGCTTCACAGTGCCAGCTCAACCCGCTGCGCCCCCAGGGAAGCCCCTTGGGGCATTTTAATCGCCATGACTGTACCTTCCTGACACCCCTTTCCAGCCCGCGTGGCCCGAAGCCCGGCTGGCTGGGTCCCCACGGGCTCGCTGCGCCTGCCGTGCCGGGGTCATCCCGGTGAGGACGGAGCCGGCGGGTGGTCTGGGCTCCCTGGAGGCCGATGCGTCGATGTGTTTTCATGTGAATTTTGACCGTTCGCGTCTCTTCTTTGGAGAAATGTCTGTTCAGACCCTTTGTCCTTTGGCACCTGGACTGTCTCTGTCTTCCGTGGTGTCGTCGCTGTCTGCATGGTCCAGGTTCTGGTCCCTTGCTAGGTGCCTCGTCTGGAAATGCCCCACGCGGCCTTTTCACGGTCTCCCCTTCAGTGGCACGCGCCCCGGGCAGGCCACACCAGGTCCTGTTCGCAGCTGACGCGGAGGCTCAGCCCGGGCCATGGGGGCCTCGGGGCCCAGGCGGCTGCAGGGCCGGTCTAGCTGTTGGTGCGTTCAGAAAGGCCGCTGGGCTGCGCCGATGTTGCCGGGCGCTTGTAAGAAATGAGGAGATTCCGTGAGCAGAGAAGGGTGAGGAGCCGTGCGGCCTGGGGGAGTGGTGCGCAGAGCGCGGGCCGGGTGGGTCCGTGTGCTGGCGTGGACGAGCGCCGAGCTTTAACCTCACGCAGGCTCGAAGGCCCGGCACCCGCACCGCCGTCTCGCGCATGCACACGCGTGTGCCTGAGCTTGTATGCGGAAGCAAGCGCTTGGGGGGGCTGGGAGGCGGGGACCGCTGGAGACGGGGTGGGGCCCCGCAGAACGTCCTCGCTCATGCCATGGGACCCAGCCCGTCGCAGCCGCGCGTTGCCTCCCGGGCATTCACGGTCGCTCGGTGCGCCAGCGGGCCCGGCCCTGCAGGACGGGGAAGCCCGTGTCCCTCTCGTGGGGGCCCCGCAGCTGCGACGGCTCCGTTCCCTGAGGGGTGACCGGTGCTGGCTTCGTGCCACAGACACCACAGGACAGGGCCCCTGCCGACCCCCGCAGCCCTCGCCTTGGGGTGGACACCAGAGTCCCCACTTTGCAGACGGGGCACCGAGGTAGGGAGGTGGCCGCCGGCGGCCGTGGGGAGCGGCTGGGCCCGGGTCAGGTCCAGCGTTGGCGTCAGGGACCTGCAGATGTGACCCCACCCCGGTCTCCCCGACGTCTGTGCGAGAACCGGGAGGGCTCCCTGGCTGGAGGAGCCAGCGACGGCCGGTTCTGAGTGCGCGTGCCTGAGCCGGGCGGGCGGTGGGGCACCCCAGGCCCCTCTGGGGGCCGCAGGGGAGGGACGAGGCGAGGCCCTGCCCCAGCCGGGCCCGTGGGAGGTCAGCTGGCTGAGCAAGACGCTTCTCTTCCAGCTCGCCAAGCTGCGGGAGGAGCACCGAGAGACGGCCTTGGCCGTGATGCCGCTGAAGGTAAGGTGTCTGTGACGTGTGCCCGAGAGGAGGGCTTAGGGGCTCCGTACTGGGGCTGGAGGGGAGGCGATGGCCTTGACGGTGTAGAAGCAGCAGAGCAGGGACAGACACGACGCGCCCAGCCCTCTCTGCCTCTGGCTTGTGCAGGCCCTTCGCGCAGACAACCAAGGTGTCGGGGTGTGGGGCACGTGGCCCCAGTTTGCAGGCGGGGAAACAGAGCCCAGAGACACGCCTCCGCCGGGCTGGCCACACAACTCTGACCAGCGAGGCCGCGGGCTGCCTGGTCACCAAGCTGAAGCGCGCCCCTCCCTCAGCCCGTCTGCGCCGCGCCCCTTCTGAGCCAGCAGCGGCCCTATTGGAGGCAGCACGGAAGCTGGTGGAGCGGAGGGGCCCCACGTGGGGTGCTGCGCCCGGACCCGGGGGCTGTGTCCCTGCAGCCTGGGGCCCCAACCTGCCGAGGCTCTGGAGCTGTCTGGGTTTGGCCTCCAAGGAGGCTACTGGGGTGTGGGGCCGGGCTCCAGGGCGGGCCGCCCTTGTGGGGCCTGCCTGCGGGTGCCCTGCGCGGGAGACTGCCGTGCAAGGCCCAGCGCCTCGGGGCAGGCTGGGGGGTCCTGGCAGAGAGGCCCCAGGGCCACCCACAACCCCGTCATGGATGTGACCCCCGGGGCACTGCAGGCCAAACGGCAGAGACGCGCCTCCTCCCACACATATAGGCCCCTCTTTTTTTATTTTAAAGGTTTATTTATCTATGCACACAAGAGCTGGGGTGCAGGCCAGAGTTGCAGGAGGTGAGAGGGTTCCCTAGAGACAGAGTGGGGAGCAGAACAGCCAGATCCACTGAAACACACTGCTGAGGGGAGCGGCAGGGCAGATAGGAGAGTCTGCTGCGCCTTGGGGGTCCCTGCCCACAGCTTGACAGAGCTGAGACTTAGCCCCTGCGCCACCAGGGAGGCCCGAGGCCCAGGCTCTGGAGGTGGGAGGGCGACTCCGTCAGAAACCCCCTGAGGGACATCAGTGCCCATAACATAGGGAGGGTGTGGGGGTGTGGGGCCAGGCCCTGACCTCGGGCACTCCCAGCTGTGCATGCGGAGACAGGCAGGAATGTGGACAGTAACTGCAGGGACAGCGGGAGGCAGGACCCTGGGCAGAGGTCAGGCACCCCAGTGTCAGCCAGCCCTCTGCAGACACGGGGCAGGTGCGCCAGCTGTGGAGCGGGCCCTGCTCTCGACCCATCAGAGGGGTCCGAGGGCGCAGCGGTCTGCTCGCCGCTGCTGCTCTGGGGGAGGGGGTTCCCGGGAGGCTCGAGCGAGACAGCGCTGGCGACAGAAGCTGAGCAGGAGCCAGGCCTGGGCGGCCTCACCAGTCCAGGCACATCTTCCCCGCCCCCAGGCCCAGCTGGCGTCCCTGGTGCAGAAGTGCCAGGAGCGGGACCGCCTGATCTCACACCTGCTGCAGGAGCTGCAGAGACACGGGGCGGCCGAGCCCCGGCTGGCCGAGAGGGCGCGCGGCCTGCTGGCTGATGTGGCGCTGGCCGAGTACGCGGCCACCTTCCTGCCGCCAGGCGGCCCAGAGGTGAGTCCTCCTGCGGCCCGGGCCCCTCCCGCGGCCCCTGAGCGCCCCTCGCCCCTCCCCCGACCTCCTGGAGCGGTCCCTGGACCCTTCTCTGCAGGAGTCGTGCTTGGGTCAGCGTGGGAAAGTGGCCCAGCCCGAAGCAGGGCACAGGCACGGACAGTCAGCCACACGGGCATCTGTCCTCGCCCCAGACGCCCTCCCAGAGCCCCTGGGCGCAGCCCCGCTGGTCCCGCGAGGGGACCTGACCTGTCCTGCGCCCTCCTCCTGAGGATGAGGGGAGCCGGCCCTGGGCCCCAGGCTGCAGTCAGGACCCCACGCCCCGGCACGCGGACACGTCAGTGCGGGTCCCGCGAGGGCCCCTCGCCCGCCGTGCGGGTGCTCCGGCGAGGCGCTCAGGGCCCCTCTGGCCTTCAGGGCACGTTCGTCCAATGAGAGGAATAACGGAGTGTAGGAGGCTCTGGCCGACTGAACGGAGCGCGTGGAAGCCCACGGGGGCGGCCGTGACAGACGCCAGCTCTGACCCATGTCTCTGCCCGGCCTGCTGTCTGTGCGTGCGAGCCGTGGGCATGCAGCAGGACTTCACATGCGTGTGCACACGCACACACATGGGCCGCGCAAACACGTGCACACGGGCCATGCACACTGCACACATGGGCCGCGCAAACACGTGCACACGGGCCATGCACACTGCACACACAGGCCATGCCACACTGCATACACGGGCCATGCCACACTGCACACACGGGCCACGCACACTGCACACACGGGCCATGCCACACTGCACACACGGGCCGCGCACACTGCATACACAGGCCGTGCACACTGCACACACAGGCCACGCACACTGTACACACGGGCCATGCACACTGCACACACGGGCCGCGTGCACACCGCACACATGGTCTGCGCACACTGCACACATGGGCCGCGCAATGTCTGGCTCTTGGGGACCGGCCAGCGGCGCCCCGAGCTGGCTCCTCACGCACCAGGGTGCGAGGCTCCCCTCCTGGAGGCTCTGCTGACACTGTTTTCCGGGATCCTGCAGGGCTCTGCTCTGGGAGGGGGTGGGGCTGCCCTGGGCGGCCGAGCTGCACGTCGGCTCCCCGAGACCCCCACGGCCCGGCCCGGTCCATGTGAGGCCACCCCTTGGGCTCCTCCCACCCCAGCAGACACCCCAAGCGAGGGGGTGGCGGCCTGGAGGCCTCGTGGGGACTTGGCTCAGAGCCTAGTTTGCGTCCCAAGCTCCGGGGGCCGCCCCGTGCTCGGCTCCTGCCCGAGGGGCCAGGCCTCCGGGGTAGCCGGGGCGGGGAGCCGTGTGCCGGCCAGGGCAGGACGGGGAGAGAGCCCCGGCGTGCCGCTGCCGGCCCGTCCTGCTCCCGGCAGGTGTGATGGCGCCTCCCCTAGCGGTCTTCGTCGGCCTGCTCGTGGCTCCGTGGCAGGCCTGTGGGCCCCCGGGTCTGCTCCAGAGCCTGCGGTTTGGACCGCCGGGTCCGCCGGGAGCGAAGCCTGAACGCGCGGCCGCTCGCCTCCCGCGGGCAGCAGGCCAGGCGAGGCCGCAGCGTCGGGCGGTGCAGCGCATCCGTGTCCTCCCGCGGGGCACCTGCAGGCCGAGTCCACCGGCTGGCCGGCGGGTGTGTCCATCAGGGTCACTGGGGTGTGGCAGGAGGACCGGGAGAACCGACGGGCTCGAGGGCCTGAGCGTCCGTCCCTGGGGGTGGACGTGCCCGCACTGGTCACTGCCCTCCCAGACTTCCGTGAGCCAGGCCAGTGTGGACTCCCACGCCTGCCGGGGGCTGGGCCTTGGGTGACCCTCTCTGTGGCGGGCGTGGTGGTGGACGCGGTGATGGACCCCGTGGTGGACTCCATGGTGGACGCGGCGGTGGACTCCGCGGCAGAGGAGGGCGCGTGGCCGTGGGTGCTGGGCGTGTCTTGAGGGGAGCAGCGGCGGGGTGGGGCGAGCTGCGGCTCTGGCGAGGCTCCTTGCTCTGGGCCTCTGTGTTCTCATCTGTGAAGGGGGGTCTACAGGCCCGCAGTCCACGCCTGGCTCCGTGCCGGGCCTCGACTCTGTCCCCCAGCGCGTGGCCTTCAGAGGGGCCGCTCGTGTGCCCTGGCCGTGCTGCATGTCCCCGTGCTGCGTGTCCCCGTGCTGCATGCCCCGGCCGTGCTGCGTGTCCCGTGCTACATGTCCCCGTGCTGCGTGTCCCGTGCTGCATGTCCCCGTGCTGCATGCCCCCGTGCTGCGTGCCCCGTGCTGCGTGTCCCGTGCTGCGTGCCCCGTGCTGCGTGTCCCCGTGCTGCGTGTCCCCGTGCTGCGTGTCCCCATGCTGCATGTCCCCGTGCTACGTGCCCCGTGCTGCGTGTCCCC
>JAGFMF010012216.1:277731-671374 GCA_019455555.1 Galemys pyrenaicus
GAGAGAGAGAGAGAGAGAGAGAGAGAGAGAGAGAGAGAGAGAGAGAGAGAGAGGTGGCTGCTGGCTTTTCTCCAGGATCTGCTCTGGCCAGGCCGAGGTGAAATGTGGGAGGTAATTCCTGCCACACCCCTAGCATTGGTGGAGCCTCGGCCAGTGTCTCCATGGCCCCGTGCCTCAGTTTCCCTCCCGCTAAACCACTTTTAATAAAGAGTAAGAGAATTAGGACAGGGTGCCCGTGTTCATGGCCCAAGGAAACGTGGACCCAGGGCTGCTGGGAAGCAGTGTCATGCGCCGGTGCTGTCGGGGGCTCGGACCCCAAAGCTGAGCCCCCTGTAGGAAGCCGGGGCTCATACGCACTGACCATTCTACAAGGTTCTGCGCGGGCTCCCACGGGCAGCTGCACGTGGTCAGCCATGACGTGGCTGCAGAGGTGAGTCGTGCGGCCGCACGCCTGGGGTGAGGACAGGTCGGCGTGGTGGGCCCAGGTCCGGTCTGCCTCGCGGCCGCATGTGACCCATCAGGGGCTGCGCTGCACTCCAGGGCTGAGCAAAAGGCTGTTCCTGAGGCCCCAGGCCGCGTCTCCGGCTGCGTGCGTCCTCTCCCTTCTGCATCCCGCCACGCCCCAGAAGTGTCCCCAGCCCCTCCACGGGGCGCCGCCCCGCTGGGCACCCTCTGACTCCCCCCGCCGCCGGGAGCCTGCCCGCTGCCTGTTCCCGGGCCACCGCTGTGTCCTGCCCGGCTCCCCCGGGCTGCCCGCGCCCTGCTCCGCTCCTCGTCCTCGCGGCCCAGCCTGGTTTCCTCCCGGAGCTCCGGCAGGCTTTCGGTGACGTGGCCCGGCTGGTCCGTCGTGTCTCCTGTCTCGCCGCTGCTCATCTTTCACGTCTCCGTTTTCCGGTCACTCGCCCCACAAGCGTCGCCGGGTGCGTCCGAGCGCAGGGACGCGGAGAGGCAGTGAGACCTGGGGGAGAGAGAACGGCCGGACTGGTGCTGACCGTGCGTGGGCTGGGGCCTCTGACCCTGCCGGGCCCAGGGGGTGACCAGGGGCCTGGGGTGCTGCCGGCCTGAGCACTGCGGCCGACGCGGGGCTGGAGCCGGTGACCGGGAGGCTAGCGCGGGCTCTGCCCACCCGCCAGGCCAGCGGGTGGGTCACAGGCGCTCGGCCGGGCCTCGGGGGGCCACAGGCACTGCCGTCCTGCCGCTTCCTGGGGGAGGTGAGGGCCCGGACTCCCCGCACCCCTGCCCCTGGGAATCCGCCTCCGATGCAGACAGGGCCCGGTGCCGAGGTGCACGCGAGCTGGTGCCGCATAGTCCCCGTGGGCCCAGCCGGGACAGGGGCTGGGCGTCAGGGCCGCGGCTTCCTGCTGCTCGTGAGGGCTGTGTCTCGGGTGGGCCCAGCCCTCGGCGCCTGCGACGGTCCCACGGACAGAGGGAGTCTGAACCAAGAGGCTCGGTCTCGCTGTCCAGGAGGTCCAGGGGCGGGGGGGCAGCTTCAGCGGTCCTTGGCCTCCCACTGTGTCCTCCTGTGGCAGAGTTGGGGAGGGTCTGAGGGTCCTGCACTCACCGTTGCCGGAGACCCTCCTGTGACCCGGGACCTCACACGTCCCTCCCCGAGACAGCGTTCGGACTTTGGGGCCTCTGCACGTGGACCTGGGGCGCACGAACACTCAGATGTCCTGCAGGCGGGTGGCTGAAATGCTCAGACATCCTGCCTCTCCGGTCTGGGTGGACTTTGCAGTGGTGCAGTGGGCCCCTGATGGGACCGTGCGGGTCTCCCAGCAGCTGAGGGAGGGACGCGCGGACCCATTCTCCAGTTCTGGAAACTGAGGCGCAGTGAGGCTTATGGCCCTGCCTGCAGCCACACACGGGGAGGCGGAGCCCAGCTGCCCCCGACACCCCATCTCCCCGGGGTGGCGTCTGGGGAGGACACCACGCCCCAGATCTCACCTGCGGGCTTGGACAGCAACCCAAAATGCACTCCCCCCGTAAAATCCAAAAGGAGTACCCCGGGGAAACTCGGGGCTCATATTCGGAGTGAATGTGAAAAGTAGGGCGCACGGAGCTGTCTGGTTCCGTCTGGTCGTGCTCAGAGCAGGCTCGGGCAGACGTGGCCTGGGGCGCCTGGGGCCCGGGGTCCTGGAAGTGGCTGCTGCTGTTGGGTGGAGGGGCCCGCCGCGGGTGCTGCCAGGAAGCGGGGGGCAGCACACCTTCAGACGTGCCGGTGCCTGCCTGGTGGGGCGTCCGGCCACTCGGAGACGTTTCATTTATCTATCTATCTATCTATCTATCTATCTATCTATCTATCTATCTATCTATCTATCTATCTATCTATTTATTTATTTCTGCACAAGAGCCGGGGTGCAGGCCAGCGTCGCGGGAGGTGAGAGGAGTCAGCAGAGCCAGAGCGGGGAGCAGAACAGGCAGACGGACTGAAACCCACTGCTGAGGGGGCAGCGGGAGGCAGGAGCGGTCTCTGCGCCCTGTGGTCCCCGCCCTGGCCCGGGATGGAACTCGCGCTGCTGTGGCTGCGGATGCTTCGCCGTGCTGTGCTCGACCCCTGTGCCTCCTGGGAGGCCCTCGGAGACATTTTAAATAGCAATTTCTTCCTGCCTATAAGGTCGATGTGTTTGAGTATATTTGGGAAATACCAAAAAAAGTGAACAAAAGCACATGGACCGCCCTCCACGACACATGCCCGTTCCACATTTCCCCCTCACAAGGCCAGACTTTTCCAGCTTGACGTCCTACTGTGCGCGGTGCTGCATTGAGTCTTGCCGGAGAACTAGCGCTTGGTAGGGGCAGGATAGCGCGTCGGCCAAGGGCGTGGATTCGGGAGCCAACGAGCCGGGTCCTTGTGAACAGTGGGGAAGCTTACTTAAGTCCGTGCCTCTGTTTCCCCAAATGAAACGGGGCCAGCTCAGCAGCGCCCCTGCAGGCCTGGAGGAGTGAGCAGAGCAGACGTGCCCAGTGCTGGAGCTGCGACTGGAGGGAGCAGTTCTCGCTGAATATTCCATAGTATTATATTTTTGGTAACATCACTTAAGCCACAGCAAGTCTTTCTGCTGGGCCTCTCCCCAGGTCTTTTTATACTTGCTGCTGACAGTGAACTTCCACGGTGATCCTGGAAGTCAGGATTGCTCCCATTTTGCAAGGGCTGAAACTGAGGCCTGGGGCACGCGAGTCTCTCGCTGGGCCAGCTGTGACTGGCAAAGGCAACCCCTGACCCCAAAGCCCTGGCCTGTTCCTGCACTGCTCCGAGTTCAGCTGTGAGCGGACCAGCCCGGACCGTGGATGCGCTATTGATTTTCCTGGCATCGATTGCTGCTGCTTCCCTGGGGTGGTGCAGGAAAGGCCTCTCCAGCCCTGCGTGACCCGCTCCTACCCCCTATTAGTTCAGACCAGCTGCTGCTTGTCCCCGTAGGCTCGCGGCAGCTGGGTGCAGAGCCAGCCCTTCCCAGGGCCAGCGGGAGGCCCAGCGCCCCGTAAATGCACTCTATGGACCTCAAAGTCACTCTTAAAAATAAATCTCAACAAACAGGAGATTCTCGGGGCCAAAGACTAAGAGGGACAAAGGAAGGGAGGCTTTCGTTTGGAGACGATTCGGGATGTGCGTGCCCAAGGCACAGAGGGTGGGGCGGGGTGGGGTCCCGTGTGAGTCGGGGGTGGCGTGGGTCTGGGTGCGGCTCGGCCTGGACCTCAGGCTGGGTGGCCACGAGTGAGGGTACTTGCGCTGCCCGGCCCATCCGTGCGATGCAGGTGACGCTCCCCCGTGCTGCAGTTAGCTCCCGGGAGGCGAGGGCCTGACGGCCAGCAGGGAGTTCAGGCCCCGGCAGCAGAGTCGTTCTGGGACAGGGGCGGGCTCCGGATGTCTGGCCCCCACCGGGGCAGAGCCGTGGCGCGCCCTGGAAGCTGGCACCGTGATTCCCAGGAGAGCGGCGGCAGCCAGGCGGCGTGGACAGGTGCTGTTCCCCATAAGTCAGGGTGAGCTGACCCCTGCCGATCTGCGCGGCTCGGGGAGACGCTCGGGGAGGGGAGGCAGGCAGCGGGGAGCAGGGGAGGACAGGGGACAAGAAGACGTCTCGCTGCTAGGGTTTCTGCGGAGGCGGGATTGCAGAGTAACGTTGATTTTGCCAATGTGAAGTAAGTGACTCTCAGCAAAGCTGCCTGGGTCCCCCCAGGCACTGACGGAGAGAGGCGGTGATTTGGGGGGTCACGCAAGAGACGGGAGGACAGAGGGACGCAGCCATAGCCGGCGAGCAGGGCTGTGACGGGTCTGCCCCTTGTGGGTCCTGGCTGCGGGGAGGTGCCCCCGGCCCCTGCCTCTGGGCTTTGGAGCCGTAGGTTTTTGCTTGAGGAGTGGGATGCTCTTGCAGGTGGGATGGAGTCCAGGGCGGGGCTCGCCTTTAAGGACAGAGAAAGTCTGTGGTGTAAAAAGTAGCCATTTCAGCCCCCAAGGCAAGGACGCCCGAGGCGGCTGCTCTGCAGAGGAACGGCTGCTGCTGCGGCTCGCGGTCTTGTCACCTGGGCACGGCTTCCCGGCCAGGCCTGGTCCAGGCGCTGCTGCCGGTGGGGACAGACAGATGCCCTCCCAGGGCTGGAGAGCCGGCGGTGAGGAGGTGGGGAGCGGCCGTCTCAAGCACGTGGCCGGTTTTCTCCTGCAGATGGTGGCGAGACTGCGAGGGGGGAGCAGAGAAAGCAGCAAGAAGCTCTGAAGGGAGAGCAGGTCTGCGCGGTCCGGGCGCTCAGCCCCTGCAGAAGGCGGGAGCCCCGGCCAGTCCCGGGGCCGTCACCGGCGCTGGAGCGCGGGCAGCCGGGAGGGAGTTTCAGGAGGACCGTTCTGGACCCAGGTGGAGACAGGCTTGGAGGGGCGGGGTGGGGAGGGGGCGGAGATGGGCCTGGGTGGACAAGGAATGAGGGCTCCTGGTCGTTGATTCACCCCATTTCACCCATAAATCAGAAAACGGATAAACACACGCGCGAGGAAGCCCAGCGGCTCTGTGACGCCGGGCCCTGGTCTCTGCTGCAGACTCGAGACGAGGCGGGCCAAGGAGGGAAAGCGGCTCGTTTCTCTTCAACGGTGGCAGAGAAGAGGAAGCTGGTGTTCTGTTTTGAAAGGGGCTGACACGTTTTTACAGCGAGAGAGAATCTGTCTTCATCTGTACGATGGGAGGCGGAACTGAAATAGGGTTTGGATCCAAATTCAGTTAAGAAAATAAAGTTAAAAAAAAAGTCTAAGCTGGGGGTGAATCAGCTCCACGAGCTCATCTGAGGTCCCCGAGAGCAGAGTGTCTGGTCCCGAGGACGCTGCAACGCAGCTGCCCGAGTCCCAGGCAGCACCGGGCGGTCGTGCCGGCTCCCTCTCGGGCCTCCCGGGGCGGGTCCTGGCCAGCTCAGCGGCCCTCCTGCGGGCACCGGGGCCCGGCACACTGTCCCTGCTTGTTCGCGGGCCCCGGACTCAGAGCTCCGCGCGGCCGAGACCCCCAAGTCCAGACTGCTCTGATTCCAGAACGCGTGCTGGAAGTAGATGAGCGTGGCTGCTCTTGGCTGCAGACTATGGCGCCTGCCGCCGGTCGGGCTGGGGCTGTGCCCCGCAGACCTCGCCAGCCCCAAGTGCAGGCCCCCCTGCCGGGCAGAGGAGGGTGTGTTGCACACCCCACCTGGTCGTAGATGGGTGTTTTCTCTACTGTCTTCATCTTCGCGTTGTGCGTTTTGAGACCACGTGGTTTTCTGCAACGCTGTGGGTGTTTGTCCTGAGGTCTGAGGAAGACTCTTAGTCACAGTCTCTTCATTCTTAACAACAGTCTCCTATTTTCTAGTTTACTTTAGTACTTGCATGGTTTGGCTGCGTTCCTCTCGGTTAGTATCTGCTTGTACGGTTCTTCCCTTCGGCCCTTCCCGCCCTTATGCTTTCCGTATGTTTAGGCAGCACGTAGCCGTATGTGGGAAACCAGCTGTGGTCCTCCCACTTCGGTGCTGCCAAGCTGGGAGTCGTCCCACTGCCCGCCCAGAGATGCACCCCCTTCCGGTTTTCCTCCGCTGTCTCTCTGAGCAGCATCCCGGGCAGTTCCCGCTGCTTCTGTGCGCCGTGACGTCTGTGCTCGACAGTCGCTCCGGTTAGACCCGCTAGCCGGCACGCTGCACCCGTGCGCCCGGCACAGCCCCGCTGTGGCCACCCCGCTCGGCCACGCCTGGCCCGGGCAGCGCTGTGTCCACGGGGCATGAT
The DNA here is from genome assembly GCA_019455555.1 of Galemys pyrenaicus. Taxonomy (NCBI): domain Eukaryota; kingdom Metazoa; phylum Chordata; class Mammalia; order Eulipotyphla; family Talpidae; genus Galemys; species Galemys pyrenaicus. Next base: position 283,952 of record JAGFMF010012216.1, read on the forward strand.
GCCAGGTGCACGTCACCTCTGTCCCGCAGTTCCGCCGTGCCGTGGCCTCGGAGAGCGCAGTCTCGCTGTCCCCGCGTCTTCTGTCTCTGCTCACCACGTACTGAGTCTTGAGGGTCGTGTGCGCTCGGCCTGGACCGTGCCCTGGCGCTGCAGGGCTCCGGGGCCGCCGCGGAGCGAAACCTGTGTGCCTCGGCCCCAGAGGCAAAGGCTCTGTGATTGAAGCGCACCGGGGGCAGCGCCGGCCGGCGGCACCGGGAGCAGCCGAGCACCACCGGCCAGGAGTGCTGGGCGCGCTGAGTGCCGGAGCCGGGTGTTTGCCGCACCAGGACCTACTTCCCTGCGCCGGGGGCGCTCTGGCTTGGGCCACTGGGTCCCAGTCCTTCGCCGCCGGATGCGGTGTGAGGGTCTTCGGCTGTTCAGACTGCCGCTGTTATTACTGTTACTAGGTCCACTGTTGTTACTTACCAGTAAGTCCTGCCTTTGGGCCCCGGAAGCTCAGAGCCCAAGGCCCGACACATGCTGGGGGGACTGCCCCGGCCTGGCCGTGGGGGGCGCGCGGGGCCTGGAGGGAGGGCGGCGGGCGTGGAGGCAGCGGAGCCCAGCCGGGGCCCACAGGGAGCTGCAGGACAGAGGTGACTGGGCCGGACGGGGATGGTCCGGAAGGCCACCCCAGCGCGTGCCCCTCGGCAGGAAATGGGGAACTGGGGCGAGTTCTCTGGGTGGGGAGCGGTGACAGATTTTTTTTTTTTTAAAAAAGCTTGATTTCAACTCAGTGTTTTTCCCATAAAAGGAAACTTGCAGAAAAAGTCACGCTGGTGATATTCGGGCAGAGAAATCGCAAACAAAGCAGTGGCACAGAAAGAAAGGGCAGTGCGCTGATGGATTGGCTGATACGATGAATTTAATCAGACGGTTGCCTCCGTGCTGACCTGGTCTGGGCAGCACTCATTAGCAATTCCATCGGCAAAGCTGCCTGGTGGACACTGCACTCCCATCGTCCTCCTTACAGAGGAGGCAACTGAGGCAGAGGGCACAGGTGCATGCCCAGGGCTCAGGTGAGGCAGAGGGCACAGGTGCATGCCCAGGGCTCAGGTGAGGCAGAGGGCACAGGTGCATGCCCAGGGAGGGGCTCAGATGGAGAAGAGCAAGCGGGGTGGTGCCCTCTCCAGTGTTAGAGGGAGAGGAGGTGGCCGTCGGCCCTGCCCTCCTCTGCCCCTTCTCCCTCCCTCCTCCCCCCCTTAGCTGCAGGCTTGTCACCGGGATCCCCCTTTGGGGCTTTCTCTGCCCCGAAGGGCTTTCCCAGCTCCAGCCTTGGTGTGGGTCCAGGCAGGGGAGCGTGTGGCTGCCGCCCGCCCCTCCCAAGAGAGCTGAGCCTGCAGGGAGGCGTGCTCTGGCGAACCGGGGCTGTTGCTGGGGCCTGGGCCCGACCGTGCCAGCCCCAGGGACTCACGGACATGAGCGGGTGGCTGGGCGGAGCTGGGTGATGGATGTGTTGGGGAGCAGGGGTCAGGGAGGGTCTCGGCGGCAGATGGAGGATGTGGGAGTGGGTGGAGGCGGCAGGCGGGAGCTGCCATTCGAAGGGCTGCAGAAGAGGGGGCACCGCTCAGCCCCGGGCGCCGTGAGCGACAGCCTGGGCTTTGGATCACCTCCCAGAATCCGCTGGGAGCCATCCGGAGGCTCCAGGAGGGTGCACAGCTCGCATGCGTGTTCCGTGAAGCTAATTTTATAAAGAGTTTTCTACAGTGTTTTCACGTGCACCGCGGAATCTGGCCCCTCCTCCCCCAGCTTTGAGACGGGCAGGGAGAGGGGCGGGCAAGACAGTCCCCGCTTTCCAGACGAGAAGACGGAGCAGCTAGGGGCTCCGAGGGCTCGCGGCCCCTCTGACGTGACGCGGCAGTGGGCTCCGTGCCGGGTCGCTGCGCTGTGCTCCCTGGAGGGAGGCGGCTCTCCCGAAGGGAAGGAGCTCCCAGAAGCTCCCAGCAGAGGCCAGGGACCGAGGCGGCACGACCAGCCACTCACGACGGCAAACTCTCTGCCACCGCTGAGCGCCCGCGGGCAGGAGCTGCGGGGCGGGCCTCGTCCCGAGCGGGCGGTCTCGTCTTGCAGCAAGGCCTTGGCCGGGCATCGGCGGGGACATCATCGTGCAGGTTCAGACCCGGCTTGGGCAGGAGCAGCGACCTCGGCCGGGGCGGGGACCTGGGGCTGCTTTGCTTTTGTTTGTAGGAAGTAAATTGCTCGTCCCCTCGTCCCTCGCCCCTGCCTCTGTGCCTCCAAATACAAGCCGCTGTCACGACAATGCAGTTTACTTCGGACCCAGTTCTCGTGTCCTCCAAAGTATGGGTTTCACTTCGGACGTGAACGTCAAGAAATGTGACGTTGTTCCTGGAGGAGGGGATCGCTTTTATGAAGCGAAATGTAAATCCTAGCTGCCTTGGCTCTTGGGTGTGGGATCGGGGAGTATCTACAAAACTTCTAGCCTTTAAAATAAGGCGAACGTTGTCTTAAAGCCAGGTCTGCTGGCAGGTGAGCCAGGAGCCTGGGACGTCCCCTCGCTCTGACCGGGGACTAGTCAAACGGGCTTACCCCGAGGCACAGATGAAGGCATCTGCGTGTCTGACCACACGCCACTCACAGTCGCAAGCTCCGGGGCCCAGCCGGACGCCCGCCTGCGGGAGGTGCTTCAGTAAGCGATGTCGTGTGGCCTCAATAAGACGGTGGCCACCTGGCACCGTGCCGCGGCACTGGGGCCCCCTGCCAACCAAGGACAGGGCGGGGGCATCGCCAGGCCCGACGCGCCCTGCGGCTCGGCGCTCTGGGAACCTGGCGCACGCAGCGAACCCCCAGCGAGGCTGTGATCTCCGTAGCAATTTCTGGGAAGCAGACACGTTCTTTTCCTCTTACCTCTTCGCCAGCGTCTGTCTGCCTCTGTTGCTCGCATCCCTGAGGAGCACAGAGCCCTGGAGCAGGCTCTTGGGTACCGCTGGCCCCTGACCTGGACGGGCGCTGTCAGGGACTGTCTGTCTCAGTCTCCGTGCTCCCCTCGTCCGTGCTCCCCTTGCCCTCCGTGCTTCTCTCACCCTCTGCGCTCCCCTCGCCCTCTGCCCAAGCCTCTCTGCAGAAAGGGACCTGGGGCGCAGAGGGCCCTCATCAGCACCCCACACCCCCTTGCTGCGTCCCTTGCGGCTACAGAGGAAGGGGCTCTCCTCGCCCTCTGGCCTGCCCGGGCCCTCCCCTCGCCCGCGGGCCTACCCTCAGCCTGCCCAGAGCCCAGCCCTGCCCGCTCCTCTGGCCAGGCGCCAGAGGCTGTGTGCACAGCCCCCATTCTGCCTCTGCAGCCCCGCCCACTGGTCCCACCCCCACCCCCGCACCCCCAGATGGCACGTGGGGACAGCCGGCAACTGCCCTGAGGGTGCCCGGAGTGCCAGGTCAGAGCTGGTGAGCAGGAAATCACGCCGAACAAGGACCAAAGTGGGTGTTACGTGACCAAACTGGGGTGCCGGCTCAGGCTCCCCAGCCAGCGCCGCCAGGAGCCCGCACCACCGTCGTCCACCCCGGCTGGTGGTCAGATGCTGACGTGGACCCGGCCCCACTGACCGCCGGTCAGGGCCCTCGGCTGGACGCCTGCCCGGCTGGCCCCTCGCCGGCACACCGCAGTGCTCCTGCCGTGAAGAGAGGGGCGTGGCCGTCACGTGAGGCCAGGAGCCAGGGGAGCTGAGCAGCGAGGCCAGCGGGGGCCGGACGGACCCTGACGCCCACACAGTGGACAGCCGGCAAAGTGACCACGGCCCAGCCAGCGCCCGCAGACGGGGCGGACTTCGAGGTCGGGCGTGGCTGGGGCGAGGCTCGGGGCGCAGGGACAGCGGGGGAGATGCAGAGAACAAGCCATTTTAGTTTCATCTCAGGTGTGACCGAAGCAGGCGAGGCGCCATCAGGAGCTGGCCCGCGGCAGCCGCCCAGTGCAGGTCACCAGCAAGACACGCAGCCCAAGGCTCACAGCGGAGGGGAGTCGCCACCTCCGTGACAGAGGCCGCCGGCGCCCTGACAGTGGGCGGGCGGACGGAGGTGGGCGAGGTGGCCGGGGGTGGGCAGAGGTGGACGAAGGTGGACGAAGTGGACAGAGGTGGGCGGAGGTGGACAGAGGTGGCCGGGGGTGGGTGGAGGTGAGTGGAGGTGGACGAGGTGGACAGAGGTGGATGAGGTGGACAGAGGTGGCCGGGGATGGGTGGAGGTCAGTGGAGGTGGACGAGGTGGACAGAGGTGGATGAGGTGGACAGAGGTGGCCGGGGGTGGGTGGAGGTCAGTGGAGGTGGACGAGGTGGACAGAGGTGGATGAGGTGGACAGAGGTGGCCGGGGGTGGGTGGAGGTCAGTGGAGGTGGACGATGTGGACAGAGGTGGATGAGGTGGACAGAGGTGGCCGGGGGTGGGTGGAGGTCAGTGGAGGTGGACGATGTGGACAGAGGTGGACGAGGTGGACAGAGGTGGACAGAGGTGGGTGGAGGTGAGTGGAGGTGGACGGGGTGGACAGAGGTGGACGAGGTGGACGGCGCCCTCGGGGGCCGTGAGCACCCAGGGAGACAGCGCGAGAGGCTGGTGGATGCTAACGTGCTGCAAACATGTTTGTGGCTTCGGGGCTCATTAAGAGGCGGGCAGTGGGGCGGGGCGGGCTGGGAACCCGGCTCCGGCCTCTGCCTCCGGGGTCTTCGCGGCTCCGGCCTCTGCCTCCGGGGTCTTCGCGGCAGGACACGAGAGAAGTGCCAGGAGCTGAGGGCCAGCGGCTGCCCTGGGCCTTGCTCCCTCCAGGCCTCCCTGGGTCAGGGCCAAGTCAGGGTTGGAGGCGGCAACGAGAGGCCCTGCCCCGGCCTCCAGGCGCTGGCCAGCATGAGAGAGACAGCGAAGCCACTTAGGGTCAGGGCGCTCCCTGGAAGCCGCCGCCAGGAGCCACCGTGGGCGGTGCCGGCCCCTCTGTGGGCTCCCTCCACCCCGCCCAGGCCCAAGCCGGTCGGGTCACCCGAGTCCCCTCACGCACAGGTCCTGCTCCGAGGGCCAGACGGTGTTCGGCCGAGCCGACCTAACAGATGCCGGTCAAACAGCCAGGCCAGGCCAGGCCACCCCCACCGCAGGCGCTGCCTCCCCCGGCCGGGCCGGGCCAAGCCCGCGGCACCCGAGGCCTTTCGAGTCGCCTTCAAGGGTTGGTCCCGTCCCTTCCCGCTCGGCCACCCCCAGCCTGGTGGGCAGAGAGCGGGCCGGTGCTGGCGCCCAGGGCAGGCGGGATTTCGGCGCCCTGTGTCCGAGGGAGGAGTGTGCTCCCTCTGCTTCCCTCCCAGCCCTCGGCCGACACCCTCGCCGGCTCCCCGCCCCCACCAGCCCACCTGCTGCCACGGGGCCAGCACATGCGTGTCCTCTGGCTGCGGGGGGGGGGGGAGACGCGTCCCTCAGGGAGGATGGCCGTGCGTCCAGGGAGGTGCTTTTCTAAGTGTGACAGGAAGCTGGAGAGCAGTGTCGGGCGACTGCCCCCGGTGTGCTCACGGTGGCGGCTTGGACAGGAGACAGGGGACAGTGGGGGCACGAGGGAGGCGAGGGTGACGCCGAGGAGCAGAGCGCCTTCTGGCGGGCCTGGACTCCGAGGGGCCTGGGCTGGGCGGTGTGGGGCAGGAGGCGAGGGGCAGCAGCGGACCAGCCGAGCCCTCTGTTTGAGCGTCGTGGAGGGGGCGCTGACCCAGGTGACCCCGAGCCCCCGAGCCAGGCGGCACCCTGTCCGGGCGGGTGGTCTTGCAGAGGCCCCCGCCTTCCTTTCCTGCAGCTGAGTTTGTGGGTGTCTCTGGGGGCCTGTGGGGGGCGAGGTCCGCCCTGCCGTTCGGGCTGAAGAGCGTGTGTGAGCAGAGAAGGGCGGCCGCTGTCCCGGGCTGCTTGCGGCACTATGGCAGCCTCCAGACCACAAGGCAGACGGAGCTGCGTCTGGGCACCCCAGGACGCGCCCTCGCGGAGGAGCCGGCCGGCACCCGCCCGGATGACTTGCGGGAAGCGGTTTTCCTCGCGCGCCTTGTGCAGCAGCAGGTTCAGGCCACGCCGGCCTCGGCTCGGCCATGTCGGAGGCTCGCGGTTCCACGCCAGGGAGAGCGAGCGGAGAGACCACCGGCGTGGAGCGGGACTCACCCCGGTCTCTGCATCAGGTGACAAGGGAGAGCAAGGGGCCCGCCCGGGCTCGAGGCCTGGAGGGGCGCGGCGCACGCCTGCAGGAGGGGACCGCGGGAAGTGGTTCCCAGCGCTATCTGCTATCTGCCATTACAGAAAGCCAGGAAATGGAGGGAAGCGCTAGAGAGAAAACCAGCAGGACAGGGTCACTGTCCCTCTGACCGTGCGTCCCCGGGCGGAGCCGCTCTGCAGGGCGGGGTTCCGGGGGGTGCAGGGGCCCACTGTCTCCCCTCATCCCGCAGCCTGCCCCCGCGAACGATGTTGCTGCGACTCTGCTTCTCGTGGTCCTGGTTTTTGACCGTTTGAGACGCTCCTTTCCTTCTATAGACAACCTGGTGTTGTTGTTGCGTGCGAAGCGGCCTCTACAGAAGGCCATTTCCAGGAGGCTGATTCCCAGAAGTGAAATTGCCGTCTCAAAAGGAACAAACACGTCCAGCCCTTGAAGCCTATCGCCGACGCAGACGCGGTGAAAGCGGGGCTGCTGCAGACAGCCGGAGAGCAGCCTGGCCCCGCTCTCGCTGGCCGCCTGTGGCGGGGCTCCGCGGCTGTGACGATTTATGGCCTTTTTCTAAGTAGGGTCGATACGACGTGGGCTCCCAGCGTAATGAGATTCACGGGGCCTGGGCTCGCGCCGCAGCCGTCGGTTAGACGGCGCGTTCAGAAGCGTGAGCGGGGAGAAGGCCCCTGAGTCTTGATCTCAGAACGAGGATCTGAGGGCCTTGCGGGGAGGCGTTCACCGTGATGCTTTCCGGGCCCCAGACAACCGCAAGCTCTTGGGAGCGGAAGGCTCTTCTGTCCCCGCGGGCTGACCGTGAGCCTGCTCACCGCCATCGGGCATCCGCGGAGCCCTGCTCCAGAGACCGGATGCCGCGCGAGGCTCGTGCCCGAGGCCGGGCCCGGCGCCTCCACTGCCCGCCCAGCTCGGGCCCACCTGCATCTGCTGGCGCTGAGAGCGGCCCTCACGCCCGGCCGGTGGGCCTTGCCACCTCCTGCGCTGCGGGACGACACTGTCCTGCCCTGGCCCCTCCGACGGCCACTCCGCGGCCGCTGCCCGGCCCTGCGCGCTCAGTCTCCCCTGCGTCCGGGCGCGAGTGCAGCTCACGACTGCAGCGGCGACAGCTGTGGGAGGACGGCCCCACGGGTTGGCAAGCACTGGACGTCAGGCCCGGCTTTCTGAGGGCCTGGGGCCAGCACCGCCGGCCACCACCCTCGTCTGCTCCCTGGACCGCCAGGGCCCAGAGCCGCAGCTGCCCCTGCACCCCGCAGCTGGGGGCGGGCGGCCTGGGTGCGGCTGCTCGGGCCTCAGGGCGTCCTGCGTGCGTGCCGGTCCAGAGGAGGCCACGGCAGCCGGGTGCCGGAGGCAGGCGCGGTGGTCTAGAGAGGCCCCTCTGCCCGAAGCCCGTCCTGCCCGGCGTGCTAGCGGCTCTCACCCTGACTCCGTTCCAGATGAGTGGCCGACTCAGGGCCTTTAACCAGAAACGTCTCTTCACTGCGTCTCCCAGCACAGAGCCCCCAGGCCCTGGCCCACTGGGCCGCGCGTGGGGCCCAAGAGGATGGGGCGGGGCTTCCGGGGGTGAGCCGGGCTCATCTCTGCTGGGGGGCTGGCGCCCCGACCCCACGCGGATGGAGGCTCTGCGCAGCGCCTTTGCATTTCAGCCAGGCCTCTTCTCCTGGGCTTCTCCCGGGTATTCCTTGGTTTATGATAAGCTGGTTGATTCCCTTTGTAATGACCCTTTCTTGCGACGCCCTGTGGAGTCTCCCTGAGCTGTGTGAGCCACACCAGCAAGTCAGCCGAGCCTGGGAGAGGCCGTGGCACCCCGTCTGCAGCCAGAAACACGCAGCGCACCCAGGTTTGTGATTGGGGTCCAAAGTGTCTGACCACCCGAGCCCTCGCCTGTGGGGCCTGGCGCTGCCGGGTGGGGACTGTCACAACTGATTAGTGGGGGCACCCGGCAGTGTCTGCGGGGAGCTGCCCGGCGGTGTCGGGAAGCATGCTGAACCCCAGAGCCGGGGCTGCCCGACGGGGCGGGCTTTCCGGGCACCCGGGTGAGTTCCCCAGCAGAGGGCACATCCAGGGAGAGCTGGGCAAACCCCTCCCAAATGTTGGGGGCGGGTTCGGGCCCGGAGGAAGGCCAGAGGCGCTGAACAAGAAGAAGCTTGTCACTGGCGAAATACCTGCTGGAGAAATGGGGACACTGTTTCAAATTCAGTAGAGAGATTTAAAAAAAAAAAATCAGCAAGCAGTTTGAGAGCAGGGACTTGGTCTCATTTTCTCTGAGCGCCAGGACAGCCTCGCGCCCAGAGCTGGGAGAACCCGGGTCTCAGCCGCCGGAGGAGAGGCATGGGCAGGAGGGCTGGGGGCGGCCCCAGACCCAGCCGCCGCAGCGCGGGGGTGGCCGTGGGTCACCTCCTCCGGGTCTGTTTCCTCAGCTAATATGCGAGGACTTATTTTAAGTGACTCCTTGGGGATAACTGATATCCTAATTAACCCCGTGGTTCGCACCTGCCCAGTGTCTAAGCACCCCGTGGACTGCACACGCATCACTTAAAACATAAAAATTAGTGTCCAGATGGTGCAGACTGGAGAGACTCTTAAATTCTGGCAGCTTTTGTTGGGAAGAGGAAAAAGTCCGCGCCACGTGCTGTGCACTGGGTTTGCTTCTCCTGCAAGGTGCACGGAGCTTCCCGGAGGAGATGTGTCGGAAGCGGCCACCTTCCACGCGAGTCACCCCAAGTTGCTCCGTCCGGCCAGCGGAGCCTGCACTATAGGGAGCCCCAACCCGCGTTGGTGCCGCCACGGCTGGGGGCCGCGATGCACGGGGCGCCCCCCAGTGCTGTGCCCTTGCAACCCTCGGGCTGTCTGGCCTGGCTCCACCTGCAGCACTAGGGCCCCGGGGCCGAGCCCGCTGGGTGCGCCCACCCTCCCTCCTCACCCATGTCCCAGGCCCCTCCTCACGGCTCGGCCTGCAGCACCAGAGCCCCCCGCTGGGTGCGCCCACTCTCCCTCCTCACCCCATGTCCCAGGCCCCTCCTCGCGGCTCCGCCTGCAGGCTGTGTCTGACCAACGAAGTGTGGGTGGGACGAAGCTCCTGCTCGAAGTGTGGGTAGGACGAAGCTCCTGCTCCCAAACCCCAGCAGGGAACGCCGCAAGTGGACACCCGCTGCCTGCACTCTCCTCTCCTCGGAGCCCGCACTCCGCGTGGGCAGGAAGGAAGGCTTGAGCTCCGGGGAGGAGGAGCGTGGGGAGGAGGGCAGCGCAGGGTCCTGCGGCCTGGCCAGGGCAGCGCGGCATCCTGAGCGGAGAGAGAGCTGCAGTGGGGCCGCGGAAAGAGGGGCAGCGGCCTCGTGCTTCTGACCCCACTCAAGATTCCACCTGAGCTGCCCCGCCTGCCCTCTGGTCCTGTGCTGCAGGGGGACATGAGGCACGGCTGCCTGGAAATAGGAGCCCGGTGGGCGCCGTCCCAGCGGCTGCCCCGAGCTGGGCCGAGCCGGGTGCGCTCGCCGGCCGTCAGCTCTGTAAGTAGGACAAGCTGGCACACGGGCTTGCAGATCGGAGTGAGAGGAGGGCGGCACAAGCGTGCGGGCGCGGGCCGCCCCCCACGGCCCACAGGACGCAGGCCTGGGGTCTGGTGAACCGTGTCAAGGGCGGTCACGCCCGCTGGGCCCCTCCTGTCGTCGCAGCCCTCGCCGAGGAGCGCGCGTCTTCACCAGGGTGTGGGAGTAAGTAGGACATGGACTGTGTCCCCGTTTTTGCCCTCATTTCCTGGTGCCCCAGGGCTCCCGCCCCTCTCCGTCTCTGGTCTTCCTCCTGCAGTTTCTGCTGTCTCTGCGGGAGGCCTCCTCCCCCTCCGGTCTGTAAAGGGACCGCGCCCCGGGCTGCCCCACCTGGGCACGTACTGCCTGCTGTGATGTAGGTGCTTCTGGCCCCAGGTGGGACGGAGCTTAGGGTGCCGGCTGCGCGTGCCTCCCAGTATCCGGTGTCCCCATCTGCACCCCGCGAGCCCGCTGCCTCTTCCAGCACTCGCCTCGTCCCAATCAGCGTCTCTCAGCTCCTGCCTCAGTGCACCACAGCCGCTGAGGGGGCAGCAGGGAGGCAGGAGGGTCTGCTGCGCCCTGTGGGCCCCTCCCTGGCCGGGGGTCGAACTGGCGCTGCTGTGCCGAGGATGCTTCACAGTGCGGCGCTCAACCCGCTGCGCCACCAGGGAGGCCCGGAATTTGGATTCTGATGAGGTTCCCAGTGATAACGACGGTAGTGGGGTCTGGGCACCAGCGGTGCTGTGAGCTTTGAGGTCTGGGTTGGCTTTATCTTTGGCTTGACGACTTCCTCCAAACAGAAGGACTTAAACCACTCATACATGCATATATTCTGAGAAACACCTGCACAAATAAGCTGAGATCTGCCTGGACTTACTCCGAGGCCAGAGGCACTCGAGGTGATGCCGTGGCCTGCATCCTCGCCAGCACCCTGCCGTGGCCGTGGCCGTGGGCCGTGGCAGTGAGCTGGAGACGCTCGGCATCAAAGCCCAGCTCGGTGGAACGATTAGGGTTTGTTTTTTTTTAAAGGTTTATTTATTTACGCACACAAGCACTGGGGTACAGGCCAGAGGTGGGGGGGGGAGGTGAGAAGATCCACCAGAGACAGAGCAGGGAGCACAGGCAGATGGACTGAAACACACTGCTGAGGGGAGCAGCAGGGAGGCAGGAGAGGTCTTCTGCGCCCTAGGGGTCACTCTCTGGCCAGCGGCAGGGTTCAAACAGTGACTGCGGTTTGCTTCCTAGTGCGTTGCTTATCCCACTGCGCCACCAGGGAGGCCCAATTAGGTTGTTTTTTTTTTAATGCTCTGGGCCCCTTCTGTAAGCCGTGAGATGGCCCAACTACCCCTGCTTACCTGGTGGCCCATCACACTTCTCTGGGGAAACCGACGTGTCTGGCTGAGCTAGCTCTTGCCGTGCTCTCTTACACCTCTTGGCTTCTGTCCCACCCCTGTCTTCTGCCCAGAAAACTCCTGCTCACTCCAAGACTCGCCTCAGCTCTCACCGTTTGCAGCAGGCCCCCTACCCCACCTCCTTCATTTCCGTCCGTCCTTCATCAATTGCGCCCTTCGCCCCAGTGGCCTGTAAGCCCTGCCCTTCCTGCATCCCACGTCCACCTTGTGTTCCACGAGGCAGCCCCTCGCGTCTCCGCTCTCTCCTCTCCACAGGGCCTTTGCACAGGCGGCCTCAGCCTCTGCCCGGCAGCCCCTCCAGCGACACCCCTGCAGTCCCCGCCACGACCGTCACCTCCTGGCGCCCGCAGGGGTCTCGCCCTGCCTTCCCTCTTCAGTCACCTCCGGTCTCTGTGACTCAGAGACCACCCTCCAGAACTTTCCATCAGTGCAAACTAATGGGAATTAAGACACTGTCCCCTTGAAATCCACTGCCCTGCCCTGCCCTCACTGGCGCCCAGCTGCCTCCCTCTTCCTCCGGCCGTGGCTCCAGGCGGCTCCCGCAGGCTCGTGCGGGGCTGGTCCCTCCGAGTCTGTGCGTCTCCCTGGGTCCTCAGGGTCCCCGCTGTCACCTGTGTCCGAGTCCCGTCCCTTCCAGGGTGGACGCCGCCCTGTGGCCGAGGGGCTACGCTTAGCCTGTCCGTTTGCCTGTGACGGACACACAGGTGGCCATTCCCAGCTACGACGGAGAACGCGGCTCTGAACGTGAGGAACAAATGCCACCACGGATTTGTTGACAGAGAATGAGCAAGTGCACTCTGAGACCAAGAGATTTGTCATCAAAACACGGTGGCCTGGCTTCTCGCGAAACCAGGGGTCCGGACCCCAGAAGCCGCGTCTCCTCCCAGTGCACGCGCCTGCCGCGGGGTGCTGGCGCACTGCTGGGGCGCAGCACGTAAACGGGTGGGAGGCACCCTGCAGACCCCGCGGCTCTCCCTGCGCTGTGCTCATGCCTTCAGAGCAGCGTGCACCTACTGTGCTCCGGCGCTGTGCCACTCCCGGCAAGGTGGCCTGTCTTGTGCCAGTCTGGAAAGGGCCCTGGGCCGAGGGAGAGAAGACTCGCTTGTCAGATGGTCGCCCAGTGCGCTCCTGGATTGTGTCGGCAACAGCCGGCGAGTTGGCATGGCAACGCTTCCCCGAACCACCAGGGCGTGTTCTTAAAATAGGCACGCCAGAGGTGTGGCCGCCGTGCAGACACGCAGAGTGCCCCACCGAGGCTCGCGGACCAGGTGAATGCCGCTGCCGCACACCTGCGTGGGCACCTGGCCGCCCTTCCCGAGCCAGTCAGCAGTGCAGGGATGGAGAGAACAATCCAGAACTTCTGCTGTTACAGCTGGAGACTAGCTGCAGAAACACCCTGCCTCTGCCCGTTTTGCAAGTAGGGAAACTGAGGCCCAGAGAGGTGAAGCGACAAGCCAAGGCCATACAGCGCAGATGGGACTGCATCGGATTCTGACATCTCTCATGGGACTGTCCCAGGCCCACACAGGCCCCTCTGCTGGACGGTCTAGCCCAGGCTCTCCTGCAACCCCATCTCCGCGGGTGGCAAGCCATGGGCGCCACATAGCGGCACGTGTCAGCTCCAGGAACTCACTCCTTTCTCTGCGAGTCCATGCTCACGCGTCCCCGGGGAAGCCCCGGATCCTGAGATAGCTTGGAAAGTCACCTCCTTTTTGGCTTGGCTTGAATGACTGAGGCTTAAACCCTCCCCTCCTCCGCTTCCCTCCCCTCCCGGCTTCCCAGCCCGAGACAGCAAAGCCAACAAGAAGTTTATGAGTCATTCAGCAGTGAGACGGCTATGAACTTAGCTTCCCGTCAGAGCACAGGTTGTGAGATACCTTACAAGATGAGTGTCTTTCTTTCTCTTCGTTTTACTCAGCATTTCATTGAATCTACTTCATAAGCAGAAGGAGGAGTTCCACCTTGAGGCCGATGAGCTTCTTTTAAACGATTCACAGCTTCTATTAATTCCAGGGTGAAATTCCAGGTTTGGAACGTGAAATTTTTGAGAACTCGGTCAACTTCTGAGAACAGAGTGCTAGACACTTCTGAAATGTTTCAGATACTCAACCTTTTCCCCTCTATTCAGCCGGTGCCTGGCCGTGGCTGGGGCTTCAGGCTCACGTGTGGGGGTGCAGGCGCCGGGGTGCAATTTCCCACCAGATCCCCAAGGCTCAACTCTGCACCTGCTGGCAGTTGGCTGAGCCTGAAAGGACTCCCAGGTGCCCTGGCTCCATCTCTGCCCCTCCCTCAGCCAGGCCTGAGCAACCCACCCTCTCTTCGGCAAGCCCCTCCTCGGGTCCTGGAGCCCGCCGCCCCCCCTCCCCCGCCAGTGGTGCAGAGTCCCCGGTTCTGGGAGATGCTCGCCCTGTCCGGCCAGGGCTGAGCCTGGCTCTGGCCTCCCTCTGGGTCTTCCGGCTTTGCAGTGACTGCTCGACCTGGCGTCGAGTACATTTGCTCTCCTGACCAAGAGGCGCTTTCCTGTGCGAGTTACACAGATGGTTTGTGTGATGCTGTGCATTAAAAGGAAGCTTTTCTGAACTCAGTTCCTTGTCTCTTGGGGATGGTGAACGGGTGGACGGTCATGGCCAGGGACAGCAGACCCTGACATGACGCAACACAGCAGCAGAGCGAAGACTCTTCGTGTGGGGTCGATGGGCCTTCTCGGAAGCCAAGCCCACCTCCGGCACGTAAGGAAGCGGGTGCCGTCAGGAGCCGTTGTGCGCTTGCCGTCAACTTGCTGGTGTTGCTGGAACAGGTCACCAAGGCCCGGGGGTTTACAGCCGCACACGTTTACTGCCTTGCAGTCCTGGGGGTTGAAGTCGCGCTGGGCCGGGGTCTCACTGGGTCGACATCTGGGGGTCAGGGCTGGTTCCTTCTGAGGCTCCGGAGCCTCTGCCGCAGCTCCTCGGGCTGCCCGCACGCCGTGGCGCCTGGTCCCTTCCTCTGCCCTCAGCCTGGGAGGGAGCCGCCTTCGACGTTCTCCCCCTCTCTGCTCTAGAACACGCGCACAGCTGAGCGGCCTCTCCGGCCCTGGCCCCACTGCCACCTGACAGTCATCTCTGTCCTCTGCCATCACCCCGGAAAGCTTCAAGGCCCCACAGGATGCAGCGGAGGGTGGTGAGGGACTGGTGGGTCCACGCACTGGGACGCCTTTCCCGGGGGCCCCGCCACGGCCGGAGGACGGGGCAGGGAAGGTCAGGGCTGCCGTCGGGCCTGAGTGCGGCTTGCCCGGCTTTCCTGGGCCTGCTTCTGTTGGGGTCTCCCGACACGGCCCCCTCCCTGCAGACTGGGAGCAGCACACGTGAGAGCGCCATCGCCGCGGCATTTAAGCAGAACCGAAGAGATGCCCCTCAAAACGTTGAGAAGACTCAGCCACAGAGAATGGGGTCACCTCAAATGTTTTGTATGGCTCACATTCTGGAGTCTCAGGGCTTCGTTTAAGGCTTTAGTCCCCACAATATTCCTGGAGCTTGAGAAGTTCCTTGGTGGTCCTCATCCTGAAATCTCACCTGGGAGGTGCGGGGAATAGCATTTCACAGGCCAGACAGACGTTGCCATTGAAACAATGCACGTAGAGATGAACCCGAGCCCCGCAGCCCTCAGGAGGGTCAGCTGCCACAAATCCATACTGGGCGCCCGGGGACAAAGGAGGGAGGAGGCCAGCTGGGGGGTGGGCGGGCGGGGAGAGGGGGCTGAGGGGGAAGGGCGTCTTCTCAGCTCTTATTTATGACAGCGCTCTCCCCTCCCTGTGCTGCATGCTTCTCAGAGGCAAGGACGCTGTGCGTATTCATCTCAGTGCTCCAGCACTTTCTCTCGCTAGCTCCGGAAAAGCACCTGCTAAATGTCCCCCAGCGCAGGCCTGGCCTAGGAGCAGTGGATCGAGCAGGGCGGCCCCCCATTTCTCCTGCCAGCTTCCTGTCTACACGGTGGGAGGTCATGGCACCTACGTCCTGTCTGCCCCGCTAGCCTGTCCCGTTGGCGCTCGGGGTGTCACGGAGGCCGTGGACCAGTCTCCCCAGGGCCCTCAGGCCAGGGCCCGTGCTCCCCCAAACAAGCTGCGGACAGCTGGCCTGTGTGAGCTCCTGGGCGCTTCAGCGCGGCTGCTGAGGGCAGCTCCTAGCGTGGGTGGGTGGGGGCGCGGCCTGGCCCAGATGGGGCTCCCTGCCAGGTCCCCACCAGGCCACCTGAAGAGTCAGCAGCCGGAGAGCCAGTCCGGCCAGACAGAGCAGCCAGACCCCGTCCCGGAAGACTGTGCTCGGGGTTGAGGATGTCGGGGAAGCGAGGGTGACCTCATGGACACACATGGGGCTGCGCTGGACCGGGCAGGAGGAGGGTCCCAGGCAGCCCTCCCTGACCCCAGTCAACGGCCAGGGACGAGCCCAGCTGGGCGAGGGGAGGCGGGAAGAGGCTGAGAGGGGCCGAGAGGGGCAGTGTTTGTGTGTCTGGGTGCCAGCGGGCGGGGTGCAGGCCCATCTGCCTTTGTGTCTTTCCAGAGTTTCTGTGTCAGCTCCAGGCGCTCACTTCTGGTGTGGGCTGTGTGTGGCTCCGGGGTGCGTCGGCGAGTTTGCCTTTGGCACAGGGCGTGAAACCTTTGTCCTGCGGGTGTCGCAGGAGATGTGCACGTGTGTGCACGGATGTGGCCCCGAGGTGCGCGCTCGCCTTGCACACCTGCCTCTCGGGAGCTCGGCCTGCCCAGTGCACGTGTGCCTGCGTCCTCCCTGCTCAGCGCGGCGGCCCTGGGATCCATCCCGCGGCCCGGCGCCCTGCAATGGCGCTGAGTGAAAGAACGCGGCGCTGCGCGCGGGAGTCCGGCTGGCTGTGATCGGTCTTGGCGTGATGGGGTGTCCGCGTGAGCGTGGGCGCCCAGGAGCATTTCTGGGGTGTGCGCGTGTAACCGACTCAACGTGCGAGCCCGCGTGTGTGCAAACGCGTCCGCGGTGTGCACGGAGCCCGCGTGTGCGCCCCGCGAGCCGGAGCCGAGCTTCTCTCCCGTGCGGGCGGCGTCCTGGCCGGGCGTGCCCGCGCGGGCCTGCGCCCCGGGCGTGTGCGCGTGTGCGCGCGTGTGTGTGCACGCACGCGGCGCCCGCCCCCCGCGCTCGTCGCGCCCCGCGCTCGGCCGGGCGGCGGGAGCGGGTGCAGCGAGGGCCCGGCGGCCCCGCGCCCGCCCTCCGCGCTGCGGCTCTGCGCGTCAGCGGCCCCGCCCGCCCGGCCCCGCCCCGCGCCCTTTGTAGCGGCCGCCGCGGCGCCCGCAGCGCCGAGGCCCCGCCCCGGCCCGCCCCAGCCCGCCCCGGCCCGCGCCGCCCCGCCCCTCCCGGCCGCAGTCGCGCCTGGGCCGCCGCGGGCCGCACCGAGGCGGAGCGCGGCGCACGGCGGGCAGGGCCGCGGGCTGCGGGCGGGCGGGCGGGCGGGCGGCCGGCGGGGACCGGCATGGCGGACCGGCGGCGCGCGTGGAACACGGAGGACGACCTGCCCGTGTACCTGGCGCGGCCGGGCAGCGCGGCGCAGACCCCGCGCCAGAAGTACGGCGGCATGTTCGCCGCGGTGGAGGGCGCCTACGAGAACAAGACCATCGACTTCGACGCCTACAGCGTGGGCCGCCGCGGCTCGGCGCGCACGCCGCGCAGCGCCGGCCGGCTGGACGCCGTGGGCCTGCCGGGGCCCGGCGGCAGCGAGGACACGGCCAGCGACGTGAGCGAGCCCTCGGGCTCGGCCGTCAGCTCGCCCGGGGAGCGCGACGAGCGCCCGCCCGCGCTGCGCATCCGCTGCCCCGCGCCCCGCGACTTGCCGCTCGGCCGGGACAATGGCCAGGTACCCTCGGGGCTCGCGTGGGCCGGCCGGGGCGGGGCCCTGGGGCCGCGGGCCGCGGGAGGGCAGGCCGGCGTCCGAGTGCTGGGGTCGCGGCCACCGGCCGGCCCCTCCCCCACCCCCCCCTGCCGGAGGTCGCCAGAGGTTCTCCGGAGAACTCGGCAGGGCTGGCCAGTATTGTCCGTGAGACGGAAGGGACCGGCTCCTTGCGGAAAGGGAGGGCGAGGTTCTGAGAAGGGAAGTAAGTTGGCTTAAGCTGCCACATGGACCTCTGAAATGCTGAGTGATCTCTGGGGTGAATTTAACCCAGGGCCGCCCCATTCTCCCATTCTGGCTTTATAGACAGAACCACCGCATTCCGCATTGGCCACTCATTCATTCACTTGCTCTTCGGGAATTATAGGGCGCCTGCTGTGTGCGGGGTGCCGGGAGGGGTTCGGGGAGACAAACCTTAAAGATGAAAGGGGCCTTTGGGGAGTGTGCTCCCACCCCCTTGCTTTTGGAGGAGTGATTTGGTTCAAGCCTTTAGATCACGGGGCAGCCTGGAGGCAGCACCCCAAGCGCGGGCATCTTCAGGGGTGCGCCTGAGCCCCAGAGCCCACGGTGTGCTGAACGGGCAGTGCAGGTTGGAGGCGGGTGGCGGTGGGAGCCTGGGCGCAGCTTCCCAGACTGGGAGGGGTCTCTCCCTCCCGGGACTTGGGAGAAGGTGGGACAGAGTGGCCTTGGGCCTCATGGCTTTTCTCCCTCCAGCTGGGGGTTGCCAGGGAACTGGGGGAAGGTGGATGGACAGATGGCAGTTGTGGTGAGGGTCAGGGCCAGGTTCCTGGAAAGGGGGAGCTGGTGGCCTACCCTAGAACTGTTGCTTGAGTCTTAGGCCCCTGGACCCCCCAACCCCCACCCTCACTCATGACCCCAGCCCACCCCCCCACCAGAATAGGTGATGGATGCATTGGGAGATTAAATTAGTTCCGGTAGGCAGTAGCCTTCATTCAATAAAGGTTCATTGCTGAGTTTTAGTATTATCGTTTTATTAACCCTTCTCCTTTTAAATGCTACGAGGCATAAAGTCAGCTGGGAGGAGGCAGAGTTTGATCCGAACAGAAATTTGGGTTTTCTGAAGTAGGGGCTGGAGTAGCCTTTGGCTGTCACCACATAGCAGTGGGCCTCTAGCCCCCATCCCCTAGCCCCAGGCTCAGTCCCAATGGCCCGGGAACTCTCCACGGTCCTGAATCTGCCCTGCCTATCCTGAAGGTTGTGGGGAGGCAGGGATCTATGAAGAGCATCCCAGTCTTTTCTGTACTCTTTCTTCATCTCCCTAGTGGCCCATGGGGCTTGGGGATCCAGGCTTCTAACCCTTAGCGGGAAGCTGCAGGGCCATGGGCTGAGGAGTGGATGCCAGTACTGGGAATTCTGGTACTTCTCCCTCGTAAGCCTCAGCTTCTCCCTCCGTGAAATGGGGTGATGTTCTTCTGTCTCAAGGAGCAATGGAGTTTGAGGCTGAGAGAGCACTTTGGGCATGGCCAGCAGCCGTCTGGAAGCTATTTCCTGGTGGAGCAGAGGGCTACTTGCCCAGCATGAGGCAGCCTCGACCCTGGCTCTGCTTGGGCACAGCCCCGCCCACTGGTCGCTTCCTGCCTCCCACTGTCCCTCTCCTCCCCTGGCCCTCTCTTTCCTTCCTCTGTGGCTTCTCTGGGGCATCGCATCAGGCTCCAGAAGCACCTGGGGTTCGGAACTGTGGAATCAAGGAGCTGGTCTTTTTGGGGGCGGGTTTTACTTCCTGCGGGCCAAGGGGCCAAGTGTGGACTTGGATTCCTTGGTGCTCCTGTGCTTTGCAGTGAGTGCTGGGGCCCTCCCGGCCCATTAGGCTCTTTCCTGGAAAGGAAGGAGGGGTTTCTGTGCGCAGGCGTAGCCTAAATGAGCCCCAGGCTGAGCAACTGTGGGGCTTTGTACCCAGGAAATCTGCTTGGGAGCAGCGTCTGTTTAGCCAATCACCAGCCGGTGCCCCTCCCCCAGTATGCACGTGGTCTTGTCCCCAGCCAAGGAGCTTCCCTGCCCAGACTGACCCCTGGGAGAGCCTGGGTGTATGGAAGCTGGGTGTAACAGGGCTGAGGGGGAGAATATAGTAGTAGTTCGAGGGAGGGAGGGGATCCCCACCTGCAATTTCTGGTCATTGACACCTAGGACCGCTAGAGCCTGCGCCGAATGTGTGAGGGAGGGGTTTGAGCCCTGGACTGGTGGACGCCCAGGACACTGCCCTGCGGCAGCCACTGTGCCATGCACCCGAGAGAGCACTTACCCTGTCACCCTCAATTTCCCACTTGTAAAAAGGGAAAATTATAGCGCATTGTTCCTGGAGTGCTGAGCTGTTCTCCTTTGTGCACTGCAACCCCACCTCCTGGACTGCCAGGGCCGGCCCCGGGTGGAGGTGAGGACCTCAGGCCCCAGCATCCATGGGGCGGGGGGCTTTACACTTGGAGACCCCCCTCGAGGTGGCAACTTCAACGTAAAGAAGATGGGTCTTTTTACAGACCTGGGGGTTTGGATTTTGCAGGCAGCAAGGAGGGACAGAGAAGGTTCGCTTTTTCTTCTGTTGGAGATTTGGGGCCTCTGTCCAGCGCTGCGGGGCTCCCCCCTTCACTCTCTTCCCTCTTCTCTCATGTGGTGACACTCCCCAGTCTGTGCCCTGGCCGCATGCCCGCCTCTGTATCCTCAGGGCAGTATCTGTCCTGGCTGCCAGGGCTGGCGTGTCCATTCTCCACTGAGGGTGGCTGTCCTCGTCCTCCTTGTCCCAGCCTGTCCTGTCTTTGCGGCACGCTTCCTGCCACGTCTGGTCTTCCCACTGTCTTATAGGCAAAGCTGTGGTCGCATCCCCCAAGGCGGGCTGCTGAGTGAGGAGCTGCCCAGGGGTGGAGGAGACCAGTGGGTCTGCTCAGGGTGCTAGGTCTGTCTCTGGGTCTCTGGCCCCCTGCAGTGCCACCTGGGCCTGGCCCACCCGTGCTTTGCCCTTGGGGAAACTGCTTCCGCCCTGGGGGTGGTGGCTGCAGTCCTTGGGCTGGAGCCTGGGAGACCGGGTAACCTTTTGTCTGGGTGGTGGTGTTCTGGGAGGGTGCAGCCTGAATAGCGGCTTGCAGCTGGAGAAGGAAAGGTGCTGGTCTAGCCAGATGGCTCTAGGGGGTGGGGCGACACGCGGGAGGCGGTGGGAGAGGGGCCTGGTGGCCGTGGGGCTGGATCGGGCAGGGCTGCAGCGCCTGGTCGCCCCGGCCCCCGGCCCCCCCTCCCGCGCGTGTTCCCGGGAGGCCCCCGCGACGGAGCCGCGCACCTGTGGCGCGGCGGCAGGGCCAGCGCCTCCAGGGCCCGCTCGGCTTCCAGAGGGAACCTGAGACTCCGACGCCCCTGCCGCAGAGCCAGGCGGGTCCGGCGGAGGGCGGGCCCGGGCGGGGGTCGGCGGCGCTGGGGGCGGGGGCGGAGTGGGATGGGGGAAGCGCTTCCTGGTTCGAGGCGAGAGGGGCGAATCGGGCTCGGCTCCGCGCCGCCGGGAGGAGCTGTCTGCAGCTCCCTCCTCCCGCCTCGCGCTCCCTCCTCCCCCGCCCTCCTGCGAGCCGCGCGGAGCTGGCAGCCGGAGCGGCGGCGGCGGGCCGAGCAGCGGGCAGCCGGCGCGCGGGCACTCGCGGGCACCGCGCCTCCGTCCCCTCCTTGTCCCTCCGGGGCTCGGCGGCGCGCCTGCGGGAGCGGGCCTGGAAAGGCAGGACCGAGGACAGGCTACCCCAGGTCCAGCGCCGGGCGGAGGGCGCCAGAGCGGGGCCATGTCTTACCAGGGCAAGAAGAGCATCCCGCACATCACGGTAAGCGGGCCGCCCGGCCCGCGTCCTTTGTGGGGTGGGTGGTCGCCGCCGGGGTGGGGTCGCGGTCCGCGGGAGACCGCAGGGGCGGCCCCCAGGCTGCCTGCGTCGCGGCGGGTGGGGCGGGGCGGTCTCGGACTTGCTGCCCCCTCCCCCAGCCCCTGGGGACAATGCCGGGGCGCGGGGGTGGGGAGTGCGGCGGGGCGGGGCGGGGCTGGGGCCTCGGGTCCCTCTCCGGGGCTGGCCGCCTCCCTCCAACCCACGGGAGGTGCCAGGGGATGGCGTGGACCGAGGATGCGGAGCTGAACAAAAGAGGGAGGGGCGCGGTCCGACCCTCCTCCCTGCAGCTCGGATCCGGAGGGGAGGGGAGCGGGTCCTTTTCACCGTCCAGCTCTCACACTTCGAAGCCGGCTTCCTTCCCGCCAGAGAAGGAAAAGCGCCCAGCGCCCCCCAAGCCCGCCCTTGCCGGTGGATGGAGGTCTGGGCCCCAGACAGCGCCATGATGGAGGCGCCGCCCCCCCCATTCCTCACCGCGGCTGAAAATAACCTCCCTGGGCGGCCCTGGGGGCTGAGACCCGCAAGATTAACCTGCTGGAGGGACTGGGCCTCCGAGATGGGGTGGGAGTGGGGGCTGAGCGCAGGTCCCTGGGTGTGGCAGAAACAAAGGATCCTGCTCTTCCTGCTTTGTACGCCAGGGAGCTGCGGCCACTGGCCTGGGCCTGGCCTTGCCCAGCCTCGGCTTGGAAGCCAACCGGTCCTGGGGGGCGTGCACCGAGCACCCCAGATGCGGTGCAAGCAGCTCAGATGTGGGTGCGGCTCCTGGCGGGAGGTGTCTCCAGCGTGCTGCCTGGCTTTGGTGGCCAGAACCCAGCACCATGGCGCTCCGGAGCTGGGCTCAGGGCCTGTGCGGGTGCCGCCTGGGCAGGAAGCAGGAGCTGACGGTTCACCCACATGCCCCTGTGTCACTGCCTTGTTCACTGAGTCTTCACCGCGAGTCTTCTTGAGGGAGACGGACGGTGTCCACACTGAGCTCAGGCTGGAGCCGGGCAGGGGTGCGGGCAGGGGTGCGGGTGAGAGAGGGAGGGCAAGAGCTAGGTCGCCTCCCCAGGGAGCCTTCGCATTTTGCAGCTCAGCCTGTGGAGTCTCCCCCAAGAGCCCCTCCAGGCCTGCTTAAGGCCTTGCGGGGGTTTGCCAGCCCCCAGGATAGGGTCCAGCTCTTGCCCTCCTGACCCCTGCCCTCCCAGAAGCCCCAGGTGTGAGTGCCAATCTGTTAGCCTTCTGCTCGCTGAGAAATCATGGATGGAGGTTGCCCGGGCTGGCGGTGCCTGGGAGCGCTCTATGGCGGCCCCGCCCCCCAAGTGCACATGGTGGGACCTGAGGCCCGCAGCAGTGGGCTGTGCAGTGACTGCCGGTCAGAGCCGGGGGCTCCTTGGCCGTGACCCAGGCTGGTAGGTCTCCGTGCCCCTCAGACCCACTTCCAAGAAGGAAGTGTAAGTTGGCAGGCTGGTGCCGGAGGCGGGTCAGCGGGGTTGGTGCCCGGAGCTGTGCAGATGCAGTCTGCCCCGCCCTGCCTCCACTGTGACGCTCGGCCGAGATGGCCTGCCCAGGCCTCTGCGCCACGAGAGCCTGGGTGCGCCCCACTAGGTCGCCCAGCCAGTGCGCTGATGCTCAGAGTGTGCCCCACGCCCTGCGTCCTGCAGCCCGAGGGCGGAGCCAGAGTGAGCTGCTGTCCCTTTGTGCGAAGCAAGATGCAGGGGCCCGGCTTGGGCAGCACAGGGTGGGAGATGCGGAGGACTGTGCTGGCTTCCTGGGAAGCAGGCCCGGAGGAGGCCCGTGGTGTCCTCCCCACACAGCCGCTCCAGCCAGAGCTGGGAGGGCCACGGCCGAGAGGGCAGCCCAGGGCGGAGTGCCCAGGCAGGGCTGAGAGGACAGCCCGGGGCGGAGTGCCCGGGTAGGGCCCCGCTCTCCGAGGACGTTTTGCTGAGTGTGGGGACAGCGGCCAGAAAAGTCACCAGACGTGCGGATGGGCATGTGGCCTTGTGCTGGGCCGCCCGCCTGGGCCCAGTGGCGCTCACTGATGAGCCGCCCCTGTAGGCGTCCAAGGCAGGCCTGGGCTGGGTGCTGGAAGTGGGAGTGAGGGGCCGCCCCAGCCCTCCAGAGCATAGCGAAGATGGAGATGTTAGCCTGAAATCTCAGTGAGGCTTGGGGCACAGGCTACCTGGGAGGAGAGGGGAGAGGAAGAAGGGGGGCTCAGGTGAGAAGGGGGTGTTGGAGTAAAGGGAAAAAGCCGGCGCCCGCGGCCAGCTCAGCTGCGGGGCTAGAACAGGCGCACGTGGATGCAGCTTTGGCCTTGAAAGCTCCAAGGGAGGGAGGAAAGTGGGGCAATGCCCGGCCATGTGCTCGGTTGGGCCTCTGCTCAGTGGCCTCAACTGCCTCGGCCGAGCAGTGGGGGAAGCGCTCCATCGCCGGCGAGCTCCGAGCTCCGAGGCGGGAGCAGGAATCCAGCAGAGCAGAGGGGCGGCCCCCTGGGCGGCCCCCGTGGACAGCGGCGGGGAGGCCGGGCTGTGGAGTTCTGTGTTGGCTCTTCTGGTGTCGTTTCCTTTCTCCTCCTCGGCCCTCTTCTGGGGTCACCGTGTGGGCTGATGGAGGAACGGGAAGCAGAAACACTTAGCTTTAGCCCCCAGGGGTTGTTTAAAATACTTATCAAGCTCTGGCCTGTGCGGCTTTGTGAAGAATGAATGGCCCATCTGGGACGCAGGGGCAGGCTGCGCAGCCCTGCTGGAGGCTGAGAGCAGGCGCCTGGGCGTGGCTCTGAGCAGACAAAGGCACGTGGCTCCGGGTCCCTGCAGACTCACGGGCTGCCCAGCGGGGGCCTGCTGAGTTGGGGGGGCCGACAGTGACCACCGCCATGGCTGAGAACGGTGGTGATTAAAAGAGGACCTCCTGAGTCCAGTCACCTGTGATTTTGCAAAGGACAGCCACGTTCTGCACGTTGCATTCTCTCCCTGGGGCTCCAGAATGGTCCAGTGAGGAGGTGGAGGGCGGAGCGGCATCCTCCCAAAGGGCAAAGCGGGGCGCAGAGACCCCCTGGCCTGCAGCGGTGCTTGAGCTGGAAGAGACAGGCAGGGGGCAGGGGGCTGGTCTGTCCACTAAGAAAACCACTACCTGATCTGAAGTGCGTGCGTGTGCATGCGTGTGCGTGCGTGTGCGTGCATGTGTGTGTGCGCGCGTGTGTGTGCGTGTGTGGTGCATGAAGAGTGACGATGAGCAGAGGGAAGGGGTCCTCGAGTAAGTTCACACCGAACGACTCGGGCACCCCAGGGCGCCGTGCGCGAGCAGCGTGAAGGCTGTTGCTCTGCTTCCCAGGGCGACTTCAGCCCCTCCCCGAACACATGCTTGCTCCCCTGCCTTCACACAGCGGCTCAGCGCTGCCTTCCGTGACTGGTGCTCGCATGAGCGCAGGGCGCTTGGGGGCTAAGGGCGAGAGAAGCTGGCACCCTGACTGTTCTGTGGGGAAGGGGAGCCACGGGGGCGCTCGGGCTGGGGCACGTGCGGAGAGGCAGCGTGGCTGCTCCAGGACGAGCCGCGTGCACGGGGTGGGCCACTTGTCCTGTCGTCGGTTCCCTCGGAGAGAGTGCTATTCCCTGAGAGCCAGGCGACGGTGCCCGTTTGCTGCCCGGAAAAGCGCTGCACTCTGCGCACCCCTGACGGGCTAGCCGTGCTGGTTCTGGCTGGCGCCGGTGGGACAGCCAGCTGCCCGCGGCAAGACGGCCCCCCGACCAGTGGTTTTCCTCAGTAAACCTCTATTTCTTGCTCGTGCTCACAAAGGCCTTAGATTTGGCTGTGGCTTTGCCTCTGGCTGCTGAATCCTGAGTTTGCTGCCTGAGGCCCAGGCTGGGGGAGCCGAGGAAGGAATCACGAGACTGGGAGTAGCCTGAGACGCCTTTCAGGTCTTCTGCTCAAAGAAGACACGTTTCAGTCTGGTAATAGACTGTCGGACAAGTCACGTCCACGCGCCAGGCCCGAGTCAGCGGGGCGAGGCCAGTGCTGGTCTCCCCGGAGGAGGCAGGACGGTGACCTGTGGAAGCGGGCGTGAGTGGGCTGAGCCCCGCAGGAGCTGAGGGCGTGGTGCCGAGGAGGTGCAGGGCGAGTTCGGAGGAAAAGGCCTGCAGCAGTTCTTAGGTTCAGCTGGAGTTGGGTCCAACACCAGATCGAGGCGTCTCCATGGGCAACTAGAAATCAAGATTGAATGGGAAGGAAAGGCAAGGGCTGGACTTAGAGAGTAGGGACCATGTTCAGGTGCCAGCGGAAGGCAGGAAATGCAGCATGTCCCGGCAGCCAGTGGTTCTCAGCTCACGTGCTGTGGACAAGTGGTAGACTAAAAAATCCTCTGCCCACATGCTCCTAAGTTTTGATCAGCATTTAAAGTTTATGTTTGCTACAATTAAATCTACAAATTTATCTAGTAGCATCTCTCACATGGAGCCCTGAGCACTCACGGAGAGATATTAAGTAGGACCTGAAATTGTGTGTTTGTCAAGGGAAGGTCCTGTCCTGAACAGGGACCCTCATGGAACTTTGGCCCCAGCCTGCGAGAAGAGTCAGAGCCATGGACAGCGCCATGGTGCTGAAGCGTCAGCAGTGTCAGCAGATTTCCGAGGCCCCGGAGATGGACACAGCCCCACAGTAGCACTGTCGGCTGGCGATGTCTGCTGACTGGTGTCCGTTAGGCCTCTAACCCCTTAGGAAAGCTGCACCTTTCATTCTTTTTGTACCTATTTCCAAGCACAGAAAGGCTGAGATGTGTTGGCTAGACAGGTACAGTGGCCAAAAAGACAACTCTGAGTTGGAGTTGGTGGCTTAGGAAATGTAGCGGGATTTATGATGCCATGTAGAAGGGATGCTTAAGGAGACAAAAGCAGGCAGGTAAAAGCAGACACCTGGAACGTTCTCCCAGATCAGGCTCTCTCTGGCCCTTTGCCTTTTGCATTAGCTGTGCCCATTCTCCATGGAACTTCCTCTCTCCTGGGACTGGGGTGGGGCACAGTCTCTCCTCAGTGACTGTCCACTTGAGCATGGACTCCTGGAGGAGCGATAAATGTCTGATTCTCCTTAGTAGCTCGCTTGCATTCTGGGGACCCAGAGCAGCTACTCCCGGGGTGCATGGAGGAAGGCAGGCAGGTTGCAGATGGCGCGTGTTTGATGATGAGGCCGTTACCATCCAGAAATGAAGGTGGCATGACGATACTTTGCAATCCAGAAAAATAAAAGGTCTACAAAGTGCTATTTTGACACCAGAGATGGGGCAGTACTGATTCATTAGCGGGCTTCACAGCACCTCACCCCAAAAAACAATGTTTTGCAATCAGAACTTTCCATCTGCAGTTTGGATCATCTCAGTCCACAGCTCCCCAGCATCTCAACTGAACAATAACTTAGTGTTAGAATTTGGGGTTTGTGTCGTGGGCCTGAGAACTCTCTGGAGCTGTTTGAGGTTTTGTGCCTGTCACCAAATTGCCCTCATGCTCTTGTGAGCACATCCTACTCATAGCCCTTGGGCTGAAGACTAAATAAACCTCAGCACTTATTTGATTTATATGGAACCTTTTAAATTATGTAAAACGTTCTCCGTGCACGTCAGCGGAATGGGGAGGAGTCTACTCGGGAGTTCCAAGCACACTCCCTTGCCTGCTCCGAGGGCCGGAGGTGGCGCTTCCCAGGCAGCCTCCTTGGCACCTCCCAGGCAGCGTCTGCGCTGCTGAAGCACACGTGGTCACACGAGTGGTGAGACGCTGCCTCCTTCCTCACTTCTGCTCAGAATCTTGCTCAGAGTTGCCCAGTCACTGTCTCTTCTCGTAAATTCCCTCTGTTCTTTATTCTTCAGCTAGCACAATTTCCAGGTGCAGTGTTTGGATTTTCTTTCTCTGCCTCCTTTCGTTTTCTCTACTTCTCTGTTCTTTTTGCTACTCTTTATTTCTGGCAAGTAGAACAAAAGGGGTCCGAAACAAAACTCAGTTATCGCACGCCTTTTAAGCTGGTTAGCGACTCTGTGAGGTCACAGCTTCCTTTGAGAAGCCGAGAGAGCAACGGAAACACTTCCCGCGTCCTCAGATACGTGGCGCAGAACGTTCGGCGTAAACACGGGGCCCACAGGCCAGTGGGGTGCAGCGAAGGCCTCCGTGTGCGATCTCCCAGCGGGGCCCATGCTGGATCGGTTCCATTTACAGATGAGGAAATCGAGGCTCGCGGCAGAAGTGTCTCGCATGGGGACTCGGCGAAGAAGCTGGGGAGTCAGTGGTAGTCTCAGGTGTGCAGGGGCTCCCCAGTCTCGGGAGGGGACACAGGGAAGTGACCCGAAGCTGACGCTTCACGAGGCTGTGGGTCGTGCTGCCCCGTGACCTAGCGGCTCCACTGCCAGGGACGAACCGACATTCAGAGACAGTCTGGGGGTGTGCGCACGCCTGGGCTCACCGGGTGCTGCTCACGGCAGCCACGTTGTGGAGCAGCCTCGTGCGGACGGAGCGAGCGGAGATGTGATGCGCACAGCGAGCTCACCCCCAGAGCTCACCCCCAGCGGGGCTCGTCGGGGCTCGGAAGGTGAGAGCTTGTCGGTTCGCAACAGTGCTGAAGCTGGAGGGGATTGTGGTCAGTGGTGTAAGCCACAAGGAGAGAGACAATGTGGGGCCTCCCTGGTGGCGCAGTGGGTTGAGCGCCGCACTGTGAAGCATCCGCGGCCAGGGAGGGACCCGCAGGGCGCAGCAGACCTCTCCTGCCTCCCGCTGCCCCCTCAGCAGTGTGTTTCAGTGGATCCGACTGTTCCGCTCCCCGCTCTGTCTCTGGTGGATCCTCTCACCTCCCGAGACTCTGGCCTCTTCTCCAGCGCTTGTGTGCATAAATAAATACATCTTTAAATAAAAGAAAGACAAATGCTGGATAATTTCACTCAGGTGAATATAAAGGAAAAAAAAGAAACAGACAAAACTAAATCAGAGCAAAGCCCAGAAAACTGACTGCAGAACTGAGGCCACCAGAGAGGAAGGGGAGAGGCCCGGGGGGCCCAGTGGGTGGGGAGGGCTGTGGGTGCTCTGCTGTGGGTGCGGCCACGCCCCAGATTGTACATGCTACGATATGATATATTCAACATTAATTTCTTCAATAAAATAACTACAGAAAACATAGAAGGAAATTTGACTCCCCCCAAATGGAAGAGGTGATGTCATGCGGGGAGCAGGCCCCTAGTTGTGGGGGCTCTGAGGGGTCACTGAGCGTTTCTGAAGCCAGAAAATTGCTCCTGACCAGGAGGAGGGTTTGGCGCAGGAGAGCAGGGGGTGGGGGGGAGGGCCCTAAAAAGGGGGTCATGGGCCTGAGTCCTGCTTTGGGCCCCACCCCAGTGGGGGAGGGGGAGGGAGCAGGAGCCAGGCCGGGAGGCTCCTGGGAGCTGTGCGTGACCCCCAGTGTGCGTGACCCCCAGTGTGCGTGACCCCCAGTGTGCGTGACCCCCAGTGTGCGTGACCCCCAGTGTGCGTGACCCCCAGTGTGCGTGACCCCCAGTGAGGACAAGCTGATGGCGGCTTCAGGGCAAGCGGCCCGCCTGCACCTGGTTTGAGCAGGTCACAGGCAGGAGGGGAAAGAGGGGACAGGTTTCCGAGACAGGTGGCGGGGCTGACCCAGACCAGGCGCGCTGGGGGTAGAAATCAGTGGTGG
Organism: Galemys pyrenaicus; assembly: GCA_019455555.1. NCBI lineage: Eukaryota > Metazoa > Chordata > Mammalia > Eulipotyphla > Talpidae > Galemys > Galemys pyrenaicus. The sequence continues at coordinate 312,482 of JAGFMF010012216.1, forward strand.
GAGCAAGATCCAGAGAAGAGCTGGCGCGGGCAAGAGAGGTCGAGAGAAGTCGGGACAGCTGTGCGTCTGAATGAGAAGCCCGTTTGAACAGCCACCGTTCAAAGTGTGCGCTGTGTTCCTTCAGGATGCAGCGCGGTCGCTTCAGAGCAGCCCTCAGCCCTGCAGACCTGAAGCGAAGCCGAGGGCCGAGCTGGGCTGAGGTGCAGGGCAGTGAGGGCGGGGCCCGGTTAGAACCCAGGCACCCCTTCTGTTAAATGAGCCTTAAGTGAATCCGTGTGCGCTGCTTGCAGGGGCGTTGTGGGGACAGACCTGGGTCTGCGCTCAGTGCTGCCTGGAGAGCCCTCTGTGGCTTCCAGGGCACTTTAATCTGCTTGGCGCCCGCTGGCCGCAGTCCCAGAAGGCTACAGGCGGGTAGTTGCAGTGTGTGGTGGTGTCCTGATAAGCAGCTGGGACGTGTATGCCCCGGGGTTGCTTACCCATGTTACAGAGGAGGGGACTGAGGCTGAGCTAGCGACTCAGCACAGTGAGCGGCACTGGGGTAACCTCCAGGGACCCTTTGTAGGTGCCAGTGGTGGGCCAGGTGGAACCTGTTTTTGAAAAGTGGGGCAAAGGGCCACTGTCTCCCCTGAGGCAAGAGCAAAGGGAAAGGAGTAAGCACCTGGATTGGGCTTCGTAGCAGGCAACTCCAAGGGGCGTTGAAGACCATCCGGGCTCTGGTGCCGTGTTCAAGCTTTGCACGGCCTCCCTGTCCCCGGTGGAGCTGTGCGTTGTTAACACGAACCTCAGCAGCAGTAGCTCGTGGGGTTTGAGGAGCTAATCCCTTTCAGGACTCATCTTGACCTTTCTTGGTCTTTGAGAAAGCAGCCTCACCCACATTCAGCACGTGACAAGCACATTCCACCAAAATGGGATTCCCCCACTTCCATGCTGGACCTTTGGCAAGAAGGGGCTTCTCCGCCTTTTCAGGAGTGACTGGCCCTTCTCTGCTCCCAGCCCCTCCCCGCCGAAGGGTCTGCCTCATGGGCACCTGCAAAGGATCTGCCGGCCCTGCCCGGCGTGGAGCTGCTGTCTCAGAGAGAAGACCAGGCCCGGGATTCAGGCCTTGACTGAGACCCCAATCTCTGCATTATTGAAGCCTTGTAGGGTGGGGACATGGGACCACGTGCCCTCCCAGCTTCCTGGGATGGAAGAATAACTTGTCGAAGGGTGGCATTACGTTAAAAAAGTACTTGAAGCCAAACATACGTTACTGTGAAGCATAAGCCACGAGTGTTTTTCTCAGTGGGAATGTAAAGATTGCACGGATGCTGGTGAGATAAGAAAGAGAAACTGAGGCACGGCAAAGCTGGGTGGGCCGGGGCACGGAGGGTCTGCAGCAGCATCGGGGTTGGAGAGAAGACACTGCCAGCGCCCAGTGGCGTTTCAGGACCACGGACAGCGCACACATTCCCTCTTCCATTCCTCTTCTGCATGGAACTTGGAGCTCTGAGAACACCGTGTCTCTGTATTTACTACTTATCTTGCTGAAATGTTCCTTCTCCTCCACTTTGTGAACTTCTCATATTTCAGAACCTAGCTCAAATGTCCCCTTCTTGATGACATAGTCATTGTCTCTCCCTGTCTATTTTTTTTTAAAAAGATTTATTTATGCATACAAGAGCTGGGGTGCAGGCCAGAGGTAGGGGTGGTGGTGAGAGGATTTACCAGAGACAGAGTGGGGAACAGAACAGGTGGATCCACTGAAACACACTGCTGAGGGGAGCAGCGGGGAGACAGGAGGGGTCTGCTGCACCATGTGGTCAGCTCCCTGGCTGGGGATCAAACTCGTGCTGCAGTGGCTGCAGATGCCGCATAGTACAGCAGTTTAACCCCTTGCACCACCAGGGAGGCCCCTCCCTGTCTCTTTAACAACAACTTTGGTCTCTGCTGTTTTCCAGGTAGCCAAGGCTACGAAGCTAGCGATTTGGGGGTAAGTGTTGGTTTGATGAGAATAGCCCTTCTCTTTTCTTCTGAGGACCCTGAGACCTTAATGGATTTTCCATTCCTCTGACTCTGGTAAAGATGACAAATCGTATCTGCACCGTACAGAGGGGAACAGAACACAGGTGGATTTAACGCCTCACCCAGTGGTAGACTGTCATGCAGAAAATCCACCTCTCCTAGCTGAGGCTGTGTTGTTGCTTATTTTGCTGTTGTGGGGGTAAAAAGCACTTGCAGCTTTAAAGGCTAATTTTTGTAAGCAGCGCTCACTTGAGTTTGTGGAGAGAACAAAAGCTCTCTGCTCCCTGCTGGCTGGGTGGAGATAATGGCAGACCTGGGGACGGCGCCCAGTCCTCCCGACGACTGCCTGGCACCTGGGTGGAGGAGGGTGCGCCCAAGGGGCCCTTCAGCCCCATCTCCTCCAGACCGGGACCCCACAAGCAGAAAGGAAATTTCTGCTACCAGTCTACTCTTTATTGTCTTGGTTTCTCTGCTTCCTGCCTGCCATTCTTTCTTCCCTTGTTCTACATTTTTATCACTTTGCTCTCACTGTATATTTATGCACACAAGAACTGGGGTATAGGCCAGAGGTGCGGGGGGTGGGGTGAGAGGAGTCCCCAGAGACAGAGTCGGGGGCAGAACAGGCAGACTGACTGAAACACTGCTGAGGGGAGCAGCGGGCAGGACAAGAGAGGTCTGCTGCGCCCTGTGGGTCCCCTCCCTGCCTGGGGATCGAACTCGTGCTACAGTGGCCGCGGGTAGTTTCGTGGTGCTGTGTCTTAACACCCCTTGCACCCCCAACGAGGCCCCTGTCTCACCATTTTTTCTCCTTCTCATGCCCTCTCCCTTTTCAGACATTCTTTGTTTCTTTCCTCCCTCTTCCCTTGCCTTTAACCTCTCACCGTCCTTTCTCACTAAATATGTGGAAGGCCCCTGGCTGGTGCCTGTGGGGCAGCAACGAAGCACACAGGGCTCTTGTGGTGCTGGGGCTCAGCGGAGGTGGGCCCGTGGGCAGCAGCTATGGGCGCGAATGTGCTGCAGGGAGGGAGTGTGGGAGCAGCAGGCGTGGGCCCGGTCTCAGCTGGCGGTCACTTCCCAGCCGAGCGCCGCTCCCCGTGTCTTACTAGCAGATGGAGAGTCTGTGTCTGCTTTTCCCTCTAATGTGTTACTGCTTCTGTTTGTCCTCGGAAGCTCCTGGGAGACGTGGCGCCCCCGCTGCGCGCCGCCCCAGTAGGGCGCAGTCACAGGCTTGTGTGTGAGTGTGGGTCACGTCGTGGTGTCTAATTCTTTGACCCTGTTGGGATATTTTCCTGGGAACACATTCCCAGCACTCTGCTTCTGGGTCACATTTCACCAGCCATTTCAAGCCCTTGGAACGTTTTGCAAATTTGTCTGGTGCCTGTTCAGAAATCTCAGCTTTGGGGCTCCCACGATGGCCGCCTCCCTTCTCCCACTTCTGCCGAGCCTGAGCCTGTGCGTGTGGCGTTCTCCCCGCTGAAAGCCCTGGGGTAACGCGCTGGTGCCCGCTTCTGCCGTGGAATTAGGGCTCTCTGTGCTCTGGCCGCTGGTGTCTCCCCAGCTTCCCGCCCTCGCCTGCGCTTAGGGCCCTGGAGGCAGCCTCAGATCCTGCCAGGCTCCTCCCACCTCCTCCTGGCCCAGTCCCCTCCGCCCTGGCCCTGCCTCTGCTTTCTCCCTGCTCGGCAGTCTCCGCTCACTCAGAACGCACCATCCCGGGAGGCCTGCAGTGGAGCCCTCTGCCCCAGCCTTGCCCGCTCTGGGGTGCAAAACCCATTCTGGGGTGCAAGAAGCCAGCTGTGGGATCCTTCAGGGCAAGAACTCTCTCTTTCGGTAAAACAAAGTCTCCTACAGAAACTGCCAAAGCATAAGCGTGTGCGGCTCTGCTGAGGGTTCCCGCCGCCAGCCTGTGCCAAGCTGGAGCCGCGCTGGGCCGCCCGCCGCCCAACCAGTGACCGCAGGGCGGGCGGCACCAGGAGAGCCCCTCGCACGGGCGCAGGCGAGCAGGGCCTGCGTCTCTGGCTCCGCGCGTCTTGTTCTCGCACAAACTGCTCCGGGCAGCTGCATGGAGCCCGCCGCGTGGCCCTCGGTGGCGGCTGCCAGCGCGCCCAGCGGCCCCGGCGTCTCCCTCGTGGTCGGGGTGCCACTGAGATCTTACCTTGGCGTTTCACTTTCTTCAGAGTACCGCGGCTGGTTTTCACACAGCTGGTCATCCTCTCCTCACACCAGCCCAGAGACATAGACAGGGGCCGAGTGTATTTTTATTGGGTGAATTTTATTACGTTTTAAGACTTACTTATTGATGCACACAAGAGCAGGGGTGCAGGGGTGGGAGGAGTCACCAGAGACAGTGGGGAGCCGAACAGGCAGATCGACCGAAACACACTGCTGAGGGGAGCCGCGGGGAGGCAGGAGAGGTCTGCTGCGCCCTGTGGGTCCCTCCCTGGCCGGGGATCGAACTTGCGCTGCTGTGTCATGGGTGCTTCATAGTGCGGCGCTTAACCCGCTGCACCATCAGGGAGGCCCCTTGTTATGTTACATATTTTAAAAAAGATTTTGTGCATACAAGAACTGGGGTGCAGACCTGAGGCGCCAGGGGGTGAGGATTCATCAGGGACAGAGTGGGGAGCAGAATAGGCAGAGTGACTGAAACCCACTGCTGAGAGGAGCAGCGGGGAGGCAGGAGGGTCTGCAGCGCCCCATGGTTCCCCTCCCTGACCGGGGATGGAACTCACGCTGCTGTGCTGTGGATGCTTCACAGTGTGGGCTCCACCCGCTGCGCCACCAGGGAGGCCCTTACTACATTTTTTAAAACGTGTGTGCAGCCTTGCCCCTCGGGCGTGAGCTCCCCCATGCTCCCGTGTGAGCCGGAGCCCAGGCCGGGGTCACAGTCGTGCTCTTGCGAGCCGCTCTGGCTGTGGCGCGGCGGGCACGGCTATGCCATTTTGGAAGCCGTGGCAGCTGTGTCCTGGTGGAGGGATGCCGGAGCCAGGCCTAACCCGGTCTTGTTAGCCGTGGGGACAGGAGCCGCCGCCCGTCTCTGAGTCCCGCGTCCACCCGAGGTCAGGGAGGAGCAGGCGGCCCACGGGCCATCGGGCAGTCAGGCGTGGGCTCAGTCTCCCCAGGTGTCTGTGGCGCGCAGCCTCCTGCAGGTGTCCCCCTGCGAGGGACCTGAGCCTGGAGGAGGCACAGATGCAGCACGACACTGCGTCTGAGAGCCCCGCCCGGACGCGGTCTGGCTCTGCTCAAGCAGATCTTCTGGGCTCGCTGCCCTGGGTGTCCTTCCAGGGACCCCCACTGCTGGCGTCAAAGGACATGGCCCTGGAAATGCCAGCTAAGATGCAAAAGTGTCTCTGAGTTAAGAAAACGAGGGTCTGTCCGTTCTCGCCTCCTCGAAGACTTCAAATGACCCGGGCCTGCCTGGGCCCGGAGCTCGGCCTGTGGCCGCTCCGTGTCCGGTGGCACCGGGAAGGCCGGGTGCAGGCCCTGTGGCTGCAGGGAGAGCGTGGGCGGCTGCTCCACCTTGCTAAACACCACCTTCCAGGCTGCTCCGAAGCCCTACTGAAAGTGACAAGGTGGGGCCTCCTGCGGGGAGGGGGCCCCCGGGGGCCCCGCTGCTGGTGACTCATCCCCCTGCTCTACACATAAAGCCCTGGCCGCCCTTCCCCCTGGTCCTGCAGGGTCCCCAGGCTTGGCCGGTCCCTCCTGGCGACACCCATGTCATGCTGCTTCTCTGGGCGTCAGACAGGCTGGGCGCACTGAAGTGACCAGAGGGGAAGCCCCTTGCGCCAGAGCCCCTCCGCTGGGCCTGGGACGGGCTGTCTCTTGGATGCTCGTCTTCATCCTCACCTACTCATCCCTCAAGAATCAGCTTGGGGCCTCCCTGGGGCCGCAGCGGGTTGAGCACTGCACTGTGAAGCATCCGCGGCACAGCAGCACAAGTTCGATCCCCGGCCAGGGAGGGACCCACAGGGCGCAGAGACCTCTCCTGCCTCCCACTGCTCCCTCAGCAGTGGGTTTCAGTCGATCTGCTTGTTCTGCTCCCCGCTCTGTCTCTGGGGAGTCCTCCCACCTCCCAAGACGCTGGCCTGCACCCCAGCTCTTGTGTGCATAAATAAATAAATCTTTAAAAAAAAGAATCAGTTCAGGAATCCATCCCCCCACCTACCCACCTGGGCACTTAAGGAACCACCCATCTGTCCACCCTCCTATCCGTCCATCTATCCATCCGCCCACGTCTGTCTAACCATCTACCATCCATCTACCCACCACCTCTGCATCCCTCCCTCCCTCCCCCACATACCGTTTGAGAGGCGGCACTGAAGGAAACAGGAGACAGCCGCCCCCATGTGACCCTCTGGTCAGGATGGCTGTGGGCTCCACTGCAGCACGTGTGGCTGGTGTCCGGGAGTCCTGCCCGCACACCTGGGGCCCCCTCGCCTCTGGTTCCGTGCCCCAGCCCTTTTGGGCTAAGGAAAGAGGGAGAGGGAGAGGGAGGGAGAGGGAGAGGGAGAGGGAGAGGGAGAGGGAGGGAGTGGGGAGAGAAAAAGGGAGGGAGGGGGAGGGAGAGGGAGAGAGGGAGCAGGCTGCAAGTTGGGGTGTTGGGAAAGGACACTGAGCAGCAGGGGGCCACTCTGGGACTCCCAGAGCAGCAGGGCTCCTGGCCTGGCCTGGGCCCAGCAGAGGGACCGCCAGAGGGCGCTGCACGGTGGCTGTGTGCAGTCTGCTCAGCTCCCTGAACAGGAGCTTCACCCAGCTCTGGCCTTCCTCCCCGGCTGATGCCCGAGGGTCGAGCCCTGGAGGCGCCTTCCCTCCCGTTCCTTAGAGGGTCTGGCTGCTGGAGCCCAGCCCTGGCATTGGGTTTCCCTGGCCGCTCCGACCCCCTCGCCCCCCGCCTGGGGTCAGGGGGCAGCACGCGCAGTAGCCCCTGCAGGCCCTGGTCTCAGCCCCTGCAGGCCTTGGTCTCAGGCGCTGCTTTCAGGGGCACCGATCCCCGCAGACCCTGCCAGAAGTGGTTACCCCGAATGCTGCTTGTCTGCGTGGCAGAAGCCGCGTCGCTCATCAGCCTGGAGAGCAGCCCAGCTCCGCGATGCCGCGTCCGGGCAGTGCCGACGACCAGCGTGCCGTGACCGCGCCGGCGGCTGGGAGGGCCCCAGGAAGGGCTTCTGCCGTTTGGCCCAGTAGGCTTCCGAGAGCCTGTTCGGTTGCTAGGCAAGTGGTCCAAAGCCAGGGAAATGGTGCAGGATGTTCCTGGCAGCACTGGGGGACGGCCAGCAGAGGGGGAGCGACTGGGCAATGTCCTGTTGCCCAGAAGGTGGAGTCTTTTTTTTTTTAAGGGTTTGTTTATGCACACAAGGACTGGGGTACTGGCCAGAGGTGTGGGGGTGAGAGAAGTCCCCAGAGACAGAGCGGGGAGCAGAACTGGCAGATCCACTGAAGCACACTGCTGAGGGGAGCAGCTGGGAGGCAGGAGAGGTCTGCTGTGCCCTGCTGGTCAGCTCCCGGGAGGCGGGGATCGAGCTTGTGCTGCAGTGGCTGCAGTTTGCTTCACAGTGCTTTGCTTAACCCACTGCGCCCCCAGGGGGGCCCCTAGAAGGGAGAACCTTCTGTAGCCACTTAAAAGGTGTGTTATAAAGACGCGCTTAGGAAAGGACGGGCCTGTTGGCTCCAAACATTCTGAGTCCTTTGGTCCTCTGGGCTGGGCTCCCTCCCGGCACCACCTGCGCTCCCTGCCTCCTCTGTGCTCTCGTTCCTGGACCGCAGCTTGCCCTGCTGAAGCTCGACCCTCCCTGCGCCCCTTGGGGTGGCCGCTGCTCCCGCTGGCCCAGACTCGAGTGCCTTCCCCTCCCTCCATGCGCCCCAGGGCACGTTGCAGCGGCCTCCTGCTCCTCGAGGCCTGGCTCGGGTTCGAGAACAGAAGGGACGGGTGAGCGGTCAGCCAGGGAGGGCAATGCCAGGCTCTGGGGGCCCGGAGCGAGCTGGGGAGTGTTTTCCGTATCCAAGATGCATCTCGTGTCACCCCAGCTCCGCAGAGAAGACCAGGGAAGGGAAGGCCATTCTCTTTGGGCCCTTCCCGGCGGCCGCGCCGGCCTGCGGGCCCCTCTGCAGACCACCGCCCGGGGCAGCCCTGCCTGGCCCTCCCTCACTTAGGAGCAGCCAGCCCGCGTCTGGGGTGCGCAGACGCACAAGTGGGTGACGATGGCAGCCGCGGGAGGGGGCGGAAGGGGGTCACCCGTGGCAGATGGGAGCAGGCTTTGGTCCTCTCACTGTCCCTTCAAGTGCCCCTGCATGAGTGTTCGGTAGTCGGCGGAGCCCGCAGAAGGCCGCGACCCAGCTCCTCCAGCACATGGACGGTGGTGAAAGTGGGGCGGGCGAGGCGGGGCGGGGCCGCAGAGCAGCAAGCCTGGGCTGAAGTCAGCCGCCGACACCTGCTCCCGCGCAGGCGGCGCGGAGAGGACAGCGGGCACGAGCTGACGCGGGGGCTCGGCGGGCCTGGGCTCATCGGTGCGGGAGGGGCTGCCCCCAGCTCTCGGAGGGACGCCTTAAAGCTGGACGTGCTGACGGAGCCAGGGAGAGATGTTGGGTCCGCGCTAAGATACGTCAGGACGAGAAGCGTCTGGGCCGGGGGCGCAGGACGCAAGAGGCCAACGGGCCCAAGCTGTCGAATCCGGGCGGCGGGCATCCGGGGCTTTAAAGATGCCATTTCCTTCTCTTGGGAAATGATCGAGTCGTCTTCTGTTGGCAGTTGAAAAGGAGAAACTGCTCCCCTGCCTTGCTGTTGACCCGCGGTCTCTTGCCTTTCAGAGTGATCGCCTGCTCATCAAAGGTGGACGCATCATCAACGATGACCAGTCCTTCTACGCCGACGTGTACCTGGAGGACGGGCTCATCAAGTGGGTTGAGTGGGCGCTCTCCAGGCACTGCGTCTGGTGCCCGGGAGGGTGGCCGCGCGGCCACACGCAGGAGCTGCTTCCTGTGAATGTGGGGGTGTGGAGTTTGGGGGCTCCAACTCTGGTGGGGAAGGGCGGGGCGAGGACCCGAGTTTCTTGAGCTCCCTCTTGGCGCTCCACCGCCCAGCTGGGAGGACACTGGGGCCGAATGTTGAAGGAAGCTACCTGGGGTGATGGGTGGGGACCACAGAGTTAGGGTGCAGGAGCCCTGCGCCCCGAAGGGCTGAGCAGGCAGCCCCTCGCAGGCCCCCAGATGGCAAGTGATGGCGCCTTAGGCGAGAAGCCACTGTCCGCACCGGGTCTGCCGCTCGTCCCCACACGCACGGCCGACACCGGCCCCAGCAGCCCAGGCCCTGCCCGCAGACCTTGCCCGGGAGACCCTGTGAGCCCGTCCGCGCGGCGCTCGGCTGCGTCTGGTCCCGCGCGGCCTTGCGCCGCTGGCTCCCGACTGCCCGTGGCGGCGGCAGGCGCGCACGCGGGTCCCCTCCGTTGCTAGAGGTCGCGCACCCCCGGGCTGGCCGCACCTCACAGAGGGGCGGGGGCGAGGTGCGGATTCCGGCCTGGCCCCTGCACCCCAGGACCCCTGTCTGCCCAGGGGTTCTGCAGTGGGCTGGGAGGCCCGCGGGGGCCGGCTCGGGCTCCGCAGCACTGCCCTTAGAGAGGCACCTCCCAGCTCCTTTCCCGCCCCCGGCCCTGCCGACACCAGGCCCCTCGCCATGCGGGCCGGACGGTGCTGGTGCCCCCCGGGCCGCTGGCCTCCCGCGTCTCTCTGGCCCTCGGGAGGGAGGCGGGGAGGCTGCTGGGTCTGGAGGCCAGACCCGGCCTGCACTTTGGGCGACGGCTTCACGCACGGCCCTCTGCCTTGGCCAGGAGCCGCACGCACAGCCCCGGCCACTGTCCTGTCCCAGACCTCGGCCTCCCACCTGGGGCGCAGCGGGGCATGGACAGGGCTGGCACGGACCCGGCCCCTGGAGTAGGGCCCACGTGAAGAGTGCCCACGGCCACTGCTCACAGCCTGGTCCGGTGCGGCCGGGCCTCCGCGGGCTGTCGGTCCCGCCCTGTCCACCCCACCATGTCCACCCCACCCATGTCTGTCCTGTCCACCCTGCCGTGTCCATTCCGCCATGTCCACCCCGCCCGTGTCTGTCCTGCCCTGTCCACCCTGCCGTGTCCACCCCGCCATGTCCACCCTGCCCGTGTCTGTCCTGCCCTGTCCACTCTGCCGTCTCCATCCTTCCGTGTCCACCCCACCATGTCCGTCCTGCCATGTGCACCCTGCCCGTGTCCACTCTGAGCCGCGTCCACCCTGGGCCGTGCTGAGCTGTCTTAAGCACCGCCCGCGCCCTCTGGAGGCTCGTTGTGAGGACTGAGTGAGCCTCCCGCTGAACCCCCTTCAGCCCCGACACCCCCGAGGTGTTTGGGGTGGACGCAGGGAGGCTGGGCAAGCGGGGCTCTGCGTGCGGTGGCCTCAGAGGACAGGCCAGCTACTGGGAGCCCCGCCCGCCGGTGGTCCTGGGTGGGGGCAGCAGCGTGTCCGGGGGCTCCCTGCCTTCCTGGCTGTCCTCCTCCTCCTCCAGGCTTGTTTCTGGTTTCAGGGTGGCCCCAGCTCAGTGGGAGAGCTGAGGGTAGAGCCCCTCCCCTCTGCAGCCGCGCCCCTTGCCTGGCTCCCGCCTCCCCCACCTTCTGACCGAGGAGGCGTAAGCCGCGCCCCAGGCTGTCCTCGCGCCTCAGGGAGGCGTCGCTGCTGCCTCGCCCGGCTCCAGCAGCTGGCGGTCAGTCTGAATCAGCCCCCGGGTCAGACGTGGCCTCCGCGGCTGTGCCCCTGCTGGTGTGGCTGAGCCTGTTCCTGCCTCCCGCCCGGCCTGGGGTGCGTGGCCCCCTTGCTCCTTCCCCACAGCCGGAAGTGCCCTCCTCCCCTGCGGGCTGCGGCGGAGAGGGCGTCAGCTCGCGCCCAGCCTCGGCCCAGCTGGTGGCCGTGGCAGCCGACGCTGTGGGCAGCTCTGTCCGGTGGCTCTGAGAGGCCACGCTCCCCAGACCGGGCCTCGGGACCGGCCGAGACGCCCCGGCCCGTCTCTGCTGACTTTCGGGGGTGCCCGGGGCTTCCGGCTCTGGGGGCTGGAGCTCAAGGCCGCGCACGGGTGCGTGGGCGGTGTCTCCCGGCCCTGGTGCCTCGCTATGCGCCGCGGCCTCTGGGGGCCTGTGTCCCCGTGCGGGCCCTGCCGCCTTCATCAGGACCCTTGTCTCGGTGGGCCACGGCCCCCGCCCGTCCCAGCACAGCCACACCCGAGACACCGGGGCGTCTGCGTGTGGCCGTGGGGGCGGAGCAGCGGCAGCAGGCCCCGGGGCTGGCAGGCTGGCGGCCGCCTCTGTGTCTTGCTGCGGTCACTCTCTTTTGAGCCCCTGAGGTGGCCGCCTGAGGTGCTCTGGGGACCGGGCTGTCGGGGACGCTGGCCACTCTGCAGACACCGGGCTTGCCCTGTGCGCGCCCCTCGCAGCCCTCTGCGGCAAGCCTCTGGACAGCCGGGTGGCCACGTGGGCCCTCCTGTGGCCACCGCGGGGGCTGGAGCCTGACACTGCCCGCCTGTCCCTGTCCCGTGGGCTGCGGGCTCAGGCTGGGGCCTGGCCGGCCTCTCCGTGCACCCGCCCGCGCCGGGACCAGACGCACGGACGCCCGGCCACGATGTCCTTGCTGGGTGCCCGTCGCTTTGACTTTTAAGGCCTCTTCGTCCCTTGTCTCCAGACAAATCGGGGAGAACCTCATCGTCCCTGGCGGAGTGAAGACCATCGAGGCCAACGGGCGCATGGTCATCCCCGGAGGCGTCGACGTGAACACGTACCTGCAGAAGCCCTCGCAGGGCATGACTGCGGCCGACGACTTCTTCCAAGGCACCAGGGCTGCCCTGGCAGGCGGGACCACCATGATCAGTGAGTGGCGCTGCTGCTCGGGCTGGGGCCGGGGCCGGGGCCGGATGCTCTGCTCGCTGCCCGCCCGTGAGGCCCGGGGCCGGGCGTACCGGTTGTGCCCGGACGCACCGCAGCAAGGTGGGCGGTGGACGTGGAGTTATCTCGGGGCCTGTGACACGCAGCGCCCAGCACGTCTCGGCTGTTGCTGTTGGGGCACGGCTGGGGTCGCCTGAGGGTTGGGGCGGAGGGGCCCAGGGCGTGCATTGGTGCGAGGGGCTTGGCCGCTTCCTTGGGGCTGGGCGTCCGGGGGCGCGAGGCTCTGGCCGGTGTCCCGGCAGTGGGACGGGGCGTCTGGCCGGCAGCCGCTCGCATGCCCGGCGGCGGCCCCGGCCCTGGGCATAGGCTGCCTCTGCCCTGCCTCTGCGGCTCCGCATGCCACGGGCACGAGGGTCGCCACGGGCGCCCTTGCCAGAGGACACGGGTCCCGGTGTCCCCGTTGGCGACGTGCTGTGGGGAGACACGGCGGGAGCCCTGAGCTTGGGCGCAGGAGGCTGAGGTTTGGAGCCTGACAGAGCCTCACCTGACAGGTGGGGGCGCAGAGGCCCAGAGCGGGGAAGCCTCATGGCCGAGCGGCACGCAGAGGGTGGCCACGGTGGCCGGTGTGCTGCTGTATGCTGCGCGGCAGTGTCCCCACGCTCCACAGTCTCGACGGAGACTCGACAGAGCACGTGGAGTCTCCGTACTCGCGGGTCTACGGGAGTGGGTCGGGCGGCGGGGGCACAGGCCGGAGGGGGCAGCAGGCCAGCAGGGGCAGGCAGCGGGGGCACAGGCCGGCGGGGGCAGCAGGCCGGCGGGGGCAGGCAGCGGGGGCACAGGCCGGCGGGGGCACAGGCCGGCGGGGGCAGCAGGCCGGCGGGGGCAGGCAGCGGGGGCAGGCTGGTAACTGCTTTAGGTGAGTGTGGGCTCGGTTGGAGCAGGGGCTGCATTCTCGAACAAGTGCCCCCTCATCGCCTTCCTGTGGGCAGCAGAAGTGGGAGAGGGTCGAAGTTCCACTTCCTCAGCACTCAGTCTTCCTTTTGCACTGACCTTCACAGGGCGCGTCGTCTGGCCGTGCCCAGGCCCGGATCTGCCTCCAGAGCTCCGGGGTGGGGAGGGCGGCCGGGGCAGTGATGCCAGCCTCCAGGCGGCCTCTGCTGCGGGGTCCCTCTGCTGCCTTCTGTAGCCTGACTGTTGTCTGTTGACCGCTGCCTTGCTTCAAGTCCATTTTAGTGGGTGCTTTTCATGAAACTGCAGCTGCTTTCAGGTGCTCTTTCACCTGTTGGACTTGCCGCGTCCAGGTGACTTGTCATCTCGTGATGTGGCAATGACCAGTGCTGACCATGAAGGGGCATAGAGATGAAAAAGGAGGATGATGAGAATGATTTTGATGACATTGGTGGTGAAGATTGTGATGATGATGATGGCAGTGGTGGTGGTGATGATGGTGATGGTGATGATGATGGTAATGGACGTGGTGGTGATGGTGGTGGTGGTGATGGTGGTGGTGGTGGTGGAGGTGGAGGTGGTGGTGGTGGTGGTGGTGGTGGTGGTGGTTATGATGGTGGTGGTGGTGGTGGTGGAGGTGGAGGTGGTGGTGGTGGTGGTGGTGGTGGTGGTGGTGGAGGTGGAGGTGGTGGTGATGGTGGTGGTGGTGGTGGTGATGATGGTGGTGGTGGTGGTGGTGGTGGTGGTGGTGGTGGTGGAGGTGGAGGTGGTGGTGATGGTGGTGGTGGTGGTGGTGATGATGATGGTGGTGGTGATGGTGGTGATGGTGGTGATGGTGGTGGTGATGGTGACGATGGTGGTGGTGGTGGTGGTGATGATGGTGACGATGGTGGTGACAGTGATAATGACGACGATGGTGGTGATACCAGTAGGTCATCATTGGTAGTGGTGGTGGTGGTCATGGTGGTCATCGGGGATGATGATGATGATGATGGTGATGGTGGTGATGATGATGATGATGATGACGAGGGCCCTGAAGAGGCTACCAAGGACAACCTGGGTCCTGAGCACCCTGGCACATGACATGTTTTCCTGTCCCAGTTGACCACGTTGTCCCTGAGCCTGGGTCCAGCCTGCTGACCTCCTTTGAGAAGTGGCACGAAGCAGCCGACACCAAGTCCTGCTGCGACTACTCCCTGCACGTGGACATCACGAGCTGGCACGACGGCGTCCGGGAGGAGCTGGAGGTGCTAGTGCAGGACAAAGGTGAGTGAGGCTGGGTGGGTCAAGTCTCTGGCCCCGGGCCTCTGGCGGCTCCCTCCGTGCTGCTAAAACTCCCTCTGCACGTCTGCCCTGATCCCCCCGCCGCCCCTGCTCACCCCAGCTGAGCACTGCTGCAGAGCAGCCTCTGGAGGAGTCTGTCCTGTGCTCCCGGCCCCTCAGCCTGCCCACGGGGCCCTGCTGATCGAGACACGTCCCTCTTGCTGCCAGAGCTCCCCGGGTGCCGGTGTCCTGGGCCCGTGCCCTGGGCCTGCGGTGCTCCGGGCCTGTGCCCGCGCTGTTCCCCTGCCAGAAGCGCCCTCTCCTGCTCAGCATCCCGTGCCCGCAGCCCCCGGGCATCTTCTCCACGTGTCCAGCCAGAACTGCTGTCCCTTCACTGCCCACTCGGCTGGCTCGGGGCTCTTGGGGCACTTCCTGCAGCGTCCTGGGTCTGGGACGCGGTTGTCTGCCGGCTCATCCATTAACCCTGACTCCCGAGAGCGCGGGGTCTGTCTGCTCGTCTCCACGCCCCTCCCCGCCAAGGCCCCCTGACGCCCACTGTCCCTCGTGCAGACACTTCACAGGGCGCGGCGCGTGGGGGGAGAGTGCGTGAGCTGGAGCACGGGCGGTCCCACAGAGAGCGGGAGGTGGGCGCCTGCGTGAGCGGCCAGGCCGGCAAGGGCCCGCCGGGCTTCGAGGAGAGAGGGCGTGTTCTCGTGGCCGAGAGAGAGCTGCGCTCCTCGCCACCAAAGGGCTGCCCGAGCTGCTGGCCCCGAGCTGCGGCCGCAGGGCTGCCCGTGGGCGTCTGCGTAGACAGGGCGCCCCTGCTGGCGGCTGCTCGGTCGTCTCAGCGTGGCTGTTCCTCGTTAGTGACTTAGTATCCGTGCACACAAGAGCTGGGTGCAGGCCAGAGGTGCGGGGTGAGAGGACTCCCCAGAGACGAGCGGGGAGCAGAACAGGCAGGTGCACCGAAGCACACTGCTGAGGGAGCAGCCGGAGGCAGGAGAGTCTGCTGCCCATGCGGGTCCCTCCCTGGCCGGGGTCGCACTCAGGCTGCAGTGGCTGCCGACAGCTTCATAGTGCTGAGACTTTAGCCCCAGCCCCCAGGGAGGCCCCTCTGGCAGCCTTTGAACGGCTGACAGACCTTTGAGTGTGCTGTGCTCTCACCGGGCCGTTCTCCTCTCCTTGGCACGTAGGCTTTCTGCCGCTCTGCTCACATCACGTCCCGGCGAACGACCTCACCGTTCGCGTTTCACGTTATTTCCTCGGAGCTCCAGAATGGAGCTGGGAGGTCAGGGTCTCGGCGCTTTTCAAGAGCATGACGCTCTGACAGCCTGCTTCCCGGAAACACCACCACCGCATGCCGGCAGGCCCGCCCTGCCCCACTCGCACCCACGGGTGCTCTGCTTCCACGGCGTCCTGCTGCTGCGGTGGCCGAGGGCGCCCACCTTGCTTCCTCCCCTGCTCCCTCGCTGTGTCGGGCACCGCACACGCCTCTCCGGTGCGGCTTGGCCTTCCCGCCCGCTTCTCCTTCGGGCGTCTGCCTAAGCTCCCATGCCCGAGGCGCCACCCTCTCCCAGTGGCTGTGGACCCACCCGGTGTGCAGAACCCGAGCCAGGGGGCATGCGACTCTGGTCTTGCCGGGCTCTTGTACCTGGAGCCCAGGCGCCGCTCCTGCCCCACCCCCACCCCGGGCTCGGCTCACTAGGGCCAGCTGCAGCACCGCAGCGGGGTGCGTGCACCCCAAGGCTTCTGGCGGGCCCAGCCGCGGGCACTGGGGGCCGCAGACTTGCTGGGCGTCAGCAGCATCTGGCCTGAAAACAGACGTTCACGTTGAGGCTGTGAGCAGAGGGGCCGTGAGCTCCCGGGGAGGCAGGGAGTCGGGTGGCTGGACACGTGCATGAGGAGGGGGCCCAGCCTGCTCCCAGGGGTGCCACTCAAATGCTTGGTGAGGCTTTAAAGCGCGTCGGCCGGGCAGGCGCCTCCCACCTGCGCCCCGGGTGCCCCCGAGTGCCCGCTGCTCCCCCGCACAGAGGCGGGGCTCTCAGCCAGCATGTGACGGGCATGGAGTAAGCACTCCAGACTCCCGGGGCCAGCGTGTCTGGGACATGCGCCGCCCCCCCTCGGGTGCCGACACACCATGGAGAGCCACAAGCAGCCCCCGCCGGAGCCTGCGGCTGAGCGTCCAGCCCCGGCTGCGTCCCTGGCTCTGGTGAAACAGAGCCCATGACGGCGGCTACGTCCAGGCCCCGTGCGGGCGACCGCCCCTGCGCGTCCACATGGCTCCCTCTGGCCAGCTCTTCCCTGTGCGCCCCGTCCGCGTCTGGGCCCCAGGCCCCGAGGACAAGCTGCTCCCGGGCCAGCTCGCGCCTGGGCGCCCTGGGCCAGCCCGTGTCCTCAGTCGCAGTTGCCGGAGAACTAAGAACATTCTAGAACACTGCGGCATCCCGAGTGGCTGGCGGTCCATGGGTGCTCGGCAGCGCCCTGTAAAGCGGGGCCTCCGTGAGAAAAGCAGCCCTGCGCCGTCTGTGCTTCGGGTCTGCACCAACCGGCGACCGTGTGCCGAGGCCCCGGCTGGGCGGGGTCCCAGCCCAAAGCGGCGGGTCCCGAGCCCTGCGGCCCGCGCGGGTCCCGAGCCGGGGCGAGCCCCGGCGCCCCAGCCTGCTCCTGACGCCAGCACCGCTGCACCGTCGCAGTGTGCCCTGGTGGTGCTGGCGCAGCCCGCACCGCTGCGCGCAAAGAAGCCGTCTTTGTCTCACCTCCGCCATCCGCTGTTTCTTAAAAATACTGTTTGCCTTTGCTGTTCCTGCTTCTCTGCTTTAAACTTGTTGCTTTTTTTCTTAAAGATGTGTTTATTTATGCATGCAAGAGCCGGGGTACAGGCCGTGGTCGTGGGAGGTGAGAGGCGTCACCAGAGCCAGAGCGGGGGGCAGAACAGGCAGACGGACTGAGACACACTGCTGAGGGGGCAGCGGGAGGCAGGAGGGTCTGCTGCGCCCTGTGGGTCCCTCCCTGGCCGGGGATCGAACTTGCGCTGCGGTGGCTGTGGCCTGCCTCATAGTGCGGTGCTTAACCCGCTGCGCCACCAGGGAGGCCCCTGTTTTGTTTTGTTTTTTTTTTTTTTATGTCAGATGGATTCAGGGAGGCCACACGAACCGCGGGTGTGACTTTGTGGGTTATTATTAGGTTGCTCCGTGCAGGTACTGCAGCCCCGCCACACCCCAGCCGGCCCGGTGCCCACGCAGGCCTGAGGACAGCCTGCCCACCGGGCCGTTGCTGTCCGGGCCACGTGCTCCTTTCTCCTTAAACGCCCCTTCTGTCCTCTCGTCTGTCCCGCAGGCGTCAACTCCTTCCAAGTCTACATGGCCTACAAGGACCTCTACCAGATGTCTGACAGCCAGGTGGGTCCCACACCACGCGCGTGCCCCCGCCGGGTGGGCCGCTTGCCAGCCGGCACCGGGAGGACAGCAGAACCCCAGGGCCCCGGGGGCAGGCCAGGCTCCGGCACAGACGCCGTCACCTGGGGGCCTCCCACCTCCCGCTGCGTCCCCCAGTGCTGGAGTGGGCGGGGCGGGGCCCCGTGGCATCGGCTCAGTCAGGTCCCAGCTCGGACACGGCTCCGCGGGGGCCTGGGCGTAGGTGACCTGCGCCCCTCTGCCGTCAGACGCTGCGCCTGAGCACGTCTGCCCCGGGCTTCCCATGTGTGAGGTGCGGCCGTGTCTGAGCCTGCCCGCTCCAGGGCTCTCCCGGGACGGCATGAGCTGGGGTGCAGTGGGTGTTACTGGTAAAGGGTCCTGTGCTGGGCTCCAGCTCCCGCCGGCCCCTGGCCGGTGCGTTCTGCTGCCCCGTGCGTTAGAGGGCAGGGCGGGGCCTGGCTGGCCACAGCCTTGCTGTGCAGCCTGGGGCAGCTGTCCTGACCTCTCTGTGCCTTCGCCGGTCGTGGCTGCGCTCACGGGCCGTGGAGCTCAGGACAGCGCGGCACCGAGTGGCACCCGGGCGCTCAGAGCAGCTTCTCGTTGCCGCCGTGGGCTTGACGCAAAGGGCGGGCCCGCGTCTGCCCTCAAGCACACCTGGAGTCCCGGAGGTGACGTGCCAGCGCCCCGGGCCTCCGCCGCGCCCCCCAGGACACCCAGGACCTGACGGTGCCTCGGGTGTGCGGAGAGCACCGTGGTCTCCAGAGCGGGGTGGGGGGCCCCGCAGCCCGTTCTGGCTGCGGCCTCGGGCCCAGTTGGGGATGCCGAGGGGCTCAGGCCCCCGCGTGCCTCGTGCCAGGCGCCCCCACTGCCGGCGCCGGCGCTGGAACCACACGCCTGCTGGGTGCCGGCACCTGGGCAGGGGCGAGAGCCCGGAGGAGGAGCTCGCCGGGCTGCGGCTGGGCACGCGGGGCACCGTGGGCGGGCGGGGCCTGAGGTGGTGCGGGCCGAGCGGCTGTCCCCGTCCTGGGGACGCCCACCTGCTCAGGTGCTCCAGGGCTGCGTCTGAGGACGGGCGCCCAGCGCACAGCACGCGCTCTCCGTCCGAGGATTCCGGAAACGGCCTCTGAGTGTCTGTTAACATCGGCGGGCGCCAGCCGGACAGGGCGGGGCCCCCGCAGGCGCGGGGTGGGCGCCGGCCTGGTGCTGGCCGTGGGCGCCGGCCATGCGGGCGCAGGTCTCATCGGTGTTGGTGCTTGACGCCGGCCCCCTCTCCCCCAGCTCTACGAGGCCTTCACCTTCCTCAAGGGGCTGGGAGCTGTGATCTTGGTCCACGCGGAAAATGGAGACTTGATAGCTCAGGTGAGTCGTGGCAGGTGCCCTGCACCTGAGGGCCGACCACGTGTGACCGTGGGGCACCGAGGAGGGGCCCGCGGCCGTGCAGGGCGGGGCTGGGGTGCAGGGCCCGCCAGCACCCGGCAGCACCCCGCCTCTCGGACCTCCTGTCTGCGCTGCACGGTGGGGAATCGGTTCAGTTTCCATTCGGGCGTTCGGGCAGCTTTGAATTTGGGGCTACTCTTGGGAGCTTCCAGAACACCCTGTCCGGCCCTCGGTGGGCAGGGGCGGCCGCGCTGGCAGCCCAGACCAGGAGGCACAGCTCTCGCTCGGCGCTGCCCTGCCTGCTCCCCTCGTGCCAGCCCGGCCCCTGCTCGCTCAGTTGCGCCCCCCTGCTGTGCTGCAGGGCCTCAGGAGCGAGCGGAAGCGCCCCGCCTGCTCAGCCAGGACCCTCAGCCCACAGCCTCTCTGGGCCGCTGGGCCGGGCCTCCCCCAACGGCGCTGCCTTTGCCCCCTTCCCTCTCGGCCCCTTGGCCCGCTTGCCCCCGACAGAAATAGCAGCTCCCGCTTCAGCCATCCCCACGCACCGCCTCCATCAACAGCCCCTCGAGCCGACCCCCCAGCCCCGTGCCGAGCCCTGCAGCTGTGTGGCCTTGAAATGACTTCCAGTCCGGCTGGCTCCTGGGCCGCTGAATCGCCGGAGACGCGCGCTTGCAACTGGGCTTCCTTCCTCGGCGGACAGGCGCGGGCTCAGCGCGGAGGGCTCTCCCGGGCGCCGATAAAGCCCAGCACAAGATAAAACTAGCGGCAGCTCAGCTGCCATCGGGCGAAGCACAAACTGATTTTCCTGGAAGTACTTACTGCGGGGGCAGGAAAGGCAGGGAGGGGCGGCCGCAAATCAGGGCCGTCAGCTCAGGGGCCCTTTCGAGGTTGGGGAACACGACTGAGGTTCTGGGGAGGAAACTGCCTCCAGGGGTTCCAACCAGCGGCCTTCACGGCCGGGAGTGCCGGGGGTCCCCCCATGGGGGTGGGGGCGCTGGGAGGCAGACTCTGCTGCCCCAACGTAAAGATGACGGGACAAGGCCGGAGACCGTGGCCGCCCGCCCGGAGCCCGGGGTGGTGGGCTGAGCTGGACCCTGGCCCGGGGCTCTCGAAACCCCGCCGTTCGCACCAGGCGGCTCCTTCCTTCCTCTCCGGCTGGACTCCGGGGCGGGAAGGTCCTAGAAACCCACTCCCTGTCGCCGCTCCCGTTCCCAGGGGAGGGGTAAAGAGCGGGGTGAGTGTGGACACCCGGGCTGCGGGGGCAGGGCTGATGGAGGGAGGGAGATGGCTCGGTTCCAGCCCGCTGTGAGGACTCACGGGGACCGGCTGACCCCGACCTCGACCGCCCCGCCGTCCGGCCCGGGGTGGGGCTCGGCCTCTTCCTGACGGCCTATGGCGCTGACCCAGCTGCCCCTGCCTCGCAGGAACAGAAGCGGATCCTAGAGATGGGCATCACGGGCCCCGAGGGCCACGCGCTCAGCAGACCCGAGGAGGTAAGGACCTGCCAGCGTGACCCGGGGTGCACCCCGGGAGGTCACCGTGAGGGGACAGCCCAGCTGGGCCCCGGCGCTGGCCCGGCCCCCTTCCTGAGTGTCCGCCCTGCTCTGCCCTCCGGCTCGGGAGTCCCGGGCCTGCAGGCCCATCAGAGGAGCCCCAGGGAGGCTCGGTTTCCCTGAGGCCTGGGGCCGTGGACACTGGAGCGTCCAGGCGACAGGACCCTTCTGGGCCTTTGTGTGCTTGGTGACCGAGCCTGGGGCCGCAGCCCCGACCCGCACCCACAGAACGGCCGCCCGCACCTGGCACACCATGACCCCAAGTGTGGGGTTCCGGCTGGAGAGTGTGCGTGTGCACCTCGAATGTATGTGCATGTCATGTGTGTGTGCACGCTGTGCACGTGTAAGATGTGTACGAGTGTATGTGCATGCCATCTGTTGTGTGTATATGTGCACTTAAGCATGCACGTGCATGTTGACTGTGCACCTGCCATGCATGTGTGTGTAACCATGCATGTGTGCATGTTGTGTGTTGCACCTTAAGTGTGTGTGCACGTTGGGTTGTGTGAGCATATGTCGTGGATGTGTGCTTGTGAGTATACATGTGTATGGTGTGTCATGTATGTATGCATGGCATGTGTCCACAGCGAGTGTGTGCATACACACATGCACTTGTGTGCAATCGTGTGTACATCGTGTGCCGTATGTGCATGCACAACTGTGTCCACACACCGTGCATGTGTGCCTTCGTGTGCATGTCACACATGTACTTGGTGGGTGTCGTGTGTGCATGTGTGTGCATGCATGGCACGCGCATGGTGATTTTGTGTGCACTGCATGCATTTGCAGTTGTGTGTGCCCGTCGTGTGTGTTTTGTGTGTAACATGCACACACATACATGCACACACGACACATGTGCATGCACAGTGCATGTCACCCGTGTACTTCCTGTGTGTCACATATGTATACAAGTGTGCAACATAACATGCATGATAGTTATATGCACACGCTGCATGTATGTACAGTCACATGTACATGTCATCTATGTACACTGTGTGTCATGGGTGCATGTGTGACATGTGCATGGTGAGGGTGCATGCATGTATGTGCGCATGGCATGTGTGCTCGGCAAATGTGTGCACAATGTGTGCAGGCATGTGTGCATGTCACCCGTGTATACCATACGTCATGTGTGCATGCGTGGTGTGTGCATAGCAAGTGTGTGCGTGCGCATCGTCGTGCTTGTGTACGTGTGTGCACGTTGTTCATGTGGCTGTTTGCACACACAAATATGCGCGCCTTTTGGTGCCTAGTTCCGCCTGCTGTGTCCCTTCGACGGGGCCCGCGGGGTCCTGCCCGGCAAGCGGAGCCCCAGCCCTGCCTCCAGCACCCCGCCGAAAGCGCCCGGACCCCTTGTCTTTGGAGCTGCGCCACCCCCCTCCTCTCACGGGGTGGATTTTCCTCCCGCTGCGCTCGCCTGGGGAGACGGGGCTCGGCCGTGCCGTCTCCCTCCCTGACCAGTGTCCGCGTGTCCGCAGCTGGAGGCCGAGGCTGTGTTCCGGGCCATCACCATCGCCGGCCGCATCAACTGCCCGGTGTACATCACCAAGGTCATGAGCAAGAGCGCAGCCGACATCATCACGCTGGCCAGGAAGAAAGGCAGGTGGCCGCTGACCCGGGGTGCGGCGGGCTCAGGGCCGCACCGGCGTCCCGGCCGGGGCAGAGACACTGGGCGCTGCGGCCTCGGAGCTGGCGTGCCTGCGGCCTGAGAGGAGAGGGGTGGCGGTGCAGATACAGGTGTGCACGCTTCCGGGCTTGATGCCTGGGTACCGCGCTCAGCTGTGAGTGGGGGAGCCCACGGCAGCCTCAGTCTCCTCGTTTGTGGTTCGCACATCCCCCGTTCCTGGGCCAAATGAGACTGTGGGTCTTGGGAGCCCCCTGGATGCTCCAGTTCTCCCCGGGGCTCATGCCAAGTCATGAGGCACCCCTCAGCCACAGGTCCCAGATCCTGCCTGTGCCTTCTGGGGTCCCCAGGGGGCTTCCTGCCAGGCCCTTGTGGGGCGCAGGCACGTCTCAGAGCCTGAGCTGTGGGCTGGGAGGGGACGGCTGAGCAGCGGGGGCCAGGGCAGCCCTGCAGGACGTGCTGACGGTCTGGAGCTGGCTCGCCACTGGGCAGGCCGAGCTGATGGCCGCGCCGTGCTGGCCGAGCCCCTCCATGGCCCTGCCCCCGCCCGCGGAGCCTGAAGAGGGGCCGGCCCCACCCCACCTGAGGCGCCTTGGGGGCCACATCCCCCAGGGACGCCGCTGTCAGCTGCTCTCCCCGCAGGCCCCCTGGTGTTCGGCGAACCCATCGCTGCCAGCCTGGGCACGGACGGCACCCACTACTGGAGCAAGAACTGGGCCAAGGCCGCGGCCTTCGTGACCTCCCCGCCCCTGAGCCCGGACCCCACCACCCCAGACCACCTGACCTCGCTGCTGGCCTGGTGAGCGCGGGCTGGGCCACGGGTGCCCTCGGGACAGGGCAGCGGCGGGACCCGGGAGCCGGCCGGGGAGCGCAGGCCCAGCGGTCAGTGCCGAGCAGAGGTTGTCTCCGCTCTCGTCCGGCCGCCCTTCCCGTTCATGAGGCCGTTCGCAGGCCCCCTGTGCCGGCCTCAAGTCCGCCCAGGCTGGTTGGCGCCTCCCGGGCCCTCGCACGGCCGGCGTCCTGCCGCGGTCTCCATCTCGAGGGGGCGGGAGCGTCGCAGCGCGGGGGTGGCTGTGAGACTGAGGGGGAGGCCTGGGCTCGCGGAGGCCACGTGACGCACAGGGCACCCTCTGGGACGCCTGCGCACAGTAGGAGCGCAGCCCCCTCGGCCGGCCAGCTGCCCGCCCCGCATTGGGCGCAGGCCAGGGCCCCTGAGGCTGTGGAAGGGGAGGGCGTCGAGGCCACGCCTGAGGAGGAGGAGCTGCTGGCTGGGAGCCGAGGGGGGGCCGGCTGGCCAGACGGCGTCCGGCACGCTGGGGCTCCTGGCCGGGAGGACCCACGGGGGAGGCCTGGCTCCGGATGCAGAACGCACCAGCCACCCCCCGGAGCTGTGGCCTGGCCCAGCCCCTCGGGAGCCACGGCCAGGCCCAGGGCTCTGGCGGTGGGTCTTGTCTGGCCCCCTGCTGAGCCCCTAGCTCCAGCCCCCTGGCCCCCAGGCCTCTGCCTCCTGCTACCGCTGCGTCAGCCGCATCACATCGAGACTCCCAGTTCCTGTCCTTGGAAGCGGCGCTGGGTCCCGCAGGCCCGTGAGACCCGGCCTGCTCTGGCCCACACCTTGCCGCCCCCATCCTCCTGGCTGGCCCGGCCCATTCGACTCACGTTGCCACTCCGCCGGCAGTGCCACAGGCCCTTTGCACGGACCACACCCCTGCCCGGTCGCTCTCCTGGGCGTCGTGCTCACCGTCTCCTGGTGTCTGCACAGAGTCCGCTCCGGGCGCCTGCTCGCTCTCTGCGCGGGCAGCCCCTTCCCAGCTGGCCCTGCCCACCCTGCCCACTACCAGCGTGTGGTGACCACCGGTGCTCCCGGCGCCCCGAGTGCCGGCTGGGCGGGCAGGGCTGGCCTCTGGGCACAGCCGTCCGGCCAGAGCGGGTTGAATGCCTGCAGTAACCTGCTCACGAGCGGGTTAGACCCGCTGCCGACCGTCCTGCTTAGGCCCCAGGGCGCCAGCTGGGGGCAGCGGGGGGGCTGCTCGACCCCCGGTCACGCCCCCTCGTTCCACAGACGCAGTCGGCCCGCTCAGGCGCAAGAGCGCAAGAGCGACCACGCCGTGTCCCGTGGGCTCAGCACGGACCCCCCCCAGGTCAGCCCCAAGTCCCCGCCTGCGGGGCGCGAGTGTCCTCCTGACACAGGAGTCCTTGGCTGCCAGCGACGTGGGGCAGCGGCGAGTCCCTCCACTGTTGATTGGCCCACACGCCTGCCCGTGGCCCGCCTGCCCGTGACCCACCCACGATCAACCCACCTGTGACCAGCCCTTGACCCACCCACATGCCCACCCGTGGCCCGCCCCCACCCGTGGCCCGCCCGCCCGTGGCCCCCCCACCCGTGGCCCGCCCACACCATCCGTGCCCACCAGTCCCACTGCCCCCTGCCCAAGACAGTCCTGTCTGGCCACTGGCTGGGCTCGCGCCGCGCCACACGGCACTCAACCGCTGAGAGGCGGCACCAGGTGGGGCCGAGGGCAAGCTGCTCTTGTGTGCCTCCGGGTGCTGGGCGGCGGTGTCCAGCGCTGGGCGTGTCCAGCGGCAGCCTGGTGCGTGCTCTGCTGTCCGGCGGCGGAGCCAGACCTCAGCCGGCCTGCTGGTCTGGAGTCGTTGCGTCAGCGCAGGGGTGCGGCCCTCCGGGGAGCCTCGCCCTGCTGGCATGGGCACCTCTGCCCTTGGCCCCTCTGGCACAGACCAGCGCCCAGGTCAGCCGCTGCAGGAGGTCCGGCCTAGACCCAGGGCCCCGCAGGACAGCCGGGGTCCCTCCGGCCAGGTCCCCGCCCTCCGGGGCGGGCGGCGAGGCCACAGGGCCCCTCCCAGCAGCCAGCACCCTCGCCGACGCCTTCTCCTGAGCCCGGGGCCCCTGCGGCTTCCGCAGGACCCAGGGGCTAGAGGGCCCTCACACCGCACGTGCCCAGGGCCTCCTCCCCACGATCTCTAGGGTTTTCAAGGTCTGCACTGGGGTTTGCCTTCCAGCATGAACTCGGGTCTCAACACGCCTATTTTCATCCTTGCCAGTGGGGACCTGCAGGTCACGGGCAGCGGCCACTGTCCCTACAGCACTGCCCAGAAGGCCGTGGGCAAGGACAACTTCACCCTGATCCCGGAGGGCGTCAACGGGATAGAGGAGCGCATGACCGTCGTGTGGGACAAGGCGGTGGTGAGGCCTCCCCCAGCTCTGCGTAATGTTCTAGAGCGCCCTTCCGCTGCTGCTGAACGCCCTCCCTTCTGACACGCATCGCCCCCGAGAAAGCAGCTCGTGTCTTGGGCCCTGCGCCGTGGACATGGCGGTCGCCGGCGCTGACGCTCACGTGGAGCCGGCCCGTGCGTGCGTGTCCAGCACATGTGTGTCCAGCACACACGTGTCCAAGATGCACGTGCACACAGGGCGGCACAGAGCCCCTGCCTGGGAGCCCCGGTCACACTCAGGTGCTGGCTGGACACCCCAGCTTCCTTTCCTGTTGCACTGCCCAGCTGTCCATCCCGGCGCCCCCGAGCCAAGGCGTCCACTGCTGGGCCAGGCCCTGTGCTCAGGCCGCGGCAGGGGAGCCACACCCCGGCCCCAGGGTGCCCCTGAAGAGGCTCTTCCTGCAGGCGACCGGCAAGATGGACGAGAACCAGTTTGTGGCCGTCACCAGCACCAACGCGGCCAAGATCTTCAACCTGTACCCCAGGAAGGGGCGGATCGCCGTGGGCTCGGACGCCGACGTGGTCATCTGGGACCCTGACAAGACCAAGACCATCTCCGCCAAGAGCCACAAGTCGGTGAGTCCTGGTCTGGCGTCCTGGGTGAGTGTAGGGCTCGGGTCATTTTAAGCCTCGGTTCCTGACGGCCCAGAGCACGCAGCTGGGCGTGGGCTGGTGCCGCTCCGATTTGTCCTCCAGCGAGGACTGAGTTTGAGCGGAGCGGCACGTGGCCCCACTTCTGCAGCCGCCTGCGCTGCTCTGACTCCGTGTAATCCAGGCCGTGCGCCCCAGCCCAGAGGGGGCGGGTTTAGCGCCCCTCTCCCTCCCGGTGACTCAAAGCTGCGGGGGACCCGTGGCGTCCGGGACCCGCTTCACTGGGGGGGAAGGGAAGGTGGCCGGCAGCTCCGGGGCGCCCCCTGCCGTCCGGGCCCCGCCGCTGCGGCCGTGCGCCCCGGACTCTTGCCTGCAGAGCGAGCTGCGCCCCTGTGAGCCACAGACGGGCCTGCTCCCCGTGGGTCCAGACCCGGCCCTCTCAGGGCTCTGCCCACTGGGCAGGCCGGGGGACAGTGAGCACCGGCACCTCCCGTGGTGGGGACCCCTTCCCAGCCCGCCGGCAGTACAGGACCCAGGCCCGGAAGGCCGCAGACGTAGCTCAGATACACACGCCCGGGAGCCGGTGAGGAGCAGCGTGCGGACACGCGGCCCCCAGCAGGAGGACATGGGGGTGGCCGGGACCTGACCTCCACCAGACAGACGCAGTAGGAACCCCTCCCCGCCGTCGACCCCCACACAGGCCCCTCTGGGAGCAGGGGCTCATGTTCTGCGGGCGCGGGCGCCCCCTGGTGGCGGGCTGCTCTGCTGCCGTTACCGTCCCCTGGGGTGATGCCCAGCTGGGGTGTAGGGAGAGGCCGCCCGAAGGGACTGGACGCGGCGGACTGCCAGCCGGGGCAGTCCGCGACCCTGGGGGATAACAAGAAAGGCAGCGTTTCCCAGGACAGAACGCGCTGCAACGAACGTCCAGAATGCTCTGAACCCATGTGCGGCTGGGGGGGTGCTCTCCAGGGTCAGGGGGAGTCGGGAAACTGGGAAGACACCCCCGTGGGTTCTGGCTGCATCGTGGGGGATGGTGACACATGCAGAAGACCCTCCCGGAGCTGTCTCAGGCCGAGGGAGAGGGGAGACGCCTCTTGCCCCATTTTTGCTCTTTTCTGTACCGTTTGCTTTTATTTACTCCTCCCCCACCGCTGTCACCGCCCCCTTGGCCTCTCTCCCTCTCGGCCTCAGAACCCCAGCTGGGGGAGCGGCCCCTCGTTCGCGCCGGTCGTGTTCTGCCCACCATCCGCTGGGTGTCCGTGTTCCTGGTCCCTGGGACTGGCCCAGTACTGGCCGTTGTCTGGCCGGCTAACCTCGGTCACTAGTCCCCCAATTCTTTCCGTGGTGACCTCTCGTCTCTCCCTGTAGCCGAGTGCGCCCCCTGGTGGCATGACCCCCTCCGGCCAGTCCTCTCCTGGTGGGCACTGAGATGCTGAGCCTAGGGCTGGGGCCCCTGGGGCTGCAGTGGACAGGACAGGTGTCTGTCAGGTCCACGCGCTGCCCCTCCGAGACGGGCTGAGGGCTGGCTGGTCACGTGGCGTTCCCTTGTTTATTGTTTTAAGTTAGAGATTTACTTTACTTTAATGAAATGTTTTTGGACTTATTTTGTTACCATAGATGCAACCGGCTTTCTAAATAAAGCAAGCAGGTGTCTAGTGGCAGCTGCATTCACTTTAGGAATAATGAGAGGAGTGTATTTTTAAGGAATTATTTTTGTCTTTCAAATTAGGAAAACAAACAAGAAAAAAAAAAAAGAAAGAGGCCCTCACCCAGTGGAGGAGGGGGTTTCCTAAATGTGAAATCTTATCTCCATTCACCCAGTAGTTTAAGAAACCTAAAGACACAAAAATGACCTCTAGAGTTTGCACCCTATTGCATAATACCCGGGGTCCCCATGCACAATCACAATGCCCCCAGCAATAGCAGTCTGATTATTTAAAAACTCCTGATCCGAATCAAGGCCCAACAGTGAGAAGAGTTGGTTATGCAAATGGTAGAATGTACTATGGAATATTACACAGCCCCAAAGAAGGTGACTTAGGGACAAGGCTGTGGGAAGTGCTCTGATTGGAGGGGAAGCCGGAGCCCCGTCGAGAATAGCCTGGCCTGTGGCCGCGGGCTCAGCCCTGGCTCTTGCCCTGCAGGCTGTGGAGTACAACATCTTTGAAGGCATGGAGTGCCATGGCTCCCCGCTGGTGGTCATCAGCCAGGGCAAGATCGTCTTTGAGGACGGCAACATCAATGTCAACAGGGGCATGGGCCGCTTCATCCCCAGGAGGCCCTTCCCCGAGCACCTCTACCAGCGCGTCAGGATCCGGAGCAAGGTGTGCGGCACTGGCTATCCCGTGCAGCATCGTGGCAGGTGTCCCCTGTCCTTGCGTGTCAGGCGAGCTGCGACACCGCCCTGCCTGTCTGGGGGCGGGAGCGAGGATCAGTCAAAACCATGGGTCCCAGGGCTTGACCAGCTGTAAGCAGACGTGCGTGTGCTGGGGCCTATGTGCTGGGGTCACGGCGACCCAGCCACTCCCAGGTGTGTGCCCTGCGTCACCCCAGCCCGCACACGAGGTGTCGTGACCCTCTCTGCTGACAGAAGCCTGGTGCTTGTGCAGGGAGGCCTGGGCAGGGCAGGAGCGCTCTGAACCCCTCCACTCTGGGTCAGCGCGACCCTGCATCCGGGTGCACAGGGTGACAGCCAGGCCCCTTCTCTCCTCTCCCCTCTCACTGGCGGCATCATTCCCCCTTCTCCTGAAGCGTCTTAGTCATGCACACACCCCCACCCTAGGGCGGATGCCCCGAGCTCCCCTGCTGAGCAGCAGCGGCTGCAGTGCGCCCCTCCCAGCCCTGCTTTCTTCAGCTCCCCCCCTTCTCTCCTGGGGCACCACGCACCCCCACTCTGGGAACCGAGGACCACCTGTGCCCCAGCCATCCTGCTCACCCATCTCCTCACTCGCCTCCCCGCCCCCCAACTCCTCCAGCTGCCGGCTTCAAGGTGGCCCACTCCTTCCTTCCGCCACCCCCCACACCCTTGTCTCCCGCCAGCTCCTGCGCAGCCGGGAGGACAGCCCGAGACGCCGCTCTCTGGGGGGCTTGGAAGTGGGCGAGGTCCGTCGGGAGGGCGGCCCAAGCCGGGTGGCCTTGGGGTCCGCTGCCTGAGGCCCCGCGTGCATGCACTGCGCCCTACGGCGACCTCACTGCTGCCTCTGTTCAGGTCCACGGGCTCCAAGGGGTGCCCCGGGGCATGTACGACGGCCCAGTCTACGAGGTGCCCGCCACGCCCAAATATGCAACTCCTGCTCCCTCAGCCAAATCGTCGCCTTCCAAGCACCAGCCTCCGCCCATCCGCAACCTCCACCAGTCCAACTTCAGCTTGTCGGGTGAGCACGGCGCGCCCCGGCCCCCAGAGGGCGCCTCGCAGCAGTGCCCCAAGCCCGGCACTGGGCAGGGAAGCCCAGGGGGCCCCCGGGGAGCTCCAGCAGAGGGGCTGGCGGGCCGCGCGGAGGGGCCTGTCCCGGCGGAGGGCCCGGCTGGGCGGGGGCGCGTGCGCACCGGGTCAGCGGGCTGAGCCTGTGCGCCGGGCCGTCCTGCCCTCCTGTCCGGCCTTGTGGCGCTGAGCCCCAAGTAGCCCGCGCGTCCTCCCTTCTGCACAACAGCCGTGCGTGCAGGTGATGTTAGTCCCACTTCTTTAAGGAGGAAAGTAAGTCCCCAAGAAATCCACTGTCAAAACACAGGACTTGGTGCGCAAACGCGTGTGGGGCGCGGCGGAAGCCGGCCTGGTGCCCCCACTCCCCGCTCCCGGGGACGCCTGTCTGCACTTCCACTAGCGGCCACACGAGGGCAGCCGCGAGTACGCGGCGAGGGTATCCGGAAACTGACCCTGCCCAGGGCAGCGAAGGCCAGTGAACTGGTGAATCCCGCGGCAGCCTTCCCGGGGGCAGCAAGCGTTTTCTCAAAGGGCCAGTTTCTATATACTTTAGGCTTTGTGAACCATGTGGCAAAGCCGGGAAGTTTCGGAGGCGTCTAGAATGTCGTGGCGGCCGCCGCACTGGGGTGGCCGGAGCGAAGGACGCGGGCGGCGCGGGTGGCGCGCTCGCAGAGGCCGGCGCTCAGGAAGGGCGGAGACGGAGCATGCATCCGAGCCGTGGCTTGGCAGCCCCGCCACCCATTCGGGGGCACCCGTCTCAGCACTTACACAGGGGGACACAAGTGGGGTCCCCAGCCCAGTCCGTTTCGCCCACGAGCCGAGTCCGAGCAGCCCGGTGCCCAGCCGCGGGTGCGGCGCGCGGCCAGGGCCCGGGCCCACGTGACCGGCCTGTCTCTTTCAGGGGCGCAGATAGACGACAACAACCCCCGGCGCACCGGCCACCGCATCGTGGCGCCCCCTGGCGGCCGCTCCAACATCACCAGCCTGGGCTGAGGCGCGGGGCCAGCGCGGCCCGGCGGCGTCCCCCCCCACCCTTGGTTTCGAGCCCGCAGTTGTTTGGCGCCGCCGGAGGGGAGCCGAGCGCTGTCCTGCCCTCTCCGCGTTTAGGAAGAAGTGGTTCTAGTGTGGTGTTGCTTGGAAACCCTCGCCCCTTGTGTTCGTGCCGAGGCGCCGCAGAGCGTCTCCGCGTCCTCCCCGTGGACGCAGCCCGCCCGCCCCCGCCCACTCCGAGCGGCCTGCCCGCCCCGTCTAGGTAGTGATGCATGTTCTGAGTTACGTGTGCACGTCTGAGTGCGTCGTCGGCCCCGTCGGGACTGGAGACGCCACCCGGCCGAGCCGGCCGCAGGAACGCCGAAGCGGCCTCCCGAGGCCGGGGCGGAAGCCCCGGAGCCCCCGCGCCGGCCAGCCCGGGTTCCCGGCCTCACACCTGGCCAGGTCTTCGTCTGGGTGTCCTGCCCACAGCCCTGGGCATCGGGCACTCTGGCCCCCGGTCCCCATCGGCGGCGGCCGTGCCCCGGGCACCCCCAGCACCCAGGCACCCCAGCTGCCGACGCTGGTCCCTGCGTGGCGGTTGACGGGCAGTCAGATTTTTAAAGTTTTGTACAAAGTTTTCCTTTGTAATCACCCCCATTTTTACTTAACAACTGACGTATCGTGGCTCTTATTTCTGAACTCAAAGCTTGTGAACAAATAAAAAGCTCCTCACCGGCTGGCTGGGGTGTCTTCAGTGAAGTAGCGGCCCCGGCGGCCTGCAGACGCGGGCACCCCCTTAGTAACGAGGGGTGCTTGTTCCTGAAGGACGCAGCCTTTGTAGGTCGTGGGACAGAGGTGGGAGGAGGGTGAGCTGGGCCTCGCCCTGAGGCCGGGTGGGCCTGAGGCCGGTTGGGCCTGAGGCCAGGTGGGCATGAGGCTGGGTGGGCATGAGGCCTGGTGGGCCTGAGGCCAGGTGGGCCCTGAGGCGGCAGCCGGCAGGGGCGGAGGTGACATGACTGGGCAGTGGCGCCCACTGGTGCCAGGTTCCGGGGGGAGGAACAAGCGTTCCCACCTCAGGAGTCCGAACGCACAACTGATACAGACCAGGCAGAACCAGGACCCCCTGGGCCGGCCCAGGGCTCCATGGCCTTGCTCCATCCGCTGGGCAGGTGGCTTTGCACAGTCCAGCGCACCCAATGGCTCTCGCGGGCTCCCCCGGCCCCATTCAGGCCTCAGAGGTGCAGCCTCGGCCCTTTAGGGCTGTCCCACACAGGCCAAGCACCAGAAAGGCTGGGGGCAGGGCAAGGGCTTCTGGTGGTGGCTGGGTCCGCCTGGCCTGAGGGCACCAAGAAGCCTCCTGAGGAGAGGGGTGGGGCCGTCAGCTAAGACCTCCCCGGAAGGCTCGCCTCTCCTCCCCCGCAGCCATCAGGCCCGAGGCGGGAGTCCTAATGTCCCTCCACAGCGGGCTGGCCCCTGCCTGGACGGTCAGGGCTGCTGCCCCAAGGCGCCACCTGCTGAGGTTGCATCTGAGCTCCGGCTGGGCCTCGGGGCGTCCTAACACTTGAGCTGAAGCCAGTGTGCCCCTCAGGGCGCCTGCTTTTGTTTCCTCTGTGGACGGGGGACAAACAGGTGGTTTCTATGCACGTGGAAGGAAACCCGAAATCAGCGCTCCAGAGGCTCTGTACAGACGAAGTACTTTGTTTTGCCAGCAGGGGGCGCCACAGACCCCGGCCGCGCGGACACCGGGCCGGCAGGGCGGGGCGCCCTCCCGTGGGATTCCTGTCCAGGGGCCACTGCTTCCTGACGAACCCCTCGTGTCGGTTTTAAGGGCAGCCTGAGCTACAAGTGTTTCAACCCCTCCCAGACAAGCTCCCGCAGCCCAAGTCCGCTCTCTCCTGGGCCTCCGTGGCCAACCTCCACGGGGCACGCGCCCGGTGACTCGGGACACGCGCGGCCAGTGACAGGCCGGTGGTCAGGGCTGGAGAGCCGGGGGCGGTAACCCCCGAGCCAGGACGGCCGCCCGGAGAATGCCCACCCGGGCTGAGCACCCGCCTCCGGGGACAGAGCGACTTGCTGAGGAGCGAGCGGGCCGGAAGCTTCTGGAGATTCCGGCTGTGTGCTGGGCGCAGCGCGGCCCTGGGTCTCCCCCTTGGGGCCTGCTGGCCGGGGGCTACGCCTTCGGGGGCGGCCAGGCCATGTCCGGGCTCCAGGCACCCGCAGTGGGCGCCGGCTCGGCCTGGCCCGGCCCGCTGTGCCTGCTGACGCCGCGCTTGCTGCGGGCGGGGGGCAGTGACCGCGTCCAGCGCTGGGCGCTCGCTCCTGTCTCTCGAGGCGGCTGCCTGCCCGTGCGCTGAGGGCGGCGAGTCACGGCTTGTTCACACACTGGGATCCCCGGACCCAGGCCAGGCCCTGCTCTGTCGGGGTGTCTGGGCCCACGCCTGCCTCATCTCCAGGCCGCCATGTAGGAGGGGCTTGGTCCCGGCATGGTGAGCCCACCGGGGCCAGGCCACTGCTGGCTGAGCTGAAGGACAGGACTCGGCCAGGCTGGAGCCGGCGCTGGGGAGGCGGGTGGGGTGGCGGCAGGATGCGGTGGGGCTAGGGGCCCAGGAGGAAGAGACGGGGCGGGAAGCCACATCTCGAATTCAGGAGACACAACCCTGGTCTCCGAGCTTCTGCGGCCACAGGTCATAGCCGGCCCCGGTCACCTAGGTGTCCTCCGGCACTTCCCATCCACTGGCCACCCCCACAACGGGGGAGGCCGGAGTCCAGTCCCCCGGGGGGTGGCAGGTCCTCACCAGCGGGGAGGCCGGTGCTGAATGGCCGTAACCTACAAGTTGCTTCTTTTCTTCAGCATCCTCTCGGGCTTCTCGCCGCGGCTGGCCTCGCCGTCCTCCTGGCCAGGACCTGTGCTGCTGAGACGGGGGGCGGGGCAGCCGGTCAGAGCGGGCTCCGTGCATCCAGCGGGGCTCGCGATGGGCCTGCGCCGTGGTAACCAGCCATCGGGGAGCGAGCGCCTGCTCAGACAGCCGGGGGCCCACGGCAGACCCGAAGCACGGTCAGCAACGGTCAGGGCAGGAGGCTGCAGCTCCTCGGGCTGGGCCCTGGGACACTGGTGGCAGCAGAGACAGGCCAGTGTGCTTCCTGTCACCTCCCAGGCCAGGTCACGGCCAAGGGCGCGACCTTCCTGCCCCTTTGGCCACAGGATGGACGCGTGCGCTCGGCCACGAGCCAGGCCCTGCGTACCTGAGCACCGCCGAGGGGTGGGGCCCCGAGGCGGGGTCTTCCTCATCTGGCGCCCTGGGGTCGCCTCTCTCCCGGGGCGGGGGCTTCTTTTTCTTGCTCTTTAGGGACTTCTCTGCAGAAGACACAGGGTCCCTCGGTCCGGCGAGTGTTCCTGGGGTAGCTCGGTGGGTCCGCGCGTGCCAGGCGCCTCTTCGCCACCCCCCCACCCCTCCCCACCCCTATGTGCATGGGAGGAGCCTGGGTCCGGGAGCCACGCCCACGCAGCCAGGAGCAGCAGAGCTGGGAGGTGAACTGGGCTCCCTGGGTTTCCACTGGCTGCCTCAGGGGACCGGGAGCGGCCATAGCACCAGCACTGCGGTGTACTTAAGAGACCTGCGTCCTCCATTCCACCCGGCCGCCACCCCCAGGCTGCCTCTGAAGGTGCATGGGGGGAGCAGCTCGCTCTGCGTGGGTCTGCACAAACACTTACCTCACAGGTGGGGGCATGGCCAGGGAAGAAGACACAGGGCCGGTGGGGGAGCGGGGACCGGGAGCTACGAGCCTGGAGAGCTGGGGATGTCCTAACTGAGCCTGCTGGCGCGAGGCCAGAGGTTAAGCGTGGAGCCGGAGGCCACACAGCTTCCTGGAGGCAGAGGCAGACCAGAGCCTCCCGCCGCAGCCCACGGCCGCCCGGCCCCTACCTGAGGGTCCACGCTTGTTGGTCAGCGGTTTGTTTTCTGCAAGGGGCACCCGGGCCAAGGCGGCCAGCTCCGCGATGAAGGTCTGCTCGGCGTCCTGGATGCAGAGAGATGGGTCACCGCCTCCCTCTGCCCTGGCCCCGTCTCAGCCCCCGTCCGCCAGAGTGTGGCGGTGCTCCCCAGGGTGCACGAGGGGGCGTGCGCCTGGAGGGAGAATTCTCCAAGAAGCATGGGGCAGGAGCGGGAGAGAGGCGGGCCGAGTCCACACCGGGCAGGTCACGTGCACGCCCACCCCCACGTCCCCGGCCCTTCTTACACAGGAGAGGCCCGAGGGGCAGGGCCGGGGCGTCTGACCCACTTCTGCCCACTCTGGAGCCCGTGCGCCCTAGGGGTGCTGCGGCCTGGCCGGCAGACCGCGCCCTCATTCGTGCAGCGACTCAGCTAGCGCAAGGCTCCCGTGCCCTCCTGTTCAGCCAGAGCCCGGGCCTGGCCAGGCCGGGGCTGGGACTCGGCAGGCCCTGCTGGCCACGTGGCGTCAGGTGGGGAGAATCATGGGCCAAGGGTCCGAGCAGGGCGAGCTAGGCCACAGGGCTGACCGGCCTCTGCAGACCTGCTCCGACCCGCACCTGCAGCTGGCTGTCCAGCTCGGCCTCCAGCTGCTCCGCCAAGTGGGCCTTCTGCTTCCAGGCGGCCAGGCGCGCCCGCCGGTGCGCGGTGAACTGTGCCAGGAACTTGTGCTGCTGCGCCAGCATCCTGCGGAGGGAGGGGCCCACGGGCGCCTTCATCAGAGACCCGCGTGGAGCCAGAGCCGCGCCGGGACCCAGAGCTGCCCGAGGCCCGGACGCGCCCAGACGCGCCAGGTCCCTCCGCCCGCAGCGGATGACGGACACTGGGGCTGCGGAATCGCCCGCTGCGGGTTCCACTGGCTGCACCAGCGACCTTGGCGAGAGCCCCGAGCACTAGGGGAGCGGAGAGACCCCTGGGGCGCACGCGTTCCTGAGCTCCTGCGGCTGCGGGGCAGGGAGGGGGCTGGACAGCAAGAAAGTCTCCCCCGAGCTCCTCCCTCACAGAACGGTCTGGCTAATGCCGAGAAGCCCGGACCCAGCAGCCAGGTGCTCCGGTGGCTGCAGGGGTGGAGCGGGGAGAAGCAGGTCCCGGGCAGGGGCTCCCGGCCTCCCTCTGGGGCAGAGACCTGCCCTCCCCTCCTGCTGACCTACTTCCCAGCCAGGAGGGCTCAGCTCCACCCGCCCCGTGCCTGCCCCGCTCCTTGCTTCTCCCGGTCTCCTGTGCCTGGCTTCCGCAGAGGGGCTGTTTTCTAGACCTGGAGGCGGAAGGCCAGGCAGCCGCCACCGAGCGTCCGAGACATACCGCCCTGCTCTCGCTCCCTGCTCTCCCTCGCCAGCAGTGCCTCCCCGGGTCTCTGCACACTCCTGTTCGTCCTGCAAGACCCTGCCCCACCGCCCACCCCACCGTCCGTCCCTCCTCCGTCCCTCCAGCCGGCCCTCATCCATCCCTTCATCAGTGTCTCCCGCCCGGCGGGCTGGCTCTGAGGCCACGGCTGTGGATGAGGCAGCCGTCACCCCACGGAGCTGCGCTTGGCCCCGTGGCAGGGCAGCGAGCTGTGGGAACCCCTCCTCCGCCCTCAGGGCTGCGCCGGTTTCCTGGGTGCTCTGACAGGTCCCAGACCGGGCTCGAGACGGCTGGAACGGCTTCTCGGAGTCAGAGGCAGAGGCCGCGCTCTGGTGAGCAGACCGGAGCCCTCCCGAGTCCTGTGGGACCCGCCACGGCGCCTGGCGCGGGCCGCTGCCTCGTGCCCTGGTGGCTCCTGCCTCGCCTGCCTCTCCCCTCCCTGGGTTAGGGCACTGCGTGACCGGGGACGCCCCCCACAGTCACCTCTGCAAGGAGCCTTTCCCACAGGCCACGTGCACAGGCACCAGGGAGCGGGCGCCTCCTGAGGACCTCCCTGTCTCCTGAGCACCGGGCGGCTTCCTGCTGGAGAGGCGCGCCTTGGTCTCGTGAACGCCTGCCACCCCGCCCGTGACCTTGGCTCCAGGGCGTGCTGGGAATCCCGTTTTATGTTTGCCTAGTGAACTCGTATTGGTGTTTCAGGCCCCACCATCCGACCCTCCACCATCCGACCCTCCAACCTTCCATCCTTCCATTATCCATCGATACCCACCACCCACACCCACCACCCACCCTCCGTGACCCGTCCATGACCAGGCTGAGGGGCAGAGCCACACGAGCTGCGCTGGGGCCTGAGGGGTCTCACCTCTGGGGTACGGCTCTGCAGGCTTCCTGGGCTCCTCCTGCCATCTCTTCCCCCGATGCTGGGTCGCTCAGTTCTTGCTTTTTCTGCAGCTTGTAATTCTCCATCCTCTCACCTGGACCACAACACAAGACACGACGCCAGGGGCTGGAGGGCCCGCCTGGGCCAGGAGGGCAGGACGGGGCGCTCAGGGCGGAGCCGGACACCCCCGTGTCCACTCCGCTTTCCCCGGCTGCTGCCGTGACCCGCTGTCACTTGAACGGGTCCTAACTACGGCACCGCAGCCCCCACTGTCCACCGCTGCTGCTCGACAGCACCCCGGCGTGGGCGGCCGTCCACTTGTGGTCCAGTGGCCTGCTGGCGCCAGGGTCTCGCGGGCACTTGGGTCTCTGCCCCTTGCCAGCATGTGGCCACTGCAACCGCCGCGCTGCAGAAGTTTGTCTGCCGGCACCGGGAAGCTAAGCCCACCGAAGGACCCGCTGGTCAGGGCCGGCTAGTGACGTCACGCCCCTCACTGCCCGCTGCGTGTCTGACTACTCGGGAGACCCCACTGTACCACCTGGCTGTGTCCTCGCCTCGTTTGGGGACAAAGGAGGTGACAGAGAACTAAATGAAACATCGACAATAAATACATTTCAGACACAACATGGAGGCGTCACGTCCCACACGTCCAGCCCGAGAGCCCGACCCCCGTCCCGAGCGGCCAGCAGGCTGCCCGGCGCGGCCCTACCCTGCAGGCTCCTCAGGTGCTGCAGCGTCCGCTCCTCGTGGGCCCGCATCACCTGCCCCACCCGCTGGGCGTGGGCCTGCACCAGCCGCCCGGCGCTGTCACCGGTCACGTACACGCTCTCCACCGCGGCCTCCAGCAGCGCTCTCTGTGGGGGGTGGGGGTCAGGGCAGGCGAGCACGGTGCTGCTTCCCGCCCTCCGGCAGCTCCCGACTCTCCCCCGGCCGCCGGGGAGCAGGCACCGTGCCCAGCTGGCACACCAGCCTTGGTGGCCGGCCTCTGCTCAGTCCGCGCGGTCCGAGGCTGGCTGTGCGACCCACTTGTGGCCAGGGAGGTGCATGTGAGGCAGAGATGGCCAGAGGGCCGTCCCTTCTAAGGCTGAGCTTGGCTTCGGAAGGGCCGGTGGCTCCCGCTTCCTGCCTGGAATGCAGACCTGACGCCCGGCAGGCAGCAGCCCCTGTGAGGCCAGGAGGCCCAGGCTGACACGGAGGGTGCAGCTCAGAAAGTGAGAGCTGGGCCTGCCCGCGCCAGCTGCTGCAGCCCAGCCGGGCAGAGACGCCCGAGCTGCGGGGGCCCTGTCCCTGGCCTGAGCCCCGCACCAGCAGGGTCGCCGCCCTGGCCGTCACCTGGGGCGTGTCGGGAGACCCACACCCAGGACCGCTGGTCCAGGGGACACTTCTGGCTCCAGCTTCGGCAAGACAGACCCCACTTCGGACTGAGGGGTCACTGCCGACGGAGCTGAGGACGAGCGCCTCCGGGTCACCCCCGCGCCCTCACTAGGTACAGCGGAGATCGGGAGCAAGTCCGCGCGGCCTGCGGGAGCCGGACACGCCGGGAGGAGTGCGGCAGAGATGTGGGCCCACCTCTTGCTGGGCGGACAGTGACCGCACTGAGGTGGAAGGACCACCCGCCGAAGGGGCCAGAAGCGGCCCGGCCGCCGCGGGGCACTGGCTGGGGCCTTCCGCAGCGACCACAGGGTGGGCTCCTTGCTTCTCTCACTCTCCGGGGGCGGCTCCACCCCCACCTGTCGTCACTGAAGGGGGAGACCTGATGCAGGCCCAAGCACCCCAGTGCCTGCCTCTCCGCCTGAGCCGCGGGGCCAGCCCCCGGCGTGCAGGGCCTGCGAGCGGAGCAAGGAGAGGCGGCCGAGCTCACAGTCACAGCGGCGAGGACAGCGCCCTCTCGCTGGTGGCCCCACACCGGCGGCCCACGGCCCTGGTCGCCCCAGGGGCCGCAGCTCTCGGCCGCTGCAGCACCTCGCTGGGGTCAGGTGCACGCCGTGAAGCCTCAGCCCCCAGAGCCGGGAGGGGGCTGGGGTAGGGGGCCTGCTGCGCGCAGCCAGCGGATGGCCCTGGGTGAGCCCACCACCCCCCCAGGGCCCTGCAGGGACCGAGCGGAAGGACTGGGCAGCCGGCGAGAACCCCCCATGCATGGTGCGGGCAGAGCTGGTCAGCCCTGGAGGACCGGGAACAGGGCAGCCCCACGCTCCGCGCTCTGGGCCCAGGCGGGGCACACACCTTGACGTCGTCTCTGTCCCAGGCCCGGCTCCTGGTGGCTGCGTTCCGCGCGTGCCCCAGCAGCGCCTGCCCGACGGCCCGCTCCACGTGCTGCTGCAGGAGCCGCTGCGCTTCCCGGGCCTCGGCCAGGAGCTGCTGCTGGAGCTGCAGCCGAGTCTGCTGCGCCTCGTCCTCCAGCCTGCCGGCCTCCTCCAGCACGCGGGCCTCCTGGGGGCGGGGGGGAGGGCAGCCGCCTGCACAGATGCTCCAGCCAGGCCAGGCCAGGGCGGGGGCCAGCCGCCCGGGGCCCAGGAAGCTTGGCGGAGGGAGCCAAGGGGTGGACAGCGGTGGCCTTTGGGCTGACGAAACCCAAGACGCAGTGGACGGGCCTGGCCTGGCCTGGCCGTCTGCTGCGGCCCCTGCAGGGCGCTCACTGAGGGCTGCCCCGTGCCTGCCAGTGCCGCCTGGCACCCTCTGCCGTCTCTCCGGGGACAGGCCCTGCCTCCTCTTCCGGAGCAGTCTGAGGCCTGGACACGCGGAATGACGAGGACAAGCAGCTCAGAGATGCTAAGTAACTTCTGAAAAGGCACACCGCACACAGCTTCGGAGCCGGCCTGAGCCAGACATGGCTGGGTCATGGGGCGGAGGCAACGCTGGGCGCGGGCCCCAGGGGGAGAGGGCAGAGCCCCGCCTGCAGCCCGAGCCTCACGGGCAGCACAAGCCCTAGTGAGCCTGCCCCGCCCTGGCAGCCAGGAGCGCCAGCTGCCCCAGGGTGGGAGGCCCGGGGAAGCGGCATCTGCCTGCTCGGCCTGGAACCCACAACGCAACGGCTGTGTAGACTCGCAGCTTACAAGCTCTTCCCTTGGACGTGTTAAGCCTCCAAGCATGACAGGGCCCCCTCTCCCCCTCCTGTGTTATCTCCAGTTTCAGCGGAGCTTTCAGAGTAAGCCTCGCTGGGCGCAGGGTGCCCCCTACAGGAGACTGCTGTAACAGCAGGTGGCCAAGGTGCGCCCTTACCAGGGCCCGGAGCAGCTGCCACTGGTGCTCGTCCAGGCACTGGGAGGAGCCCTGCTCCAGGGCCAGCTGCTCGCGCAGCTCCTGAAGAAGGCCCTTCTTCCCGGACAGCCTCATCTGGGCCAGGGTGGCGATGGAGCTGCCGCGCAGGGCCAGCCTCCGGAGGGCTGAGCGCAGCAGCAGGTCGTGCCCCTGCAGGATGCAGCGCGTGGACCTCGGAGGAAAGTGCGGGGCTGGGGGTCAGTGCTGCTGCTGTCACCAGCAGGAGGCTGTTTACAGTGACCCTGACCGGACCACGGGGAGCCAGGCGTCCGACCACATGTGATGCTGGCAGTGTGTGCAGGATGTTTCTGGGGGGTGGACATCTGCCCAGGAGGCGGAGTAAAGCAGACTGCCCTTCCTAGTGTCGTGGGCCTTAGCCCATCGCCAAAGGGTGAAGAGAAGAAAAGGCACACTCTTCCACGAGTAAGAGGAAGTCGCTCTGTCTGACCCCCTTGACCTAGGACGTGGGTTTTCTCTTGCCTTGAGCTGAAACTTTGGTTCTTCCTAGATCTTAAGAATGTTTCAGCCTAGAGCTTACACTATCGTCCCTTTTAGGTCTCAAATCTCCATGCTTCAGACTGGAACTACACATTGGGTCTCCATCTTGCCAACTGCAGATCTTAGGACTTCTCAGTCTGCATGTCTGCCCATCCACCCACCCATCCGCCAACCCATCTGCCCATCCATCCGCCCATCCATCCATCTATCCATCCACCCGCCCGCCCATCCATCCATCCACCTATCCACCCACCCATCCATCCATCCATCCATCCATCCATCCATCCATCCATCCATCCATCCATCCATCCTCCATCCATCCTCCATCCGTCCATCCATCCGTCCGTCCATCCATCCATCCATCCTCCATCCATCTGCCCATCCGCCCATCCATCTGCCCATCCATCCATCCACCCATCCATCCATCCATCCACACATACATACATACATACATACTTACATGCATCCTATTGGTTCTGTTTCTCTGGAGAACCCTGGCTGATACACTGAACTACAAGAAATGTCACAAACCCTCATACCCCACAAGGGGGTTAGAATTTCCAAAAGGGGGGTTAGAATTATTCATCTTCTGCTGCTTGTTTTTTTAAGACATGATTGCTTGCCTGGGTAATATTCAGTCCTTTGTTCTTTTATCGTTAATCATTTAGATTTTGTCACATCCTGTCCCAAGTTTCAAATGCAGCTGCCTTCAGTATAGATCCACTTGAGTTTCTTACATTACTCTCAAGATTAACATATAAAACTGAAATCATGAGCTATTTTTGAGTTCCTATCTCAGTGACTCAAGTAAGAAAAAAAAAATTTGGTCTACCAGAGCCCAACATTTGGTTTATAACTTGAGATACTTGCTGAGAGCTGCAAACTGAACTGTCGACAGCCAGCCTGCCGCATGGGAGGAGCCCGGAAACACTCCAGGCTCTCAGCTGAGGCCCTTCTCCTAAGAATAAGGACTCGCAGTCAGAGGTCCCGTTCTGAATCAAGTTTTAAAATGAATGGAGTTGATTTGCCACTAGCAGGGTACATTCTCAAAGGAGGAATACCTCATTTTTCTGCAATTTCTCATGTAATATCCAGCATTCAATAAAAGTAACCAGACATACAAATGAGTAAGAATTGGCAAAAAAATAAAGAGAGAAAACAGACAATAGGAACGTACCCACAAGCGATCAGATATTGGAATAATCACACATGAACTTTAAAATTGTTATGATTTATACATTCAAGACAGTGATTTGATGAAGCACTTTAGCAGATAACTAAAATTTGAAAAGAACTAATGCGAATTCTAGAAATGAAAACACAGAAGCTGACATTAAGAACTGAGATGACTGGTTTAACAGTAGAAATAATAAAGCTAGGAGAAAGTGAACTGGACAAAAGAAAATACTCAGGCTTAACCTCAGAGAACAAAAGAAAGAAAAATGTAGAATAGCATGTAAGAGAAATGCGATATGGTGAAAAGGTACCAAAAATAAGGTGTAATTGGAGTTCCAGAGAGAACAGGTAGAGAATCAACACAAGGAATATTTAAAGAGATAAGAGCTAAAAACTTTGAAAGCTGATGAAAAATAAGAAACCACAGATTTAAAAAAGCACTACAAGTAAAATTCATAAAACCATATACATACTTAAGCATATCTTACTAAATTGATGAAAAATAAAGAACAAAAGAACATCTTAAAAGCAGGAAGAAACTAATGAAATCCAAAGGCAACAGATTATCTTTAAAAGTACTTTCAAATTAACAACCAAAACAGGATTTTATACCCAATGAAAATATCCCTCAAAAATAAAGTTGAAACAGACATGTTGAGACAGACAAAACCTAAGATAGTTTTCACTACCAGACCTCAAATAAAGAGAAACTTCAGGTGAACACCAACACACACATACAGAATAAGAATATCAAGAATAGAAAGGCCAAATAAGTGAGAAAATCCAAATGAATGTTGATGACATAAAACAATAATAAGTTCTCAATAATGAGGATTAAAAATATAGAAAGAAGTGAAACAGACCATGTAGATGGAAGAATGCATGGAAATAAGTGGTTTTAAGGCTTTTGACTGGTCAGAAAGAAGGAATAGATTAATGTCTATTGGATTTTGACAAGGATGCAATTTGAAATGTCTGAACCACTATGAGCACAGTAAAAGAATATTTAACTAACAAACCAAAAAGGATACAGGATAGAATAATGGAAGAAAATTCCATCATCCCAAAAGAGAAAAAGAAACACATAGAAGGGGACAAACATAAAACAAATATAAGATGATAGATTTAAAATCCGAATCCATTGGCATTAGGACTTACATTATAAATGGACTCAATATTAATCTAATTAAATGACACAGGTTTTGAGGACAGATAAATCACTATTATCCTGAGTGTGATTTACCAGGTTTTTCATGTTCCAACCTTTCTTATGTTTCTATGTCCTCCTGTCCAGCCCCTATATTAGCCAATACTGTAGTTATACCTGCCTCTTTACATATACACAAGTTACTTTACTGGAAAAGGCTTGGCAACTATAAATATAGTTATATCAAAATAGTTTTTCTCATAGGAAAGAAAGGAAAAATAATTTTCATAAAGTTATAATATTGCTATAGCAAAACTATTAAAATATATAAAGTTCATTACTATGACTGAAAATGGGCAGAGAGGTCTTCTTAGAGTTACAGGAACACTATAAATTTGGATCATTTGATCGAGAACTGTAAAATTACCAAATTTACCAAAAAAAAATCTTTGAACTGTACACTTATAACTTAAGTAAATTCTACTTCAAGTGTTTTAAAAGTTCCTGTGGAGGACATGAGCGATTAGCCTCATCCTGTAAATGAGAAAACTGAAGTTGAGACACAATGAGTCATTTCCTCGGGCAGCTTCAGACTCCAAGCCTTTCCTCATGCACTTTCCTATCATCACGGTTATACTACAAACTGGTGGGTTTCTAAAGCACGCGGTAATGGAGGCCGAGGGCAGTCAATGTGTCCA
Organism: Galemys pyrenaicus; assembly: GCA_019455555.1. NCBI lineage: Eukaryota > Metazoa > Chordata > Mammalia > Eulipotyphla > Talpidae > Galemys > Galemys pyrenaicus. The sequence goes on from JAGFMF010012216.1 coordinate 355,744, forward strand.
GCTTATAGATGAGAATGCTGAGGCCAGCACGGATGACCACACAGGGCACAGAACCCCCTTCCAGAAGCTGTACTCACTCTTCACTGAGGTTGCCTAGTCGGTCCAAGACCTGGTGGACGATGCCTTCGTGGTCTTCCCACAAGTGCGTCTGAAGCACAGCAGACAGAGCATGCTCCTCCATCCACACCTAAAACTCAGGACAGACACAGCGGTCACGCCAAGTTCATTTTACTCATTGCTTTGTAGGATGATGGCTCTTCTCATATAAAGTATCCCCTTCGTCCCTGATTTCATTAACTTTTTCTTATATTTTTTCTTAAAGTCTTTACATTTTTCCTACTTGTTCTACATTTTAAAACACTCAATGTTTATTTTCTTGTTTTCTGCGGTGTGAGGAAGGGATTAATTTTCTTCGAATGAATGCATATGAGTTGGCCCAGCACCCTTCAGTGGGTAATTTATCTTTTTAACGACCACTTTGCTATATTCTTACGGTTTCCACATATGCATCTACCTGTTCCAGGCCCTCTGTTAATCTGTTGGTCTGTATTTCTGCACCAACCCCCCAGTCTGCTTTAATTACTGTCACTCATTAATTAGTGTCACTCATTAGTGTGTCACTCACTAATAAAGTGAAGGCAAGGCCTCCCTGTTCTCTTGTACAAACTGTCTTCACTATCAGGAATAGTCCTGATTGTTGTTCCTTTCATATGTGTTTCAGGTTTATTAAGTGTTTAGGGAAACAGCTTTTTAAATGTTTCTGGTAACTGGATTGAATGAAGTGGATTAAGTTGGAGAGAATCACTCTCTTTTTAAGCATGATTTTTCCCATTAAAGAACACGGCATTTCTCTTAAGTCTGACACATGCTGTCGCTAGGATTTGATGAACTTACGTCTCCCTACGTTCCTATACACGTAGATCAGATTTGTCTTGAGACACCCGATAGCTTTCTTCTGAAGAGGATTTTTATGTGTTCTCAGCGTGTGTTGCTGGTAGGCAGGAAATCTACTGGCTTGAAAAATTGCTTTTACATCCAGCAAGTTGCTAATCAATCTATCATAATAGTTCGTCTGCAGATTCTTTTGGGTTTTCAATAAAGATATTCATGTCACCCACAAAAATTCTATGAAAGCATCAGGTCATCCTTGATGAGTTCATTTTTTACCCCTAATTCTGTCAAATCATGCTTTATGCATTTTGAGGCTGTTTTTGGATCTTCCTGAGGAATTACTCCTTTGACACCAGGTAAAGACCCCCCCATCCCCTTAAAGGACGCTCTCTGTGCAATGTGGAGTTGTCTGAGGCCACCTTTACACACCAACACTCTTTGGTCCACATCAGCCTGATACTAAGTTTGCATATTTGCGCATCTCCACTGCGGCTTTACCTGTGACAATCCCGGGAGGCGCAAGGCCAGAGTCAACAAACCTTTAATGGGTGGCGCAGGAGCTCAAATATAAGCCTGTCGCCTCCAAAGTTCAAATCTGGTCTTGCCCCCCCCAGGCTCCCCCTGACCATCCCAATCACCAGAGGAAACACACACAGATTTCAGCTAAGGGTCACCTAGTCCCACAGTCGGATGAGCTGTTCCCCCAGTGGCCTGGAGGTGGCGCTGCTGCATGCAGAATGTGGTGGTCCCAGACAACACAAGGTGGGTGGGAGGTGAGCCCTGCAGCCTGGACTCCACCCCGGACATGGTGATGCACTTACACTAAGTCTCACTAAATTGCCGTGTTTCCCAGAACTTGTCATAAAGTTGGGCTCTGACTCCTCCTGTAAGGAGTCTACCATAACCTGTCAAAGTGCTGGAGAAAACAGAACATTCTAGAAAATTCCACAGTCTTGATTCTATGTAGCATATACAAATGGTTTTAGGGATAAACTAGACTTTCCCGCAAAGCCAGCCCCAACCCCCAGCCCACGCCACTGTGAAACACCTGCTCTCCATGCTTGTTTCCATCCCTCTAAAGAGCGGGCTTTGCTGCCCTTTGGACGGCTGGTCGAGGTCACAAATCCCATCGTGGGAGGGATCCTCGCCCCCACCCGCCTTGAAGCCGCTGCAAAGGCCGTCGCAGGCCGGCCTGGAGGGTTGGTGAAGGGAACCACCCGTTACTCCTCACAGTTCTCCAAGAACAGACTCCAGACGCAGTTTACGAGATGCCCACCTGCTTTTCTTGCTCCAGGAGATCCTGGAAGAGCTTCCACTGCTGTTTCCGGAAGCGATCTGACCTGCCCAGCTGCCGGGCAGCGTCCTCCTGGGCCTCCTCCTGCAGGTACTCACACTCGGCCCGCGGGAGGCCGGTCACGTCCGGCAGCGTCTGGAGGAACAGGTGGTCCGCAAACCCCTGGAAGGCGTCGATGGTGCCGCGGTACAGCTCCTGCAGAGCCACGCGGCGTCAGGGCCTGCCCAGGTCCCGCTCCTCTCCCGGCACTTCTCCCAGTGCAGAGGGAACGTGGCACAGATGCTCAGATCTCACGCACACACATGCACGTGTACACACGTGCATGTGCATGCCTATGAGGCACACAGGACACTGCACACACAGGCACTCATGTGTATGCACTCACACGTGTGCGCACGTGTGCACATGTACACTCACAATACACACACCACATGCACACACATATGCACACCTACGAGGCACATAGGCATTCTACACACATACACTCACCTGCATTCACTCATGTGTGCGCACACATGTACTCTCACACATGCACGCCCCCTGTCCACGCACATGGGCACATGCACACATGCGCCGTGTACCTGCACGCGGGCATCATTTACACGCGCACGTGCAGTCGCGTGCAGGAGCTCTGGGGGCCCCAAGGAGTGTGCCTCGGTGGCTACTGTCTCAGTCAAGCAGAGACGACTGCTGTTTGGGAGCGAGAGATGGCGGGGACTCAGAGGCTGCACCTTCCCCTGCCCCAGGGCTGTCAGGCGCCTACAAGTTGATGCTGCAGCGCTGCGCCCACGCCCCAGACAGGAGCCAGCCCTGGGGACTGGGAAGTGGCGCCCCAGGGACCCGGCTAGAGAGCCACGCAGAGCGCGAGGCGCTGTCTCGGGAGCGCGGCCAGCACCCACTCCCCGCCGGCAGGGGCGGCGATCGGACGGTGTGCCCTGACCACGCCGGTGCCGGCTTGCACGGGGGCCGCGTCAGCCTCTGGCAGTGACGTGAAGGACGCGCATCTGCCGGTTTTAGCAGAGGACATTGGGAGGCTGCCCCGACCCCTCACTTCCTCACCGCCCCATTTGCGCCCAGGCCGCTCGCCTCCCGCCTGGGCCGTGGCTGCACCTCCCGCTTGGCCCCTGCGTCCATTCTCTGCACGGAAACAGGCTCCTTGGGAAGCAAGGGGCGCACGCCCCAGCTCAAACACGCTGTGGCTGCCTCTCTGGGGGAGATCACCGCAAACACCCTCGGGGGCCCCGGGACCCCCAGGATGAGTCTTTCTGACTACAGTCTGCACCCCAAGCCCCTGCTCCCCGGAACTGCCCCACCAGCCTTGCTGCAGCTGTGCCTGAGGCCGTGTCCTGAGCTGTACATAGACAGGCCTGGACCGTCCGGCCTGCAGCCGGGCTCCCGCGTGGAGGCTGTCAGGGCGCAAGGTGGACTCGTCTGCATGAACGAACGAGCGTACAGCTGCCCAGCCTGCCCTCACTGCCTGGTCTCCACGCGCCCGCCCGCATCCCAGAGCCCAGTCCAGGCATCACCTCCTGCAGGGGCCACCCTGAGCCGGCAGCTCACCCTCGCTCGTCCAGCAGGGCTGGTCTGGCAGAGCCCACACGACGGGCACGTCTCAGGGGCCAGCTGCGGTCTGAAGCCCCATGGACACTCGGGCTCACAAGGCCCCACTATGCAGACGGGGAGACGGCCCATGAGGCCGAGGCCACAGTGTGCGAGGGGAAGACCCAGACTAAGCCTGAAGCACTCTGGGCCATGTGGCCTCCGTCACCACCCTCATGACCTGCTGTCTACACTCTGCCTTCCCCTCAGGGACAGGTGCTGCCTGAGGCAGGGGCCCCATCTGTCTCCATCACGGACACAGCTATCACTTGGAGGGGGGCTCCCCTGGTCTCTCAAAGCCAGCTCAAGGCAGTCAGGGCTGCCCCTCATTCCAGTCCAGCATAAGGTTGTCCAGGGAAAAGAGGTGGTGCCGGCACAGAAACCCAGGGCTCCCTGCTTCCCAGCTAGAGTGCCAGGCTCTTTGGGGTCCCCTGCTCAGGAGGATGGGGGGCTGTCAGAGGCGCTCAGGTGGCCAGGGTTCCGTGTGGGTCCAGCTTGACCACATACCTGGCAGAGTGCAGCCAGCGCCTCCGTGGCTCTGATGCTCTCGTCATCCTCCAGGTCACCCCGTGTCAGCCTCTGCCTCTCCAGGACCCCGTGGAAGGCCTGCGAGCAAAGCAAGAGCTGAATCCAGCGGAAACAAGCAGCTTCTACCTAAGTGACCCCTGCCTCTCCCATCAAAGGGACAGTCACCCTTGAGTTGCACACAAGGAAACTGAGGCACGGCCTGTCACTGGCTTCTGTGACCCACACCACAGCCCAGGCCAGGACCGGCAAATGTGATTCCCGGGAAAACTGGACACGGAGGGCCCCAAGTCACCCGTCAGCCCTCTCCTGGACGAGGCCAGAGACGCCACGCCTGGCAGGGCCGGCACGGGCATGTGGGGCTGGGTGACCAGCCCTGCCTGGCCCCCGGCCCAAGGGACTGGGCTGCGATCCCAGGCTGTGCGTGGAGGCGAGCAGCTGGCTTGTGCCTGCTGGGCGACAAAGCCTCGGGTCGCGTGGCACAGAAACGGGGACCCGCCACCCAGCTCGGCACCACGGCCGCCGCAAGGTCACCTGCAGGAAGCCCTCCGGGTCAGCGGGCGGCCGCGCCTGGGCCAGGAAGCGCCTCTGCTCCTCCTCCTGCGCCTGCACGAGCTCTGCCGTGCCCTCCGCCTGCCGCGCCAGCAGCGCCTGCACCAGGCCCTTGCCTCGCTGCACGAACTCTGAGGGTGGATGCGCCGGCACGGAGGTTACCCCGGCACTGCCACGCAGGCCCTGGGCCGCCCTGCCCCTGCCCCGTCACCAGCGGGCATCTGCCTCCACACCGCTGGGGAGCCGAGTCCCAGGCGCCCTTCAACGCTCATGGTGGGTGTCATTTGAAGGGGCCCTACCTCCCCTTGGTCCAGAGTCCAGGATACCCCCCACTGGGCAGGGCGCCTGCAAGGTGAAGCAAAGCATTCCCTGGGGAGAGGCCAGGGCAGTGCATGTGGCAAGTGCGGGCAGGGGCCGAGGGGACGGAAGAGCTGAGCCGCGGGGAGACAGCGGCCCGGAGTTGAGATCTGGAAGTGAAGGGACGGGGGGTTGGGCAGCAGACGGGGCCCCCGAGCTTGGGAGGAGAGGAAGCTGGGGCGAGGTCTCCCCTCTGGGACCACCCCTGGCCCCACCGTGGGCCCCAGCCTGGTGAGAGGCCCAGCCCAGCTCTCAGGAGACCACCCAGGGAAGCTGAGAAGAGGAAGGAGCCACCGCGGCAGGGGGTGGCGGACGTCAGAGATGGCTCGAGCCCGAGGGGAGAGCCAGTTCCCACTTGGGCTTTCAGGGGGACGCTGAGGCAAGCAAGGGTCAGGTGTCCACGGGCTGCCGACCGCAGAGATGTTTTAGATGCACACACGCACACACACCCATGCACACACCCATACACCCATGCACACCCATGCGCACACGCACACCCATGCACACACCCATACACACATGCACACCCATGCACACACGCACACCCATGCACACCCATGCACACACACATGCACACACCACAGGCCCCTTGAGCTCTCTCAGCGCGAGCACGCATCCTCGGGGAGGATCTGACCGCCAGCAAAGCTCCCGCGTAAAGGAAAACCCCTGACTGGACAGGAGAGACCAAAGCCCTGCCCAGCCCAGGGGCCTCACAGCCCCCAGTGACCGCCCAGCCTCCCTGGCTTGTTCAGGTCCAACAGATACCGACGGGAGGAGGCCATTTCGCTGCCCATCACTGGCCGTCTGCCCGGGGCCCCCCTCACTGGGAAAGCCTGGGCCCCCGTGAGGGACCCACACAGACGTGGTCAGAGCTCCCGCCGCGTGGCCCACAGCAGCTGTGGCACAGCGGGCCACGGAGACCAGTGCTGTGGACGGGGGCCATCCTCCAGCCCGGAAGCCCGGCCCCAAGCCCCGCCGCAGGCCCCCGCACCCGGCCGCCGCTCACCCCGGCTGAAGCGCTCCACCTCGCCCCAGAAGGCCTTCTGCTGCTGGGTCAGCAGCTCCTCCCGCTGCCGGCCCGAGAGCCTGCCCTCCACGCTCAGCAGCTCCAGGCTGCGGGCCGTGGCGGCCAGGCGGCACTTGGTCTCCTCCTGCAGCTGCAGCCTCAGGGTCTCCATCATCCTGGCCGCCAGCAGGCGCCCCATCGTCCTCTCCAGGGTGTCCTGAGAAGAGACGGGGCCGCTGGATACACCGGTCAGCCCTCCGCCACTGGCCTGCTCCCCCACACCACCGGCCGCGGCCTGCTCAGGATGCAGCTCTCCCGCCACTCGCCCAGCCCGTGCCCCCGCTGGGACAGACAGCACCGGACAGTGGGGGGGCAGGGCACACGGCCTCCACCCCGTCGGGGCCGAGCACACCTCTGGCTCCACAGCTGGGGAGGGCTTGGCTGAGTTTGGGGCGCCTGAGCGGGAACCCTGTTTTCAGGGGAAGACAGCGGGTCAGAGGGTTCCTTGGGGTCAGACTTCACAGCCGGACCCACGGTTCACTTTACTGGGGATAGGCCTGGAAAGACGCCTGCCTCAGGGCTGGACACTGCCCAGCTCGGGGCCTGAACCGCCCTGGATAAGTGTGGACAGGGAGGAGCAGGTGCTGCCCGGGTCAGAGGAAGGCGCCCCGCCCCGCTCCGGGCCCCGCCCCCGCCTCCCGGGCCCCGCCCCCACCCCACAGGGCCCCGCCCCGCCCCACCCCATCCAACTTCCCTCAGCCTTCCTGACCCCCACGTCAAAGAGGGGCTTCAGGGAGGCAGATGGGGCCTCGCGTCCCTTGCAGCCCCAGGGACAGCCTCCCTGCCCTCCCGGTCAGCCCTCTGCCTCTGGTGGGCTCTGTGGCCGCTTCCCTGTCTTCCCCGCCCCACCTCTCCCCTTCTTACTCCGCTGTCCTGTGCCACCTCTGAGCAAGGGCCGCGCTGAGCCGCTCGCTGCCCAGCATGGACTCTGCTGCGGACTGACCAGATCGTGTGACAGGGCGGGCGTGTCTCACAGTCACAGCACGACTGGCTCACGCAGGCGGTCACCACCTCCGTGGGACGCACCTCCTTCTCTCCTGCCACCAGTGCTGGGGCCGGCCCACGAGCGGGCGCAGGGGCACCAGGCGTGCGGGCCTGGGCAGCCGGAGCCTGCTGGGCCAGCGGGGGAGCAGAGGTCTGACCGGCTGCGGGCACAGTGAGGCCCCCCTCGGTCATGACCGCACAACCTCTGGAATGATGGCGTGCAGAGAGGTGAGCACGATCGAGGGGTGTCAGGTGCAAGGAGCGCAGGCACAGGGAGGGGTGTGGGGCTCGCCCTGAGAGTAGCGAGGCCCCCAAGTCAGCTCCCAGATGCAGCGCCCTTGACGGACACCCACTTCCCGAGTCGCTCTGAGGGTTAAACAAGCTAAAGCAGACTCAGCACGTACAGAGGAGCCAGCGCAGCCACGCGCTCCCCAACGCCGCGTCTCGTCACCACCCAGAGCAAGCCCACGGCGCTCGCTTTCCTGGGATACCCCGGGACCCACCCAGGGCCTGCGGGTCCTCTCGGGCGCTTCAGTTGTGACCCCGCCAGGTCACAAGGCAGGGCCTGGCCGAAGACCTAAGTGCTGGAGCCTGTCGGCAGCAGGCTCTGAGTCAGGAGCCACATCGGGGTTTGGCTCTCCGGGCGAGCAGAGCCCCAGCGGACGGCGCCGCCTGCCGGTGCGAGGCCCTAAGTGCCCAGCTCCTCCCGTGCAGCCTGGGCCAGCCAGCCTCCCACGCTCGAGCAGGTGCTCTCGTCCCCACCGCACAGGTGATGGCGCCGGTCGGGGAGGCTGGACACGCCCGGCCCGCGGCCAGCTTGGGTGACCGCGTCTGGCAGGGCGTGGCGCACTGCCAGCTCGCTGAAGGCAGCGCCCCGGGAGGTGGACGGTCCCTGCCCGTCTCTTCTCTGGGAGCCACTGGCTAGTGCTCAGGCCAGTCGGCCAAGGACACTCTTTTCGTCCCGCATCAACATTCTACCAACGGAAGCCACTAAAGAAAGGCTAAAAGGAGAAAAGTCTTTCTCCCTCGATGAACGTTAGTAGCAGCAGCCCCACCTAAGGAGCACCCGCTTCACAGCTGGGCGAGGGCCGTGGGGGAGCCAGTCGGGGAGGCGCCCCGGCCTGCCTTAGGGAGCCGGGAGAGGGCGGGCACGGAGTTTGAAACGCAGACCGAGATCCAAACGGGGCGAGATTCTTCATTTCTGGCCGGCTCTTGGGCCTGTGACGCTGCTGGCCAGGGGGCCACGCGGGGGTGGCGCAGGCTGTGGAGGAGGGCACGACACCCACCCACAGCCCACACACCAGAACGAGGGTTGGAGGGGCCACGTCTCTAATCAGAGCCCGGGGTGACCTGGGGGAGGCCCCGTCTAGAATCAGCTCGCGTGAACCCGGAGCCAGCAGCGCCTCGGGCCCCAGGCGGGCACTCGGCGGGGTGAGCGCAAAACCGGCTGGGGGCCCAGGCACGCCGTTTGCCAGGACTCCGGGGACGCTCGTTTGCACACGGAGAACCCGGAGCTCGGGGGCCAAGCGACCCTTTCCAGCCGCGGCTTGTGGTGGCCGAGCCGGCTCAGCCGATCCCCTCACCGCTGCTTTGCATCCTGCCTGCATGCTAGAATCATCTGGGGGTTTTAGAGCCAATGAGGAGGGGCCCCCGCTTCAGGCCAGTTAGGTCGGATGTCTGGGGTGCGGACTGGGCAGACATTCTTTGGAATGTGGGGGACACGCGCGGAGGACAAGCCGAATGTCCATCTGCAGACGGGCTCAACCGCTGATGCTCACGTGGCTGCTGGGGGCCCTGAAACACCACTGGCCGCTGTGACCTCCTGGGAGTCCACATCAACACCTGTCAAAGCTCCCCACAGGTCCAGCACACAGCCAGCACTGGGACCCAGAAAACGAGCTGGCCAGCGTCCCACGTAAGGGGTGGACAGAGGGATGGAGAGTGAAGATACACGTGGACGAAGGGCAGACAGACGGAGCGACAGGTGGCTTCTCGCTGGCTCTCAACCCCACCGTGACAGGAGGTGCCCTCTTGAGACCCCGGGACGGCTCTGCACGCCCCGTGCCGGTGGGACGGCCCACCCCCGGCCCGTGCCGCGTTACCAGGGCTTGCAGGTCCTGAGATTCTCGGAGCAGCCCTTCGGCCACAGCCATCCTCTCCGTGAGAACCACCAGGAGCTGCCGGGCTTTGGAGGCGGAGCACTTGAACTGGTCCACGAGGCAGTGTGGGATGTTTTCCATCTGTCTCCAGAAAGCTTCCATCTGGACGAGAGCGAGAAGCAGGAGGAGAGAAGACTTAGTTAAGAAAGCCACAAAGCAGGGCCCTCCCTGGTGGCACAGTGGGTTAAGCAATGCACTATGAAGCAAACCGCAGACACTGCAGCACGAGTTCGATCCCTGCCGCCGGCCGGGGAGGGGACCCACATGGCACTGCAGACCTCTCCTGCCTCGTCTGCCCGCTGCTCCCCTCAGCAGTGTGTTTCAGTCCATCTGCCTGTTCTGCCCCCTGCTGTCTGGTGGATTCTCTCACCTCCCGCTACTCTGGCCTGTACCCCAGTGCTTGTATGCATAAATAAATAAATCTAAAAAAAAAAAAAAAGAAAGCCACAAAGCCCCAGGGTCCACAGTGGGGCTGACACCGCGTTCCTTATCACAAAGGAGCCTCCACGTCACCTGCCCCCTGCCCCCGCTCTCAGGAGTTACCCCAGGAGACTTGCCGTCCAGAGAGGTCCCTCCCGTGCTTCTGGGGGTAGAGAGTACGAGATCGCCCCCTTAGTGCACTCAGAGACCCCTGCAAGGCCGAGGCTGCCCATGGTGATGGCGTGACATTTGACAGTGGCCGCCAATAGTTTCCAGATCTTTAAAGTGTTTGTCTAAATGTGTCCTGGCAATAAGCTCGCGTGGCAGCCATCTAAGCACCGGGCACTGTCCTGAATTGGGGAGGAGCGGCCTGGCAGAGATGCCACTGACCCTCAAGACGCTGGCTTGAAGCCCTTCGCATCCCATGCCGAGCCAAGCCTGGCATCGCCCGGGCTTGGGCTATCTCAGGCTCGTCCGTGCCAGCGGGGCCCCTGGAGCCGGGGACCGCGGTGCCGGAGCTGCACCCCTGCCCTCTCGGGTATGCTGTGTGCCAGGCTCGGCTCTGCCTGTCACTTCTAGGTAAGATCCATCTTGGGAGGCCACTCGGCTCAGCAGCGCATGTTAGGGCAGGACTGGGCTCGGCCTGTTCACCCCCTCGTCCCCCGACCCCCCATCGCTCTGCCCTCAGACGTGGCAATGGACAGTCCTGCAGGGACAGGGCGGAGGGGACAGGACGCCCCGCTCTGCTGCTATGGCTGGAGGCGGCGAGACGGGACCTGAACGCCGAGTCAGCCCCAGTCCCACGGCCGCCCTCATCTGGGGGTCTCCTGCAGTTCAGTGAACCCCTAATTGGCCCCTTGCCAGTTGCTGGTGCCATCAGACCTCCCCCCGCCCTCACACCTGCCCTGGTCCTTCTCACCCCAGCTGAGCACCTTCCCACCGAGTCCTAGGACTCGGCCCCTTAATGTATCTTATCTCCTGTTTAGCTCCAGAAGTGGGTCCCTGCTCGGGGCAGGCAGGGCAGGAGATTCAGGTATTAGTTCTTAATCTTGCCAACGGACTGTTCTCGAAAGCGAGACTCCAGAGGAGACACCCACGCTTTCCAGCAGCTGCTCGGCCCGCTCTCGCTCCTCCTTCTCCACGTCCGCCAGGGTGATGTACTCAGAGTCACCCACGCCCAGCCGTTCCGCGTTTGCCAGTTTGACCTGAAGTTCCTTCTCTAATTCCTTCAAGTCCTGAGAGAAGCAAAACAAAGTAAATAAACAGAGAAAAATATGTATTTTAAGTTCCCGAAAAAGACATGGTCTCATTTTTTACCACATTATGAGTCATAACTAAATGCTCTGGGCGTTGTCCTATTTAGGGTTTGATGATAAAAATTTATTTTCTCACTAAATACAGTATCAAGCATAACGGATTATTTTCTTTCATCTCTCTCTTGCCTCCAAATAGGCCACACTTAAAAAATAATGAAGTGATATCTTGCAACCCTTATGAGATCCTAGAAAAGGTCACATTTCTTCCCTACTCCCTTGTTTCCATGGGGAGGGATTCCTTGTTACACCCCAGGAAGGAAGTGTCTGCATCTCATTGGTTCAAAAACAGGAGGTGAGCACGTGGCCCAGCCTCCCAGCCTCTTCCTCTTTGGATGGGCCTTCTGGCAGAGGCCTTGGTGCTGGTGTGACCTCAGCCCATAGTGAACGTGCTGGTGTGACCTCAGCCCATAGTGAACGTGCTGGTGTGACCTCAGCCCATAGTGAACGTGCTGGTGTGACCTCAGCTCATAGTGAACATCTGTGTGGTGGCCCAGCTTGGCCAGACTAGGTAGGCAGTTCAGCTAATACTGGGGTTATTCTGTTTTAGGACCCTGTGACCGTTGCACATCTAAGCCACATCCTCCACGCCAAGGACTTAACAGTAATAAACTGATGTTTCTGTATCCATCTCCTACACTATTTGTCTCTGAACTGATTCAGAACTCAGAAAAGGAAAAGGAGAGCCCTATGGACGGAGTCCATCAAAGTGCCAACCCAAAATGCAAACTGTGTTCACTGACATGCTATCAATATAGGTTTGTAGGGAAAAGTAACACTGTTAAAAACTGCCCTGAGTCCCCAAGCCGTGGGGAGAGTAGTCTTCTCTCCCCACTGGAGTGATTAAATCAGAGGAGTGGAAAGAAACATCCCCTCCTAATCCCCCAAGTCATGGTGGCAGGGACAGGATGACAGTGACAGGAAGAAAGTGGAGGCAATGACAGGAAGCATGAGGATGATGGGCCTGGTGATGGAGAAGACGGTCACGATAGTGCTGCCGATGACAGTAATGAGGAAGATGGCAACAGTGATGAAGGCGATGGGGGGGTGGTGATGAGGAAGATGAAGAGAAAGGTAAAGAAAATAATAATGGTGGTGATGGAAGTAACAGAATAATTATGACAATGATGATGATGGTGGTGATGACAATAGAGATGGTGATGTTGCAGATGACGGTGATAGTAGTGCAGGGTATAAAATGATAACGCTAGTGATGATGAAGATGATGACTGCAGTGGTGGTGGTGATAATGAGGATGATGGCAGTTACTCAAGGCCTAGCTATTTTACTAGGTTCTTCTCACATGTTTCTCTTATCATTTGTGTAATCCTCCAGAATAGGAATTACTATCCTACTACATAAAGGAGGAACCCAGGATGCTGAGAGTTTGTGAAGACAGAAACACAATATCAACTTCCACAAGTCTAACTCCAAGTCCTGACTCTTTTTGCTGCCCATACAACAACAGAAATTTTGTACAGAAGACCAAAAGAAGTAGAATGCAAAGTAGCATAAGCAGGCCTAACCAATTAGCAAATTACATATTTAAAAATACCCCACATGTGTACATAAAGTATCATCAAGAGTGATTCCCTTTGAATAGTGAATAGGACTAAGATTCTTCTTTTACTTTGTCCCAATATTTCTCCATATTTTAACACCATACATGACTACATTTATATTTGTACACATGACTTTCTATATTTTATTATGTTGAAAAGTACAGAAGGTAATAAGTTATTTCTATACATGAAAGCAAAAAGTGCTTTCATAGTATAATAAAATGTTTTATATATTATAATAAACTATGAAATACAAAATGCAGATTTACTTACATTTTCTTGTTTTGAAAGAATCTTCTGATATAATTCATCATCAGATTTCTTTTTAGGAAGAAGGTCAAAGAGGCACATTTTAAAAATTTGAATAAACATCTATTGCCAAAAAAGGAAACATAAGGGAAAGATTTAGACAATGGTAGTCTTTCCTCTCCCACTCCCTCCTTTTCTTTCTGTCTCTGCTCTGTCTTTTTTTTTTTTTTTTAAAGATTTATTTATTTATTCATACAAGCACTGGGGTACAGGCCAGAGGTGTGGTGGGTGAGAGGATTCACCACAGAGAGTGGGGAGCAGAACAGGTAGATCAACGAAAGTACACTGCTGAGGGGAGCAGCGGGCACTGCAGGAGAGGTCTGCCACACCATGTGGGTCCCCTCCCTGGCTGGCACCAGGGATCGAACTCATGCTGCAGTGGCTGCGGTTTGCTTCATAGTGCGTTGCTTAACCCACTGCGCCATCAGGGAGGCCTTGCTCTCTGTCTCTTGCGCACACACGCACACACGCAGACACACACACCTTGCTATAGGAAAACGTCTCAGATTATCAATCAGGAGAGTGGCATATAACAATTATATCTTCATGAAGCAATGTAAGTTTGTAAACTTTCTTTTTCCCCTTCCTCATTCATTTATCAATAAGCTCGAGTTTACTCTGTGCAAACCCTTCCATGTGCCCCATTCCACGCAAATCAAAGAAACTCAGTAGGTAAAGGGATGTTGCTTCCACGTGGTGAGAGTTGGGGATACTGCCTGGAACTGGGGTGGGTAAGGTCACCCACTCTGGTCTCCCGTCTCCATGGAGGCAGATGTCCCTAAGCCGAGAGTGGGGGGGTCCCCACTGATGGGGACACCCAGGACAGTGTAGAGCTAGCTGTCTCTGCAATTTGGCCATTCGCCTGTTGTAGGGTCCTGGGTATCTCCTGCTGGGTTTGTTGCAGATTGAGTCGCCACGCCTCCACGCGCTTGTCTTTAGCCAACACAAGCCTTCCTGGGTCACAGTCCAAAGGTGGCATGCTGAGCTCTGGCCATGTTTAGTTTCATGAGAAATGTTCAGCTTTCTCCTGGCTCAGCACACCCTCATCGCATTTGACAAGGTCACTGGAACCATGCTGCCAGGTGCATGCTCACACCTCACTGTGACTTTAATTTGCATTTCCCTAGAGGCAGAATGAACTTCTTTTCAAGTGTTTACTTGCCAACTTGCATCTCCTTTTTGGCGAAATATCTGCTCTTGTCTTTTGCCCGTTTTCTAATTGAGTTGCTTAATTTTTTTGAACTGAGTTTCAAGAATTTTTTATATATTCCAGGTACTAGTCCTCCAACGTCCTGCAGCCCCATGGGACGCCCCAGATCTTAACTTTAGCGACTCCCAGGTGCCCCAGCACTTCTAGGAGGGGCTGAGGGGCTGTCTGAGCCCTCACCTGACCCGAAGGAGCTGCAGGCACACCCGCTGAGCTGCCAAGCAGCCTCACCGCCACCCCCTTTCTGTTGCCAGGCCTTGTTCAACCTCTGACTTGGCGAACGAATCTTTGAAAAGGTAGAGATGCCCATTCGCCACCACGCCACTCAGATCTTTGTGAGCATGCCTCAGTTTCCTCATCTGAAGAGGAGGCAGGGCACCTGTCGCCCAGACCTCAACCCCCGCCGGCCCAGCCCATAGGAAGCATGTGGGGCTCATCACCAGGGTGCCACCGCGTGGGTCCTCTAGGAAGACTGCTGTGGGGGCTGTTGTCTGTCTCCGCGGGAGAGAACCCGGGGCCACCAGCACTGCCCCTCGCCCATCAGCAGGACTACTGCTTCTCCCTCGGCTCAGGCCTGACATGGCTCTCCCTTCTGCTGTCACCGGTCCCCATGCCCCCAGGGCCGCAGGGCCCCAACATGCGCGGCCAGGCTGGCCTCTCGGTCCTGACCGTGAACAGCGGCACAGAGGCCCCTCCCCACCTACCAGGTGCTTCTCCCGCCTCAGTGCCGTGTCCAGACGAAGCAGGTCTTTTAAGTGAAGGTTGTAGATGCATAAGTCGAGGTCCACGCTGAAAGTCAAGAGGAGACCCCGAGGTTTGGGGTGGGCATGAAGTGACCACCCTGCCCAGTTAAGCCTTGGGGCTTCCCACCCCAGCTCTTAACTTCAGGTGACTCCCGGGCCCAGCGCTCCTAGGAGGGACTGAGGAGCTGCCTGAGGCCTGACCTGACCCGAGGGAGAGCCGAGGGCCGCAGGGCACACCAGCAGGACACGCAGAAGGAAGGGCCGAGGGGCGCCCTCGGGGCAGTCCACTGAGCGGCCCTGCTGGCCCGGCCTCGGGGACTCTCACACCCACGTGACAGAGAGTGAGGGCCGGTGGACCAGGCCCTGGTCGGAGGGCAGGTGTAAATAAGGCCTTGACCTTTCTCCTGCAGAGGGGAGTGCGCGTTAGACGACCACCCCACGGCGAAGCAGCCCCTCCCCCAGCGGCCGAGACCCCCTTCCTGGCCGCCTTCAGGGCCACAGCGGCCGGGTTCTGAGCCCACACTTTCCGCGGGCCTGGGCCACCCATCACGGGCCCTGTGCACGCACGAACTCCAGAGCCGAGAGGGGCCCGGGCACCGGCACAGGCCGCCAGGCGGAGCTGCTCGAGCGCCTACTGTGCGCTGAGGGGGACCTGGAACGAGGGCTTGGACCTGGCTGTGCGACCGCAGACAAGTCACGCAGCCTCCCGTGTCCTTCTCTGTCCTCCACAAACCAGAGCAACAGCAGCACCGGCTCACAGGGCGCACGAGGGTCTCTCCGCGAGCCACAGCGCCGCCACCGGGCCTGGGCCAGGCTCCCACTGGCCCCCGGACACGGCACGAGCAGACAGACGAGCTCTCGCTCCGGCTCGCGAACCCTGCAGCGAGCTGAGCCCTCGCCGGGCCCACGGGGGCTGCGGTGCAGTGCCCGGGACACGCCGGCTACTGGGGCCTCGAGGCTCCCCCGGAGCTCGGCCCGACCCCGACCCCGACCCCAACGGCCAGCACTGTGTGGCACAGCAGAGACCGGCTCCAGCTGACCGACGGCCGTGTCCTTGACTGAGCAGCTTAAACGCGCGGCCCCCGCTTCTTCCCTGCTGGAGACGGGCCGGAAGGCCCGGGAGGCGGCGCCTGGCCTCTCCGCCTGGCCTCTCCGCCTGGCCTCTCCCCGCCTGGCCTCTCCCCGCCTGGCCTCTCCGCCTGGCCTCTCCCCGCCTGGCCTCTCCGCCTGGCCTCTCTCCGCCTGGCCTCTCCCCGCCTGGCCTCTCCGCCTGGCCTCTCCCCGCGCCCTCACCTCTCACAGGCCAGGGTCTCGGGGAAGCCGGGGGTCTGCAGGAAGGTACGTCGCAGGAACGCGTCCTCGCTGGCGGCCGAGTGCATGCTGGACGAGGAGCTGCACTCGTCCTTCTCGGCCTGGCTCAGGCTCCCCAGGCTGCTGGACGGCGACGCCTCGGCCAGCTGGTTGGGCAGCACCGCCTGCTTCAGGGTCTCGTGAAGGGACGGGTTGGAGGAGCCGTCGGCCAGAGGCTGGGGGGCGAGCGCAGACTCAGCCTCGGCAGTGCGTGAGCCGGATGCTGGGCGGGCAGCGGGGGACGGGGGTGGGGCGCAGCCCCCGTCCGGGCCCCCACCCCAGAGCTGAGCCGGGTCTGCGCCCCCACGGCCCTCCCGGCCCCTGCACCTGAGCCCACTGCGGCTGCACAGGGCTGCTGGCAGCAGGCCCTCTGCAGGCGGACACGTGGTCACTTGCTTCTGCTGGGCCGGGCCACCCTCCCCAGACACAGAGCCCGCTGACCCCCCTGGTGCCGGCCAGCCAGGCCGCTCCTACAGCGCATGACGGCTCTCACCTGTCCCTCCGCGCAAGGCCTCCCAGGCAAGGGGAGGCCCCGAGGGCCCGCCACCAGGCGGTGACGGCTACCGCCCTGCCCTGGGCCCTCGCCCCTTTGTCCTCTGCCCACAGCCAAGTGAGGGCATGTCCCCAGCGTGTGCTCCGGGCCCCTCCCGGGAGCCAGAACGAGCCGCTGCTCGCTGTCAGGGTCCCAAAAAGGCTAAGCGGGAACCCCCGAAGCACACTCCCGCACGAGGTCACCGCCCACGGCGTCCTGCCCGAGGCTGTTGCCCCACCTCACCCCGAAACCACCGGGGAGGCGGGAACGTCCATTTCACAGAAGAAGAAACGCAGGCCACAGCCCAGGAAGTCAACGTGGAGACAGCGGTGGGGGCCGAGGCCCCGTGCCCCCTCAACGCACAGCCCAGCGCCGGAGGTCTCGCAGGCGGCGACGTGGGCAGTGGACGCTGGGCCTGTTGCTTGGGGGCCACGCTGGCCTCCAGCCTCGGTCCGGGCCCCCAAGAGGACTGACGTTGGCACAGTGGCACCAGGCCTGTGTCCATGCCAGCAGGGCGGGAGGCCGCGGCCACTGGCGTCTCGGGTGGGGATGGACGATGGCAGCTCCTCCCGACGAGCCGCGGGCGCACCCATCCCCGCCAGTCCCAGGTGGATTAACCCCAAAGGGCGCAGCCTCCGTATCCCCCCACTAGGTCTCCCATAACACCGCCCTCGGGCCCCGCACCGGGCCTGGCACTCACCCGGAACTTCTGGTTGATGGGGTAGACGACCTTGGCCTTCAGCGCGAACGCCGTGACGTTGCTGGTTAGAGAAGGCCCGCCCTCCTGCGGGGGGAGAGGCGGCGGGTGGGGTCCCCGGGGCACGGAGGCGACAGCGGCCTCAGCGGCCTCAGGAAAGGACCGTGACAGGCACCTTTACGCCCCGGTGAGGGCCAGTGGCCAGAGGTGGGGACAGACAGATGGACACACGCGGGTGGGTGGGTCGTGGCAGTCTCCCGGGGCTTGTCTTCCAAAGGCAAGAACAACCCCAAGCCACACTACGTGGACAACGTGCACGGAGAAGGCTCTGGGGTCCTGCTCGGTGTGGGCGATGGGCCAAGGTGCGGGCCAGGACCAGGCCAGCGTGGGCGGCCACTGCGCTGCGGCTCTTCGTACCACGGCCCTCTCCACCAGCCTCTCGCCTGGCCCGTCAAAGCGATACAGCGATTCAGGAAATCTGGCTGTGCACATGCCGCGCGGAGCGTCTGCAGCCGAAGCCGTGCTGCTGGCCAGGAGCCCGCGGCGCGCTCACAGGGAAAGGAGCCCCTGCTCACCGAGGGCCCATGCCCCACCCACGGCTCCCGGGAGTGCCCCGCCCCCGCTAAAGGGAGGCCGTGGAGGGGCACAGCGCCGAGCCTTCTGGAGTCTTCTGCGGGCTTTGGCTGGCGTGCGCGCACGCCCGGAGGGGCAGGACGGGCGGTGCTGAGGTGTCCGAGCCGCAGGGGACACGGGCTCAGCCGCGACCCTGCCCGCTTCTCTGACAGCTCATGGCGCAGAAGCCTGGCTGTGGGGCCGAGCCGGGGAGCCGGGCAGACAGCTCTTTCACCAGCTCCTGGCAATGATTAGCTCGGCAGCGGCGTGGCCAGATAGCGCGGGGCAGCTCATGGGTGACACATTCCTAGGTGCAAAGTGAGCTGCCCTCTGGGGAGACAGGAAGGCCAGCCCCACCGACACTCCGCAGCAGGAAGTGTGTGGCGCTCAGGCGGGCCCAGAAGCGGCACCCACGTCCACGCTGCAGGTGAGCCCCGAGGCTCAGAGAGGCCACGTTTCTTGCCCAGCACCACACAGCAAGCCCAGAGCGGGGCTGGGTCCCCGGGGCCTGAAGCCCTAAGTCAGCGTGGGTCTCGTCCTGTCCAAGGCTTCCTTCCCAGTGATCCGGGCTGCTTTCTGAGGTTTTTTAAAGCTTCACTGAGAAATAATCCGCACACTGGCACCCCCCACGCTGCACACACAATCTGCTGATTTTCTGCACGGTCACCGCCGTCCAGCCATCCCTAATTCGCTGTGCAATATTTGAATCATGTCAAAAAGAAATCAGAGCCTTTTAGCTCTGCCCCCTGCCCTGTCCCCACCCCAGCAACTGCCAGGCCACTGTCCATCCCTGTCCATTTCCCTGCTCTGGACAGTCCATCTGCATGGGCTCCGGGTGGAGTCTTTGGTGACCGGCTCTTTCTATTAGAATAACCTCAAGGTTTGCGTGTGCCGGAGCGCGTTGCAAGGCTTTGTTCCTTTTTACGGCTGACTGATATTCCACTGGAAGGAAATTCTATTACTTCATCTGTTAGTTGATGGGCAACTGGCTTGTTTCGGTTGTGAACTGCGCTGGCCTGGACATTTGTGGGTAAGTTTTGCGTGGACAAGTTTTTGTTTGTGAGCAGGATTTTAGTAACGTGTAAGGAGGGGTCAGAGGGACAGAGGCAGAGAGATGAGAGCAAGAGGGAAACTGAGGCAAGGAGAACACACCATACACTAATTACACACACACACACACACGGACAGGGGCTCGTCTTCCAAAGGACAGACCAACCCCAAACTGTGCTATGTGGACAACACAAGTTGTTGCTGGGGTGGGGATAGGGCAGGGGGCAGAGCTAAAAGGCTCTGATTTCTTTTTGACATGATTCAAATATTGCACAGCGAATTAGGGATGGCTGGACAGCGGTGACCGTGCAGAGAAGTATGAGAAGTACGAGAGCGCGTGTTCAGCGCGGTGGGGTCGCCTGCGTGTGGCTCACACCTTGGTGAAGCTTTAGAAAGCCCCTCCTGGTTCCTAGGACAAGCTCCTGGGAGCGGGCTGGGGCTGCGCTGAGATGGGGCGTCTGGGAAGTCTGACTCCTCCACAGCTCTGCTCCGGGCGGGCCAGGGGAGCCCCCACCAGCACCCGGTGGGCGCAGGAAGGCCTGGTCCTGCCAGGCCGTCGCTCTGCCCGCAGAGCCTGAGAGCGCGGCAGGACACCCCGAACTGAGTCTTCATTTAGCTGCAAAACCCCTGGCTTCAAACGTGGGTGATGGTCACTCGGGCCGCCCCGTCCCTCTGGCGCGCAGGCCCCTGAGCTTGGCCTGTGGGAGCAAGGGCGTGGGAACGGGCCCTTGGGGCGACAGGCAGACAGTCCAGCCACGGAACCCCACGCTGAGATGCAGACCTGAGCCTCAGCCTCCCCCGGGAAAGGGGACATAAAGGAAATGGACGAGGGCTGGGAGGGGCCTGCGAGCCCACCCACGCCACCCTCAACGCCACCCCGCACAGCCCTGGACTCGCTAAGAATGGCAGAAGGAACGACAGGGCCTTGGTTCGCCTTGGCCCTCCTGCAGGCTCGGCTGTCTCCAGGCTCCCCCAGTGCCGTGTCTGCATCGAGCCTGCATCTCTCTCTGCCCCTGGCTCCAGATTTGCACCTGTGCGACAGGCCGGTAACTCTAGCCCCGTGCCTCCCGGGACTGGGCAGTGACCAGAAACGCCAACCGCTGGCCGCGCACGTGGGGATGGACGCTCGGGGCAGGTGCAGGACGGAGCGGGGCTGGAGGGAGGTTCGAGGAGGACCCTTAGCACCGCAGCTGAGGCCCGGCCCCTCCTCAGGACACCGGCTCAGCGCTTAGTTAGAAGAAGCAAGAGGCGTGCAGCCCACGTGGCACAGAGCCTTATTCAGAGCAGCAGGCACGGAGGCCACGCCTGGGGACGGGCCCGGGATGAGCTGCCGAGACGCACGACAGGAAGACTCAACAGCGTTATGCTGAGGGCCCGGGCCAGGGCACGCGGCTCCACCTTGTCGCGGTCTGGAAGAGCAAGCCGTGCTGTGCTGGCAGAAACCCCAGGGAGGGGAGCTGTTTGAGCGGCGGGTGGAGGCTTACCCAGAGGGAGGCACCAGGGAACTTTTGGGGTGAAGGGACGTTTGTGATCGGGGTCTCATCACCCAGGTGCACCCACTCATCAATCAGAGACTTAAAATCTGCAAACCAGAGCTCACAAGAGAAGCTCGGGGGCCACAGGCGTCCCATCTGGCGTGGGTGACGCTGGTGTGAGGTGGGCCGCCCCCACCCCCTCTGCACAGGGGCCAGCGCCCACTCACGTCCAGAGCCGCCTCCTCCGGCAACTGCTGCACGTCCCGCTTCCTCCTCCTGGGCGGGGAGTCGGCTTCCGAGGGGGTCTGTGCATTAGACTCTAAGTTCTTGAGCAAGTTCTGGGTGTCTTCTTTCTAAAATCCCAAGGGGGGCAGAGCGAGGGGCGCCGGTCAGCTTCAGGCCCCGCGGCGGACACCCGGCTTCTGCCTGGCCCGTGTAGGGCCCACCTTCCACACCCACGGGGCGGCCAGACCCCTCAAGCGTCCTGGAGGTGCCCTCTTGAGAAGCCCCCACCGAGTCCCCGACACCCCAGCTCGGCGTGCCCCCAGACCTGGAGGCCACAGCCTGCACTTGTGGCCGGCGGCCCTGGGTCTGAGCCCCTCGGCCGGGACACAGCCAGGATGCCGGCGCGCCGCCCGCCAGCGTGCCCGCGGAGTCCTCACGCACACCTCGGCGGTTCCTTGGGGACGACCACAGGCCCTCGTTACTGCGGCTTCTGGCCCACGCGCCAGCGTCTGCTATGACCCAGGGACCCCGCGGTGCTTTCGGGTCCCTCCACACAGCGGGCCGGGTTTGACGTGCCCGACACCAGTCTCCCGTGGAGTGGAAAAGGCGGCCCCTGCCCACGTCAGCCCCTCGCCGCCCAGCCGCCCAGCGGTGCCTGACCACACTCGGGGCTCCCGTGGGCGCCGCTGCTGCTGAAGTGACCGGGGCAGGTGGCGCCCGGGGGCTCTCGGGGCCTGGGCAGAGGCCGAGGTGGGCCCCGCAGAGGGAGCGCCTGTCGGGCCGGCTCCACGGAGCTTCCGGCCCCGAGCAGCGTCGGTCAGTGAGCCAGCAGTGCGGACTGAAATAGGGGCCCGGGCGGAAAAGCGCGCGAGACAGGGCCGCACGCCACACGAACGACACTCTGTGTTTGCACCCTAGAGCAAGCCGCAGAAAAGAGATGTCAAGCACACCCGCAGGGAACCGCGTCCAGGAGCACAACGCGTTTGCCTGCGCGGCGAGTTCACGCCGTCGGCCCTTCAGAACACCCGCTCCTCGGTGCGTGAGCCCTGCAGGACAGCCCGCGCTGCGAGGCAAGGCTCACACTCGGGGCGTGCAAGGCAGGCTCGCCAACGGGCACCCCAGTGTTAGGTGCGAGGTGGGGGCACGGGAGCAAGTAAGCAAAACGGGGTGGCCGCTGGTTTCAGGGAGCACGCACGGCACGAGGAGGGCAGCCACGGCCACCGCTGGCCGCTGGCTTATGTGAAACCTCACACACGGTCATCCAGAAACACCGGGTCCCAACTTCATCAAAACAAGTTCCCCGGAGGGCGTGGGGGCACAGAAGGAGGCGGCGAGAGCTGGGTCACCCTCCCGCCCGTGGCCGGAGGCCCAGAGCAGACTGCAAAGCCCCAGGGTAGCAGAAGCACCGCGAGCAACGTGCTCAGACGTGGGGTTAATGACCCAACAACGCCTAGCGGTCACCTGCCAGGTGAAAGGGCCCTTGCGTCCTCCTGCCAGATCTCTGTTCAGGTGGCAGGCCTGGGGGGACAAGACCACGCCACCCCATCTCAGGTCCCCCGAAGAGGCCAAGGTGGGAAGACCCCCGTGGTAGCCACAGCTCTGCCTCCATCCCATCTCGGGGGCTCCAGGTGACACTTCCCTGCGTCCCCCCGCCTGGTCCCCAGCAGGCAGTGAACTGGGGTCAGGCACAGCTGTCGCTGGGACAGGGGACTTAACGGCTCTGGGGCTCGGCTTCCTCATCTGCCCAATGGGCACCCACGCGACACAAAGAGGTTCGGGAGCCCAAGGAGGGTTTGGGAAGAGGGTCTTGCTCGGGGCCGGTGCAGGCAGCACGGGTGGCGCTGGCATCGCGCCCCCAGGCCTCTGGCAGGGTCTGGGGTGCAGCAAGGTCCCTGGAGCAGAACATGGGAGGGACCGCCAAGGAGGCAGCTGGGGCTGGAACCACGGGAGGAGTGAGGGGCAGGGGTGGGCTCGGGGAGGGGGCCGGACCCCTCCTGCCTCAGCTGAGTCTGCCTCTTGCCAGCCCAACTGCATGCTCCTGGTGCTGCAGGGAGGAAACAGGCCTGGAGCACGCTGGTTGCTCCCAACACTGCGGAGTGGGACGGGCAGGCACTTCCAGGAGGCCCGCCAGCCCGCCGCCCTTCTGACCCTGCAACCCCCTGAATCGCTGTCTCCAGCAGTTCTGGGGCAGAAGGGCCCCAGGCCAGAGCTTTTGCGCTGGCGAGGCCACCCATAGCGCTCAGAAGATTCAGGGGCCAACCGCGCCCTACGCACCCACGCCCTGTGCGCCCCACACCCCGGCTGCCCGCGGGCCGACCCACCTGGTGCCTGGGTCGCCGACGGGCAGCGCGGCAGCCGAGCCAGAGGCCAAGGCCCAGGCCGAGTGCGGCGCCCAGCAGCACGGCGGGGGCCAGCAGCGCGGGCGAGGTCCGCAGCACATCCCGGCCCTGCAGCAGCCGCGCGTCGCTCGTGCAGGCCGCCCCTCCACGGGCCATCCGGGGCGCTCAGGCGGCCGCCGCGCCGCATCCCGCCGCCTGCCGCTGCGCCTGGCCGCCGCCTGCCGCCCGGGGCCGGGTCCCCGCCAGGTCGGCGACGCGGGGCTCGGAGCGCGCTCGGGCCGGGGCGCTCGGGCCGGGGCGCGCTCGCCAACTTCGCAGGCCCTTGCAGCCGCCGCTCCTCTCCCTCTTTCCAGGCCGCCCCGCCGGAGGGAGGAGCCTGCAGCGGTCACCCAAAACTTTAAGCCGCCCCCGCCCACCCTCCGCTGCCTTTCCACTGAGCATGCCCGGAGAGCGCGCCTTTCCCGGGAGCTTTTGGGAGGAGCCTCGGTTTACACTGTGCGCCGGGCTTCCAGAGCGCAGGGCCCCACCCCAAAGGGGCGGAGGGGGCGGCTTGGCTAGTTATGGCGCGCGAGGAGTGCTCGGCTTCTGGGGAGAACCCGGTACTCTTCTCGTTACTCTTCTCGACAGCCGCCTGCTTTCCTGGCCCCAGGGAGCCCCGCCAGAGCCTTCCGCCTGAGCCTTCCTGTCCAAGGGCTGGGGGCGAGCCCCGGGGAGGCCCAGGGCAGGGCGTGCGCCCCGAGCCTAGCTCCACCCCTTGCTCTGTCTCTTTTTAAGGCAGTGAGCACCAGCACTGCACTTTTGACAGTTGGGGTTTCTGCCCTCAGGTGTGGTCCCCCATCCTTGGGCCGCTGGGCTGGTCCTGCCCGGCCCTTGCTCTCCTGAGGACTCCTGTCTCAGCCCTGCACCTGCTCCCCGAGGTCCAGGCGCCCCTCTGAGACCATGTGCAGGGGCTGCGGTCAGCCACTCGCGCAGACCACAGGGCACCCGCTGTAGAACCAGCCCGCCAGCCAGGCAGGTGGCGACCAGCGGCCACTCAGCAGAGGGGGCTCTGGTGTCCTTACCTGGTGTCTGCCCAGCTCAGCTAGTCCACCCGTCCAGTCCTCACCGGTCCTTCTGTTACAGGCAACTTTAACATGAAGTGGGTTTGCCTGACTGGGTTTTGGCCTGCGTGTTGGAACGGCATTTATAATGCTTTACCTGTAGGCAAAGGTTAATAAAGGGTTTTCTTTACAAGGGACAGGAAAATAGTGTAGTGAATAAAAGGGGAAGAGAGGGATATAGATTTGTGAATATTTTATTAGTTTTTTGGAGCTGGAACCCGACGGTGCGCTGAGAGCTGGCTCCGAGGAGAAAGCGGCCCTTTAAGGCCTGCGTGTCTGCTTTTTAACTGAGCTTGGCTGCTCAGCTTTACTTTTGGGTTTTAGCTATCCGCTCTCTGATAATGACCTTATGGGATTTGTAGTTTTTGAATTTTGTAGGTCTGGAGTGGGGTTGGAGTTTATAACTTATTTGTGTAATTTATTTAGGAGGGCCTTTCCCCCAACACTTCCGGGCAGGTGGGGTGGGACGACTGTCCAGCTGTCCTCTGTGGAGATGGGGAAACGGACAGCGAGAGGCCCTCGAAGTCCTGCCCCAGGGAGTGGATGGACATCTTGTCGAGCATCTGTCTGGGCTGAGCCTGGGCTCGAGCGCCTTCAGGCAGCAGAGTCCACACAGGCGAGGGGGCAGCCGGTGGTCACTGAAGCCTGCCGCGGCCGGGCTCTCTGCCTGCCCGCAGGGGCGGGCTGGGCATCCCAGGAAACTCTGCATTATGTTCCCGCTAAGGGTCCAGGGCTAATCCACAGCATAACTGGACTGAACCGAACCCCTCTGGAAATGACCGCTCCCTCTCCTGCAGCCAGAGCAGCCAGACCTCTCCTGCCCCTGTCTGAGCTGGGATCCCCCTCTGGCTTCTCTGGAAACAGAGTGCTGCTCCTTGGCCCTCTAATAGGGTTGGCGGGGCTGACGCAGGCGGGGTTCCAAGGCTCCAGGGAGGGAAGCGGAGCCTGGGGCTGACACCTGAGAGCCCAGCAGGCGCTGGTGGGTACCACCTGGAGCCCTGGCACGCGTGGGGGCAGGATCTGGTCCGGGTAGTTCACCTTCAGGGCTGTGGCTGGGTGAAGCCTAGCACCCGCCAGGCTGGAAGCGCCTAGCCCTCCCTCCTCCTCCCCCTCCCCCGCTGGAGCCTCGGGGCTGGCCACTCCCAGGGGCTGGGACCGGTCCAGAAAACTTTCCGCGGCAGCGAGCACTGAGCATGCTCGGCGGCGGGGCGGGCTTGGGGTCCGGAAGCTCCCGCCCCAGTGCGGCGCCCATCACTTTGGGGTCTTCGTCGGGGCAGGCCATGGGCTCGGCGGGCGCCCGGGGGCGCACCTCTTGGGTGCTGGCCGGGGGCCTCCTGGCTGCCGCCCTGGTGCTGCCCGCGGGAGCTGGGCTTCGCGACGGGGTCCCCCAGGGCCCGGGGCCCCTAGGGCCCCCGGAGGCCGCGCTGCCTACACGGGATCTTACCCGGGCTCCTGGTGGGGCGGCGCCCCAGAGGCCGGCGCAGGTAAGGCAGGCCCGCCCCCTCGCGTCTCAGGTTTTACTCCCGCCTGTGACCTAGATCGTCTCCACCCACGGGGGAGGCGCCTTGGAGCTGGAGAAGTTACAAAGTGGGCGAGTAGCCGCTGCTGCCCGAGTGTGCGCCGCGCTGGTGCCGGTCTGTGTGTGTGTGTGTATGTGTGAGTGTGTGTGCACGGGCGCGCACGTCCAGGAAGGGTGCAGAGCCTCTGGGGTGCCTTGGCCATGGCCAGCACCAGGTCCAGCCCCTGAGCGCCAGGACCAGGACGGTGCTTCACTCCTTGAGCCTGGGCTGTGGCTCCCGCCGAGGTGGACGCGGGTCAGGAAGCCCAGGTTGGACCTGCTGCCCGAGGCCATTGCGCAGCGGAGCCAGCACTGGGTCTGGGGGATCAGTGACCGCTGGCCCTGCCTAAAGAATTTAGCCCCTTCCCACTTCAGGCCCACTAGTGGCCCCCGGGGGACACCTCAGAGGCCCCCAGAGCAGGTCCTGCTGCCTTGTCCTCAGTGTATGCGGAAGGCTCCCTCCCCACACCTCTTCCCAGCTGCTGGTTGTGCTTGGCCTTTGGTGACCCCTGCTGCTCCTCCGGGTCACCCTCAAGCCTCCAATTTCTGCTGTCTCCGCCCATTTCCCCCAGCCTGCTAGGTGGTTGCCAGAGGTGGACACCTCACCGCTTCCCACCCCTGCTTACCCCGCCCAGCACCGCGAACCCAGGCACGTGCGCAGTGGTCTCCCACCTCTGCTCCCAGCCCCAACTCAGCCCCCAGCCCCAGGCCCGACTCCCATCCCTGTCGGTTCTCCTGGCCACGCTGGTGCAGAACTTTAGTCTCTGGAGGAGCGTCTGTCCACTTTCTGTTGTTCGTTCTTGGGCTAGAACAGAGACACATCAGCTTACTGGGCTCTCAGAAGGCGTGGGCATCTCCCAGGTCCTTACTCATCTGGCCCCTTTGCACCCGAGCGAACCCCCTAGGGGGGCCATGCCCTGGCCGTCCTGCGCGCTCCCCAGCCCGGTTCAGAGCCTGCTGGCCAGGCCTCGCCCTGCACAGCCCCTCCCTCCAGGAGGCCAGCGCTGGAACAGCCCACCAGAAGGGGCAGAGGGAGCGCTTTCCAGTGGACAGAGGCAGTAGCCACGGTGGCTGCCGATCAGTCCCACGAGCCCAGTGCTCCCACAGTGTCCACCCCAGGGTGGTCTCAGCGCGGGCCACGTAAAGGAGCCCTCGTGCTGGGCCCAGGCCAGGCCTGGTGTCCGCGCAGCTCTCCAGGTCTTGGCCGCGTGGCTGCAGAGGCCAGAGCCAGCCTGTCGGGCTGGGGGACTCGCCAGCACTTACTCCCTGGAGGCCGAGCGGGGCCATCGAGGCCCCTGGTCTGGGGATGCTGCTGCATAACGGCCACCACTGGGCCGTGACGCGGCTCCGGTGTAGCTGTCGCTTGAAGTGTGGCCAAGGAGGCTTCGCTGCTTTTATTTACTGTCACTCGCTAAGAGGCCTTTCTGGGACTGTGTATTTCTTTTTTGAAAAGATGTATTTATTTATGCACACAGGAGCTGGGGTACGGGCCAGAGGTGCAGGGGTGAGCGGCGTCACCAGAGACAGAGCGGGGAGCAGAACAGGCAGATCGACTGAAACACACTGCTGAGGGGGCAGTGGGGAGGCAGGAGAGGTCTGCTGCGCCCTGGGGGTCCCCTCCCCGGACTGGGATCAAGCTTGTGCTGTGGAAGCCCCACAGTGCGGAGCTCAGCCCCTGCGCCCCCAGGGCGCCCCGGGAGTGTGGCCTTCCGAGGTGCAGCAGGAGGGCTGTTTGGACTCCAGGGACCGGTCATCACTGACGTACTTTGTGCTGAGCAGCCTGGGAGGCGGCGTTGGGGCCTCAGTTTTCGGAGCGGCCCAGAGAGGCTGAGACGGAGACAGGGACACACAGCCAGTGCCCAGCCCCTGCAGCAATCTAGCTGGCTCCCTGGTCTCAGCCGTGAGAGCCGTCAGGTTCGGCTGTCGGCACGTGGCCCCCAGCGCTGCAGGGCCGGCGGGAGCAGGGCGGGGGCAGAACCCGGACTGGGATGCGTGGCGTTTGGTCCGGAGGTGGCCCCTGGACGCACAGCCACGGGAGCTGCTCTGGGGGGACGGCCTCTGCCCAGGGCGGGGAGCTGCTGGGAGGGGACACCGCGGCCCCAGGTCGGCCGCACTCGCCCCTCGGCCTCAGCAGACACCCCACACACTTAGCGCGCTCTGCGGGTAACCGCTGTGCCTTCTGGGTCGTGCAGGTCCTGCCCGGAGCCGGCCGGCCCAGCGTGGGGACCCCGTGCGGCGGGGCTGCAGGTACGTCTCTGCTCACCGCACCGCTTTGACCACGAGGGAGGCACAGACCCAAAACAGCCCTCCAGCCCCTTCCTCACGGCGCCGACCGACAGCGCCAGAGTGTGCCCCTCCAGTGGCTGGCTGGAGCTTCCGTGCCGGGACAGAACTGGGGCGAGGGGGCCTCTGTGATTCTCCCCAGAACAGAAGGTGGTGCCGGCCGGAGAGACCACGGCGGCTGCTGGGCCAGGGCTCGGCGCTCAGTGCCAGGGCACTCGGCTCCCAGAGCCGGGCGGGGCGGGTTGGGGCTGAGGTCGAGGTGTCCGGCTTTGGGAGGGGTCTGTCCGTCCGTGTCCGCAGCCACCACCATGTGCTGCGAGGTCGGGCCGCTTCCCCCTTCCCGGCCCCAGCAGCGCCCGCCCCAGGGGCCCCAGCAGCTGCTTTCCCGGTCACACCGCGCTCTCTGGGGTGACCCTCCAGGCCACGTGGCTGGGGCAGGTCATTTCCTCACCTCGAGGCCTTGGCTTCCTCCCACCTGTGACGTGCTGGTGGCCGTATGCGCTAGCACGCAGGTGCAGGTTGGCATGGTGTCTCTGGAAACCGCCATCCAGCCGCCCTCAGGGACTGGCACTTACAGAGCAGGAGGGATTGATTCCCAGGACTCTGGCCCAAGTTCCCGGTGACCGGCAGCCTCAGCCTGGGTCCCAGGCCTGCTCCGACCCGGTGTAAGATTTAATTAGCTCCTCGGGCAACCAGGTCTGATGGTCTTTTAGTCACTGGCCCAGTGGGGGAGACTGAGGCCCAGAGGCTCTGTGGGCGGGCCTGGTCAACAGCTGACCATCACGGGCAGCGCCCCCCCAGAACGTCTCCCGACACCCCTGCCAGCCCTCTCCGGTCACAGTGCTCGTGGACGCCCCAGGACGCATGGATACCGCTGAGTGTGGAGGGCGTCCTCCGCGGTGCATGGCCGAGGGGCACTGGGCTGCGGCAGCCTGCGGGGCACCTGGATGCTCCCCAGCCCTGCCTGCAGCCGACAGTGTCAGAGGACCCATGAGCAGGCCTCACGCACCCCTCCGAGAAGGGCGGTGTAGACTGAGCAGAGAGCGGTTGGTTGACAGACCCGGCCCGGCGGTCTGAGCCATGAGCGCAGGGTCCCGGGGCTCTGGCTCAGCAGACGCTTTCATGCACAGCCCAAGAAGGGCCTTCTGGGTCTGCCCCCCGGCCCCCGGTCAGCCCCTAGTGCCCCGGCCGTTGTCCCTTCCTTCGGCCGTCCCTTGCACCCCTGCGCGGGCTCCGCCTTCAGAGCCAGCCGGCCCTGCCGCTCTCTCTCCGAAGCACGTGACGCCTGTGTTCCTCTCTGCAGTGGAGACCCCGTGTGGGAGGACACCGAGCAGAAAGCTGGCAGCCCCTGGCCCGCTCCCGGCCTCGGCCGCCTCCCGTGGGCCGTGGGCTCGGTCTGTGCTCGCGTCTGTGCCCGCGCGGCCCAGGAAGGCCGTGTTCAGAAGGGAGTCTCCCCTGGCGCGCGGGCCGGTGAGTAGCACATGACCCCTTGGCAGAAGCGCCGAGGCTGGGGACGGCGGGTCGGCCGGCTGGGGTGACGTCCTCCCAGCTGCTGGCCTCCCAGTGAGCGCCCGCCGTCTCTCCGTGGTCATCGTCAGGGAGCGAGCCCCTCCCCTCCGCAGAGCAGCTGGCCCCACAGCGCCGTGCCCGGAGGGGGGGCGGGGCCCGCGGCCGGGCTGCCCACTGCGGCTCTGCGGGCTCAGCTCAGGCCTGCTGCTGTGGTGGGGGGTGGCCGCAGGGTGCCGCTGTGGTGGGGGGGCGGCCGCGGGGTGCCGCTGTGGTGGGGGGCGGCCGCGGGGTGCCGCTGTGTTGGGGGTCGGCCGCGGGGTGCCGCTGTGGTGGGGGGTCGGCCGCGGGGTGCCGCTGTGGTGGGGGGCGGCCGCGGGGTGCCGCTGTGTTGGGGGGGCGGCCGCGGGGTGCCGCTGTGGTGGGGGGGCGGCCGCGGGGTGCCGGGTGCGTCACCCCAGCCGCCGCGAGAGCGTCTGAACAGGTGCCGTCTCCCCGCTGCGCACGTGGGGAGTGGGCTGGCGGGATCAGACCAAGTCCGCGGTCCCCGGAGACGAGCGCCCCTGGTCCTCTGTGGGCCGCCGCGAGTTCTGTCACCCGCGGCTTCTGTTTTACAGCACGGAGAGCCCTCCGGGGAGGTGCAGGCAGCTCCGGAGAACGGGGTGATCTTCCAGAAATGCGCCGTGGTGAGTCTGGCGGAGGCTCGCGCTTGCAGGGGAACCCCCTCGCCCTTGCCCGGACAACGGCGGGTGGGCTGCGGCCGTCTGCCCCAGCGGATGCTCTGGGAAGAGCGGCCTGGCCCTGGCCCCTCGGGTCGCGCTCGGCCGCCCGGTGCTGTGGCCCCAGCTCATGCGCGGGTGCGCCAGGGCTCAGGCGCTGGGGCTCAGGGACTGGGCAGGGGCCTTCCTGGGGTGTGGGTCTGGGGCACAGCCCTCACAGAGGTTCCTGCCCCCGGCAGCTGTGCGTGTGTCGTGTGCGTGTGTCGGTGCCGGCATGCACACGGCTGCCTTCTTCTTGCACTCTCCATGCGTGCACACACCCTGCTGTTTCCCGGACCTGTGCCCAGCTCTCTGGGCGAGCTCCTGAGCGGCTCCGCTCTCCTCTCTCCTGCAGAGCCAGCAGGGTGCAGGCTGGTGGGCGCTGAGGTCAGCGCAGGAGCAGGTCAGGGCGAGAGGCCAGGTGGGGGCCGGGCGGCTCGGGCCCCAGCCAGCCCGGCTTCCATGGGGAGCCGCCAGAGTCATGGCGGGGTGCCTGCCAGGCGGGGTGCCTGCCAGCCGGGCTGTCTCGGGGGTCCTGGAGACCCAGGGTGAGGTGCGGCCCTGGGCTGGGCTCTGCGACTGGGGCTGACTCTTCAGCACAGCTGCGTAAGGAGGAGCCACGTTTGGGTGCTTTTTTTTTTAAGATTTTATTTATTCACACACACAAGAGCTGGGGTGCAGGCCAGAGTTGCGGGAGGTGAGAGGAATCCCCAGAGGCAGAGCGGGGAGCAGAACAGGCAGATGGACTGAAGCACACTGCTGAGGGGGCAGCGGGAGGCAGGAGAGGTCTGCTGCGCCCTGGGGGTCCCTCCCTGGCCTGACCGAACTCGGGCTGCAGTGGCTGCGGCTGCCCCGCGGTGCGGCGCCAGCCCGAGTGTCTGTCTGCGTGTCCTGGTGAGGCCCCGGCCAGCGCCAGCAGCTGTGCGGGTCTCTCCCGCTGGTGACTCCGCACGCTCTGCAGCCGTCTGCACGCGGAGGCCGGGCGGGCAGACCCCCGGGTCTCGAAATCGGGCTTGGTGGAATTCTGGGCGGGGCCTCCTGCAGCCTCTGCCTGAGCCCGAGGTGCCCGCGTGGGCTGGTGCGGCCTCGGGGGCGCTGGCCGCTGATGAACGAGCGCGCCTCAGGACTGCTGGCCGCCCCACGACCCGCCCTCTCGTCCTAGGTGTCGGGGCCCGAGGACGCGCCGACGGCGCAGGTGCAGCTGCTGGTGAACAACACGCGGGCGCCCGCCGCGGCCAGCCTCTCCGACCTGCTCCTGCTGGACAACGTCTCCGGGCTCAGTGTCCGGGGCTGGCCCGGAAACCGGACGGCCGACGGGCTCCAGGTCCTCCGGAGGCCGTTCCTGCAAGGTAGTGGCGGCCGCGCCGGCCGCAGCGAGGGAGACTCAGCCCCGGCTCAGAGCACCCTCCTGGGGGGAGCACGCAGAAGGCCGCGCTCGGGGATTCGGAGCCCCTGGGGCGGAGCTGTGCATCCCATGGGCGGGGCCTGCTTGCCGGCACTACCTGGACCCGCCACTTTCTCTCCGCAGTGGGAGAGGCCTTCCTGGTCAGCTACACGGCCTCGCTGGACGCCGGAGGCCTCGTGAGCGGCACTGTCCTGACGCTTCCTGCCCGCCTCTCCTTCCAGACGCCACCCACGGTGCGCCCTCCGCTTCTGCCTGTCGCGGCTGCCCAGCCTGTGCGGGCGGCCAAGGGCCTGGGCCTGGACGCTCAGGACACAGCACCTGCCCGTTGCCCCCGCCTCGCTCTCCTTCCTCTGTTCCTCCTCTTCCCTCCTCCCTCCACTCTTCCTCCTCCCCCTCCCTCTTACCCCCGCCCCCTTTTTTCTACTCCTCCCCCTCCCCCTGTCAGCCCGGTTGCCCCCCTCTNTCCCCCCGCCCCCTTTTTTCTACTCCTCCCCCTCCCCCTGTCAGCCCGGTTGCCCCCCTCTTCCCCTCCCCTCCTCCTCCCCCCTACCCCCTTCATCACCCCTACCTCTTCCTCCTCCCTCCTCTGTGGTGTCCTGTCTTGTGAGGGCGCGGGCGTGTGGGTGGTGTCCTCCCCCAGTCCGCATGTGGCCACCCTCTGACCCCAGCGTCTTTTTTGAAGATTTACTTATTTATGCACACAAGAACTGGGGTGCAGGCCAGAGGTGTTGGGGTGAGAGGACTCACCAGAGACAGAGCGGGGAGCAGAACAGGCAGATGGACTGAAGCACACTGCTGGGGGGGCAGCGGGAGGCAGGAGAGGTCTGCTGTGCCCTGGGGGTCCCTCCCCAGCCGGGGATCGAGCTTGTGCTGCAGGGGCTGCGGAAGCCCCACAGTGCAGCGCTCAGCCCCTGCGCCCCCAGGGAGGGCCCTGAACCTGACCTCTTACAGGACACTGTCACGCAGGACCAGGGCCTCCCAGTGGCCTCTCTTTCCCTGGGACACCTCGCTGCAGCCGACCTGGTGTGCAGCCTCCACAGCCTGCGGGTCTCGTGGGCGCAGACGTGGCCGCCGTCCCGGTCTGGCTGTGCGAGCCCCTCGTCGCGGCCCGGGGAACAGTGAGCGCGGCCGGCTGGCTCAGCGGGGCCCGTGCTGCAGCCGGAGGCCCCATCCTCGGCCGCCACAGCTCAGCTCTGGCCCTTGGTCCTTCTGTTCTGACTCAGCCCCGGAGACCAGACCCAACGGATGTGGGGAGCGAGGGCCACACCCCAGGCCCGCAGCAGATGCAGTCAGCCCCAGCAGCAAAGTCAGCCCCAGCGGAGGCCCCCGCCCCGCAGCCCAAGGGCCAGTGCGACCTGCTGTGGCAGAGGGGCAGTCCCTGCGGTCTCTGGGAAGCGGGGCGGGGCGGAGAAGGACGAGAGCAGTATGCAGGACAGCAGTGTGCACGGCCACCTCAGGCCCGGGGCAGAGTCAGGACAGGGCAGGGGGCAGTGTGACCCCAGTGGCACGGCTGCCCCAGGAGCAAGTCAGGGCCGCAGCGAGAGCCCACGGGGCGGGGCGAGTGGGGGCGGTGGGCCTGAGGCCTCGCTCCCCACGGGCCCTGCCCGCGCCTTTGCTGGGCGCCTCGTCTGTGCGTCCACGAGGCTCATAGAGCTGGCCCGGGGCGGGGCGTGGGGGCTCCCGGGGCAGAGCCAGCAGGACAGATCGGGGTCCTGGCCGCAGCCCCGCACTGCCCCAGGCCGGGCTGCCTGGCCTGGGCCGGGAGGACCAGTCCCCGGGCGGCACCCTGCCCTTCCGCCCGTGCTTCCAAGCGGGGGAGGCCGGAAGGCTCCAGGGTGTGGGGTGCATCGAGTGAGGGGTGAGCTCTGCAGGCCGGCACCACCCCCTCTGCCTTCCTAAGGGCTGGAGGTGGGGCGTGAGGGCTGCTACCGGGAGGCTTTGGGGTCAGCCTCAGCCCCGTCCCCCGACCCCCCAGCCACCCACGGGCCCAGCTCTCTCCGCAGTCGTGGAGACCCTGCGGTTGGAGTCGCGGCGCCTTCCCAGGGGCTGGCGCTGGTGGCCAGAGGCCTGCGCAGCCTGGCACGGTCGGCAGGCCTGGCGGCAGCCCCACACCAGCATCTCCCGCACCAGACCGACACTGAGGGGCGCTGCCGCTTCCCTTCCAGCACAGAGCGCAGCTGGAGGCCCGCTTCACCCTCAAGCTTGAAGAGAAGATTCGGGTAAGACGAGCCCGTCGGGCCGGACTGGCCTGGTGCGGGGCCCGTGGCTGAGCCCCCCTGGCCGGGGCGGTGGTGGGGGGAGATGACCCTCCACAGGGGGCGGTGCTCAGGGTCGGAGGCGGCAGGACCGCACAGGAGCTGGGTGTGCTTCTCGGGCGGGGGCTGGGGCAGCCTCTGGTGCCTCCTGCCCGACCTGCCCCCGGCCGAGGCCTGTGCCGGGCAGCGGCGCACGGCAGCTGTGGCTGGATTAGCAGCCCGGAGCGCAGGCGCCGTGAGCCGGGGAGAAGGGGCTGCGGCGGGTGGGGGCTGCCCCCAGAGCGCGGCCGTGGGTGCTGCCCCAGCCCCAGCCTGAGGCCCAGAGCCCCGTGCTCCCCTTCCCTGCGGTTGGGTGTCACAGTGAGTGACCGGCTCAAACGGAGGCCACTCGCGTGTTGTCTGGGGCAGCAGGGTGAACGCCGCAGGCGCTGGGGGCCGCGCTGTGGTCAGCACGTGGCCGGAGCACCGTGCGGGGGTCGCTGACCATCGCCCTCTTCTCCTCGGCCCTTTTTCCTGTCCCTTCCCATGGATACTTAGTCACGACCCCGCGCCGTGCTGCCCGCAGGCCCAGTCCACGGCTCTCGGCCGCCGCTGTTCCGCGTGCCCAGCTTGGAGCCGTGGCGCAGAGAGAGCGGAGGCCGGTGCCCGCTGCCCAAGCCCTGCCCTGTGACCGAGACCCTGCGGCCAGCGTGGGCGGCGCACCCTGGGCCGGCCAGCGGAGTCCGGTCAGCCGGGAAGTCGGCAAGACCACTGGTCTTGCCGTTCGGAGCCCTGACCCGGCCGCGCCTGCAGGACGAAGCCAGGTCACGGGCCAGTTGATTCCGCTCCTGGATGTCCTTCGTCCGCGGCACTTTGCTCTGCGCTGGCCTTGCGTTGGCTCCTCCAGGAGCACTTGGGGTGCTTCCGGCGGTGCGCGGCCCTGAGCCGGCCTGCCAGTCGTGCCGCTGCACGTGGAGCGTGGCTCCCCGGCTTCCCGGCGGTCCCCACGCTGCCGGGTGGGGCTCTCCGGGCTGCAGCTGTTCTTGCAGTGCCGTTCTGCGCTGGGCTGCCGGTGGGGCCCGGGCCGGGGTCGGGTGCAGGCCGGGGCGTGGCGAGGGGCTGGCCGAGTTAGCCGGCTGGCGCCGCTCCCCGTGTGTCAGCTGGCTGTGGCAGGCGGGCTCAGGCCCGCGTGACTCCGTGGGGGCTCGGAGCTCGCTGGACTCCGCGTGGGCCTCCTTTGCTGACCTGCTGTGGCTCCCTGCCGTGGGGCGTCGTCATGAGTGCGGTGGGTCTCCTGACTCGCTGGGCCGGTGGCCGTTGCTGAAGTGGGAGGCGAGAGCAGGACCGGGCAGGGGGCAGCGTGGCCCAGGCGGAGGTCTCACCCGCTGGAGCTCCGGGCAGCGTCACTGCTGAGGTCCCTGACAGGTGCGGGCTGCCCGGGAGGACACGGCCTTGGGGCGGGGCTGTCTGCAGGTGATCTTGACCGAGAAGGGGTGTGGTGACCGCCCTGTGCAGCCGGGAAACACGCCCTTCATCCCTCTCCGAAGGTGGATGTTGGTGAGGTTCTTGCCAATGGAACTTGGTTTTGTTTGTTAAGATTTGTTTATTTGTGCACACAAGATCTGGGGTGCAGGCCAGAGGTGGGGAGAGGGGTGAGAGGACTCACCAGAGACAGAGCGGGGAGCAGAACAGGCAGATGGACTGAAGCACACTGCTGAGGGAGCAGCGGGAGGCAGGAGAGGTCTGCTGCGCCCTGGGGGGCCCCTCCCTGGCCAGGGATCGAACTCACACTGCAGTGGCTGCAGAAGCCCCACAGTGCGGCGCCCAACCCCTTGCGCGAGCAGGGAGGCCCGGAACTTGGTTTTGAAAAATACTCATTATGTCGTTTTGGTCTCCTGATTATACACATAATACGTGCCCACTGTAGAGCCCTAGAAAACAGAGAAACCGAGAAAACGCTCAACAAAATTCTAAAGGACTGCTTCATCAGTTACGTGTACGTGTTTACTCATACGTGATTTCTGTTTCGATGAAAGGGGTTTCACTGTGTAGATAGTCGCATACCTTCTTTGAAAGTATTGCAGTAGCCAGTGAGCGTTTAATATGAAAACCTAACACACAAACATCAGTTGCATTTCTGTAGACTAACAATGAGCAATCCCAAAAGGAAATTAAGGAAACAATTTTCATTTGCAGCAGCATCAAGCATAAGATACTCAGGATAAATTTACCCACGAGGCAGAGTCTCGTGCACTGAAAACTACAAAACGTTGCTGAGAGAAATAAATGAAGATACAGACAGGCAGAAAGGCACCCGTGGGCACAGGTGGTGCAAACCCAATCCACGTTATCTACAGGCTCAGCACGGTACCTGTGAGAACCCGGTGCACTATCTGGGACTCAGTAAGAGCTGTCCCAAGATGCCTGGGAATCCCGTGGAGCTCAGATCTCCAGAGCAACCTGCTCTGAACAGAGTGGGGTCTCTCTTGTACGTCCTGTTTTCCGCTACAAAGCTGCAGTAGCCAGAGCATGGGGTGAGGGCATCCAGAGAGCCCAGGAGTAAACGGGGGTGTCGAGACCATTTGCTGGGGAAAGGACGGTCATTTCTACAAATGATGTCGGGGTGCACACGGAATCCATGCGCAAAAAAAAGGAAGAAAAACGAAGTCAGACCCAGCCTAACGCCACGCACAGAATTAGCTCATGGAGAGGACCAGTGACTTACAGTGTAAGCCCTAAAACGTAAAACTCCTGGAAGAAAACACGGGTGGTCTCATGCGTTGGGTTTGGCAGTGGTTTCCCATCACGCCAACAATAAAAGGTAAAATAGATGAACGCAGGCATCAGCACTAAAGCTGTGCACCGCAGGGGCCTCCCCGTGGCCTGGGGCTTCAGTCTCAGCGCGACCACTACTGAGGCCTGAGTTCGACCCCCGGCCAGGGAGGGACCCACAGGGCGCAGCAGACCTCTCCTGCCTCCCGCTGCCCCCCAGCGGCGTATTTCAATGGATCTGCCTGTTCTGCTCCCCAGTCTGTCTCTGGGGTGTCCTTTCGCCCCTGCACCTTTGGCCTGCACCCCAGTTCTCCTATTTAAAAAATAAAATTAAAAAACCACACAAGCCTGTGCACCAGAGAACA
Organism: Galemys pyrenaicus; assembly: GCA_019455555.1. Classification (NCBI taxonomy): domain Eukaryota; kingdom Metazoa; phylum Chordata; class Mammalia; order Eulipotyphla; family Talpidae; genus Galemys; species Galemys pyrenaicus. Next base: position 392,986 of record JAGFMF010012216.1, read on the forward strand.
CCATCAGCCGGGGGGGCAGCCCAAGGGCGGGGAGGCCGTGGTCACACCGGGAGCTTCACTCTGCGCCACGGGGCAGCCCTTGTCTTGGTCCAGGCTCACCAGCCCGTCGTGCGTGTCTGGACGCGGTGACGTGGGTAGCATTGGTCCCCACCAGTTCTTGGGGCTGGAAGCCCACACCGCGGCCAGTGGATCTGGGGCCCAGGGTCCCCACCTGTGGAGTCTCCCCACTGTCTCACAGGAGCTCTGCGGCCTGTGCCCCTTGCGGGCCTGGCGCCCTCGTGAGGCCTCTGGATGGCACCGCGGCAGAGGTAGCTGCTTGTGTGACCTTTGGGGGTGGCGGGGCCGGGGGTGGGGGTTCGCATTGCGACAATTAAGGAAAAGCAGTGGGAGTAACATTTGGCAAAGGGCTCAGAAGCACGGGAAGCTCTCACCTGTTGTGGGGGGCAAAGCTGAGCTCCGGACCAGCACCTGGCCCCAGGGGCGGGATTTCTGCCGGGGCCAGAAATACCCCAAAAGTAACAGTGTTGGCAGGAGCTGGGAGGTAAGAACCTCTGTGCACACAGCTGTCAGCAACGCAAAGTGGTGCGGCCGAGAAAGCAGCGTGATGTTACTCAAAAGGCAAAATGGGCACCGCGAGGTCCAAGAACCCCACTGTGCCCGCAAGAGTGCAGGGTCCGGAAGACCCCTGTGCCCATGTTCACAGCTGTCCTCGAGGCCAAGGGCAGCCGTAGCCCCTTCCTCCTCCCCCTACACCCAGAAGCCTCACTTTGTTCCTTAGTGTTGGTGGTTTTTGTGAGGATTCTGCTCGGGGTACTGCTGCTGAGTACGCCCCACGTCAGTCCTTGTCGTGTTCACTACGCACCATCCGCTCGCGCTCCTTCCCTCTGGCCCTGGTGGCCCGCCTCTTCCTTCGGGGCTGTGTAGTACTCCACAGCGGTCCGGCCCTCCATGTGTGGGCATCAGGACTCACTGTTGCTGTGTCAAAGTGTTTCTGTTTAAACTGAGGGCGCAGCTCTTGGGGGGTTGAGCCTGGCCCTGCGTCAGCAGCGAAGGAGCAGGGTGGAGAGGTGGGCGCGCACCGGCCGGGGAGTCCCGAGCTCCTCGTCAGTGCTCACTGCTGTTGCTGGCCCGACCCGGGGCCCGAGGGAGGCCTGGGCCGGAGGCTGCGTGTGGCCACGTGGGGGTGCAGGGCCCCGTTTGTGAGCACGACCCCCGCTGCTGCCTGGGTGCGCGGCTCAGGTCCCGGCGGAGTGCAGGAGCCGGCTGCGTCATTGTTTTCTTTGCTCTTCATGCTGTGGGTGTTCGTGTCCCCAGAGGAGGAAAGGGGCCCCCAAGGGCCGAGCTGCTGGCCCGAGGTAGCTCAGCTGTTTTGCCCAGGTGCCATTCCCGTCCAGAAGTGGGGGTAAAGATCAGAATCCCTAGTTTTGCTCGAGGCTCACTCTCCAAGCGCTTCTCAGGCAAGCAGCCTGCGGCCCCGGGGACCCGCTGGACCCCTTCGGGCCTGCCTTGCTCGAGCAAGCTGGAAACCCCGGGGACGGGGGCAGCGCTCTGCGACCCTACAGGGCCTGCGGGAGCTTTTGATGGGGCGCGAGTGTGAGAGCACAACTTCAGCAGGGGCTGGCCCTCCCGGGTGCCGGAGGCCGCAGCCCCTGTGGCGTGGCCTTCCGTCCCAGAGAAATGTTGGGGCGTGGCGTCTAGAACTTCTGCTTATTTATTTACTCCCCTTATTTAGTCCCTGACCGGTCAGCAGGTCACGCTGGTCAGGGCAGTGCCCGCTGGGCCACGGGTCCCCTGGAAGAGGGGGGAGCAGTGCGGCTGCGCTGGCCCTCGGGCTTGTGCACGTGGCAGCTGCCAGGCGCCTGTCACTGGCCCACCTCCTGCACGATGCCCCCGCGCCGCCTCTGAGTCCTCCAGGCCTGGGACCCACTGGGGGGGGGGGCGTGGTGTGCAGAAGGGGGTTCCTGTGTAGGGGTTCCCACTCCAGCCTCTGCAGTATCCAGCTCCCCGCTCAGAACATTCCAGGCACCCTGAGTGTGGCCTGAGGCTCGTGACGCATTATCACCTGTGCGTGCCTGCGATGCCGGGCTGGTCGAGGTGCTCTGTTGCGTGCCGGCCGGCGGGCACCCTCCTCCCAGTGCTCTGTGCATGCCTGGCCCGGGACAGCCCACTGGGCAGGGGCGTCTTGGGAAGCCCGCCCGCGGCAGCCTCCCGCCCCAGCCCTCGCTGTGGTGGAACTGGCAGGAGGCAGCCTCGCTCTCCCCCGCAGGTGCGCCCCGACCACGGCCTCCACGCTGCAGGCTTCTTCTCGGCCTTCCTCGCCTCGCTGGCGCTGACCTGCCTGGCTCTGCTCGCTGCGCTGCGCCTCCAGTGCCTGGCGGGGCCCCTGCTCAGCAGGCACCAGGTGGGTCTCCGTCTTCCGACCGGGCTGGGCGGGCTGTGGCAGGCGCAAGGCCCACGCTCACCCTCCAGGGCAGCGGTGTCCACCTGGGTCGGAGTCAGGCCCCTGGGAGCGCTGGACAGTATCTGGGTGCCCTGCTGGACCACGGCCCTCTCCCGGGCCGTGTGCCCCTCTCAGTCACTTGTGTGTATATACTTAAAGAATTGTCTATTCCTGCACACAGAGTTGGGGTGCAGGCCAGAGGTGGGGGTGAGAGGCCTCACCAGAGGTGGAGTGGGGAGCAGAGCAGGCAGGTCCACTGAGATACACTGCTGAGTGGAGCAGCGGGGAGGCAGGAGAGGTCTGCTGTGCCCTGTGGGTCCCCTCCCTGGCCGGGATTCAACTCATGCTGCAGCGACTGAGGAGGCTTCACAGTGCGGCCTCAATCCCTTGCGCCACCAGGGAGGCCTTCCATTAGTCACTTTTAAAAGCTCCCTGGATTTCCCTAATAAATGGCCAGGATTAAGAACACCTGCTCTGTGGTCTGTGGTGAGCCTGGTATCCAGGCCACATCCCGATTCAGCAGCTACAGAAAAATACAGGGAGCTCACTTCATCCAGGTGCAGGTGTACCTGATGGCTGCGGTTTTCCTGTTTGTGAGGATGATGGAGAGATGATGAGATGATGATACGTTGGTGATGATGGTGGTTGATGGTGCTGGTGGTGGTGATGGTGCTGGTGGTGGTGATGATGGTGGTGGTGGTGATGGTGGTGGTGATGGTGGTGGTGGTAGTGGTGGTGGTGGTGGTGGTGGTACTGGTGGTGGTGATAGTGCTGGTGGTGATGGTGGTGGTGGTGGTGATGATGGGATGGTGGAGGTGGTGGTGGTGGTGGTGATGATGGTGGTGATGATGGTGGTGGTGGTGGTGGTGATGATGGTGGTGATGATGGTGGTGGTGGTGGTGGTGATGATGGTGGTGATGGTGGTGGTGGTGGTGGTGGTGGTGATGGTGCTGGTGGTGGTGATGGTGATGGTGGTGGTGGTGATGATGGTAATGGTGATGATGATGGGGGTGGTGGAGGTGGTGGTGATGATGGTGGTGGTAGTGGTGGTGGTGGTGATCGTGGTGGTGGTGATGGTGGTGGTGGTGATGGTGGTGGTGATGATGGTGGTGGTGGTGGTGGTGGTGGTGATGGTGGTGGTAGTGGTAGCAGTGATGATGCTTTTGATGATGGGGATGGGGATGATGGTGATGACGATGGCTGTGGAGATGATGGTGCTGTGGGGATGTATCACCTGTGGCTTCATTTCACCCATATAACCAGTCTGTAGGACTTTTGGAATTAGGATCCCATTTTTTGGATGAGAAATGGAGGCTCGGTGACCTCCCTGGTGGTGCAAGGGTTTAAGGTACAGCACTATGAAGCACTAAGCACTAAGGTATACTCATAGCCACTGCAGCACGAGTTCGACCCCAGCCAGGGAGCTGACCCACAGGGAGCAGCAGACCTCCCCTGCCTCACCACTGCTCCCCTGAGCAGTGTGTCTCAGCCCATCTGCCTGTTCTGCTCCCCATTGTTTCTGGTGAATCCTCTTACTGCCTGCACCTCTGGCCTGCACCCCAGTTCTTGTGGAAAGAAAGGAAGAAAGAAAGAGAGAGGGAGGGAGGGAGGGAAAAGGAAGGGAGGAAGGGAGGGAGGAGGAAGGGAGAGAGGGAGAGAAGGAGGGAAGGAGGGAGGGGAGGCGAGGCTTGGGGAACTGCCTGGATTGACCTGCTTACACGTGGCCGGGCAGTCAGGTCCTGTGTGCTTTCCCAGCAGGTGACTGTCACGAGAAGGTCTACTAACTTCTTTGTTCTGAAATTTGCTCAAAGGGCCAGCACCCCGAGAGCAAGCTGGAGCACTCCCAGCTCGCCTCCGCCGACGGCGTGAGTGAGGACCTTGCTCTCAACGACCAGATGGTGGACATCCTGTGCTCGGAGGACCCGGACGGCATGCTCCAGGCGCTGGAGGAGTAAGCGCGCCGGGCCGCGTCTTGTCCCGTGGGTGTCTCGCGGGGCCCGGGGAAGGCTGGGTGTCTCATGGACGTGTCCCCTCATCCACCCACTTTCCCTCAGTAGCCGTAACCACACGCCTGTGCCCGGAACCCGGCATTGGGGGAGGGATGATCGGGCACAGTCTGCCCCAGGACCCGCCCGTCTGAGCGAGCGCGAGCAGACACATGCAGGGGCGGCTGTGGAAGCGCGATGATGCAGGGCCCAGGGAGGACCCGGCCGGCGAGCCCAGCCGAGGAGGGCATCACCTGAGCCGGTCCTGGAAGTGCTCCCCAGAGGAGCGGTGTTTTAATTCGTTCCTGAAATGCCGGAGGATGCTTTCCGAGTGCATTAAGGGAGGAGTCTTCGCATGCAGAGAGGAGAGAGGAGAGATGTAGGAAGAAGTGGGAATGAGCAGCAGCTGCTGGTGAGAGGCCCCGCCGTCACGGCTGACGTGTGTTGAGCGTCTCAGTGGGGAGAGAGGGCAGAGAACGCGGGCGAGGTGACGTGGCTGTTGGCTGAGTTCAGTTCAAATTCTTGCGACGTGCCGCCTGCGTGCGCAGAAGGAAGGGCCAGGCGCTGTTCGCGGACCTGTGCAAGCCCCGGTCCATGCAGTCCCCTGTCAGCCCTGGTCGTGCCTGCTGGCCGTGCCAGCTGCTCTGCGGGGGCCGGCACCCCTAGCAGGCTCTGGGGCGCGTCCCCCTCTGGGCTGCTCGGTGGCTGCCGTCCAGCGCCAGCCCTGCAGAGCCGCCCAAAGAGACACGTGAGGAGCAGCCCAGACACTCGCCACCGAGACGAGGCGCCACAGTCCCCGACTTGGCGCTGCCGTTTCCTGCCTCTGCTCAGTTCATTTTAAATATTTGAATAGCGCATCGTGCACGGCCGAGGCTCAGACAGCTAACGGCTGTGCCGTGAGAACGATCGTCCCCCTCACGCGCCATCCCAGTTCGGCTCCGGTGAAGCGCCTGCGTTTACTTGACAACAGCCACCACGTCTCGTGGCCTGACTTAGTGAATGAACAGGTGACCGGTTTGCTCATCCGGCGCGGTCAGAGGCCATGAGCTTCAGAATCCAGTTCGAACACACTACCACGATTTGGCGACCCGAAGCAACGCGAGTATATTGTGCTGTGGTTCTGGAGGCAGAGCTCAGAACGGGCCTTACGGGGACGCCGCTGCGTCACACGCGCCCCCTCGCCTGTCCAGCCCTCGCGGCCGCACGCCCGCGTGCCCCTCCCTCCATCCGCAGGCGCAGAAGGCGCCGGCCGTGCCGAGCGGGTGCGGCTCAGAAGCTGCCGCGTCTCTCGGGATCGCACGCCAAGGCCACCAGGGGCCCGCCAGGCACACGCCCCGTTCCCGGAGTCCGCTGGCCGGGGAGTCCCGCTGGGCTTCCCGGTGTTTATGGTCGTCTGTGGGTTCCGCCGTCAGAAGTAATTCACCGACCAGCATCACTCCAGCCGCAAGCCGTGCTGTGCTTCTACGGTGAGGTTCAGGTAAAAGCCAAAGCTCCGAATCTCGGGGCGTCTCGAAAGTCTTATGAGCAGCGACCGGTCCTTCTAAAACGAAACCAAACCAGAAAACAAGTCAGCAAGCAGGTCTACACCTGCCACGGCGGAAGCCTCTCTTCTGGCTCTCGAATCGGCGAAGATCAGACATCTGTCCCCTCGGGAGCTTGACGCCAGGAGAAGCGCAGCAGGCCGAGGAAAGTTCTCTGCAGAACGCCGGCTTAAAGCGCAGAAGTGACGGCACTAGGAGGCGCACGTGTAATGCCTGATGGACTGGGGTCTGGGTGGCCAGCAGAGGGGCAGCTGGCCGCACACCGGGCGGGGGTTGGCGAGAGCCCGTGGGACAGGCTCACCTGGCGCCTTCTGGCCCCCGTAAGCCGATGGCGGGAGCGGATATGAGGGCCCACGCTCGTTCCTGCCAAGCTGTTGGGCCCCCGGGGTGATGATTTTCAGACTGTTCCGTGAACGCAGGTCTGGGGGTTAACAAACCATCCCTCTCATGGGGGGCGGCAGCCCTGGGTGGGTCCTCCAGGAGGCAGTGGCGTCCCCTCTGGGCTCTCGGGACAACATGGAACTGACCTCATCGAGGCCTGAGGTCACCAGTGGTTTGCAGGAAATCCAGGAGATCGACAGGGAGGGCAGACCAGGCCCGAGGGTGGGCCTGCTGCCGATGGCCCGGTTTTTCCAGGAGAGCAGTGGCTTAGCAAAATGGGGTGGGGTGCACCCGAGGGGCTCTGCAGGGCCCTGTCCAGGCCCTGAGGGGCTCTGAGCGGCCCTGTCCAGGCCCTGAGTTAGTTAAACTGTCCCCTGTAAATCAGTGGGACACTTGAGGTATCTGAGTAACTTTTTACGTTGGGTGTTGGAATCGCTGTTAACGTCGTGAGCAGCACGATAATACGATGCCGTCACCCAGGGATAGAGAAAACAGGTCGGGACACGGGCACAGGTGTCTGCAGTGGAGGTGGCCCTGGAGTCCGCAGGAGAAGCGGCAAGGCAAACTTCCTTGAGAGCGCGCCAGCCTCGGGGGTCACCGGAAGAGGTTTGGAAATAGCGGTTTTTGGAGACGGTCGTGAAGCCCTCCGGAGAGTTTCTGTGATAAAGTTTTCTTAAGACGCTTCTATTTTGCTGTCAGATGCATTTTGCAAATAGCCCGAATGCGCCGCTAGAAGACGTCAGAAGCTTGCCAGCTCCGAGCGCCCGGCAGGTCCTACCCCGATGTTCGCTTGGGGGAAGGACAGCCCTGTGCTCGCACTGCACGGCGGTGCGCCTTCGGGGAGCCGCCGTCAGAGCGAACCTGGCAGGAAGGGCGGCGGCAGCGCCTCTCAGACAGAGCGAGGCTTCTCCCTGTTGTCTTTGCGTCCCAGTCTCCCCCTGAACGTCGGTTGATGGCTCCTTCGTGTGGCTCAGTGGAGCCGTAGTCATCACACCAGCGGACCCGCCGCGTGAGCGTGCCGGGCGAGCCGAGTGTGCGTGGCATGGCGCCGGCACAGGCATGGAGTGTGGGCCCCCCTGGCGTCCAGAGTGTGGCTGGTGTGGACTTGCTTCATCTTCGGGGCCGTTTCCGTCCACAGCGGTCGAGGGCAGTGTTGGCTCCCGCTGGCCCACACCCCGGGAGCCAGGGCCCCGCCCTCCAAGGACCGGACGTCGAGTGGGCACGTCTGTGCCCGCGACGGCCGTCCCTGGTCTCACCTGCCCCTCCCTGCCGCACGTCCATGCCGGGCACCACGTCGCAGCAAGTTGGCACGTCCAGAGATTAACTTTCAATTGGAAAAGAGTAAAACCAACTTTAAGGGCCTCGGAGCGTGGTACCGCCCCACTCCCCCGTCTGCTCTTGCTTGTCATGAGGCCGAGGCGCGTGCCGTTCCGTCCCCGATGCTCCGGCCCGCGGCACCGGGCCGTTGCCAAGCGGGAGCTGGGGATCTGCTGGCCTGTGCCGCCGCTGGAGCGGGGGGGGGGGGGGGGGGGGGGGGGGGTAGGGCGAGGAGGGAGCAGGGCCTCTGGACGCCCACACGCCCGCTCTCCGTGCTGACGCTCTCCTGACCTTGGCCTCCAGGCTGGAGATCGCCACCCTGCACCGGGCGGACGCGGACCTGGAGGCCTGCCGCACCCAGATCAGCCAGGACGTCATCGCCCTCCTGCTGCGAGGCCTGGCCAGCCGTGGCCACCTCGCCCCCCAGGTGGAGCGGAGGATGGCAGCAGCTTTCAGAAAGCAGTTCCTGCTGCTGGAGAAGGAAGTCCAGGAGGAGTATGACCGGAAGACGGTGGCGGTGGCGGCCGAGTGCGACCTGGAGGCCAGGAAGAAGGCGGAGCACCAGCGCCAGCACGAGATGGCCGCCATGGAGGAGGCGGAGGAGCTGCTGAAGCACGTCAGCGAGAGGGTGAGGTGCAGGGGCGCCTGCCGCGCCCCGCCGCGGTCCTCGCCCACCCGCCCACTCGCCCCTTCGTCTGTCTGTCCAGCCACCCATCTGCCCACCCACCCACCACCTTTACACCTGGCTGTCACATCCACCCACCCTCCAGCCACCCATCCTCCAGCCCCCTGTCCTCCAGTCAGCTGTCCACCCGGCCCCCTGTCCATCCAGTCACCTGTCCGACCACCTGTCCGTCCGGCCACCTGTCCATCCAGCCACCTGTCCTCCAGCCACCTGTCCATCCGGCTACCTGTCCATCCAGCCACCTGTCCATCTGACCACCTGTCCATCCAGTCACCTGTCCACCCAGCCACCTGTCCAACCACCTGTCCTCCAGTCAGCTGTCCACCCGGCCACCTGTCCATCCAGTCACCTGTCCACCCAGCCACCTGTCCATCCAGCCACCTGTCCATCCGGCCCCCTGTCCACCCAGCCACCTGTCCATCCGGCCCCCTGTCCATCCAGTCACCTGTCCAACCACCTGTCCGTCCGGCCACCTGTCCATCCAGCCACCTGTCCTCCAGCCACCTGTCCATCCGGCTACCTGTCCACCCAGCCACCTGTCCATCTGACCACCTGTCCATCCGGCCCCCTGTCCATCCAGTCACCTGTCCATCCGGCCCCCTGTCCATCCGGCCCCCTGTCCAACCACCTGTCCGTCCGGCCACCTGTCCTCCAGCCACCCCCACTCTTCCTTCCGCCTGAGCCTGCACATCGGCCCCACGACTCCCTCAGTGCTGCTTCCTCTGCCAGCCCGCCTGGGGCGTGGGGAGGGCTGCGCCCCCAACACTGCGCCCGCCGCTCCCACGCCTCCGCACCCTGGCCTTGCCCTGCAGCACACGCGCGTCACCGTTCTGGCTCCCCCTGCTCCCGGAACGTGCCAGGACCCGGGAGTCACAGCGCGCCCCTCCCGCCAGCCCGCGCCCGCTGCAGAGCCAGGCCGCGCGGGGCAGAGCCGTGCGTCCAGCGCAGCGGGAATGGAGGCCCGGAGGTGGTCCTGGCGTAAGGAGTGGGCCAGAGGTAGATTAGGGACAGAGGTAAATGAAGTGACCTAGCTTGCGGGGAAGACCGGTGAAGACCGGTGAGCCGCGCCAGCCATCTGGGCAACGCCAGGCGCCCCAGCAGCGCGACGGCGGCCCGGCACAGCACCTGGGTGCCCAGCGTCTTCGAGGCGCTTCTCCGCGCGGGGCGCGGGGCGCGGGGCGCGGGGCGCGGGGCGCTGGAGGCGGCGCACGCACGCTCGCCTGGGTCTTCCGTCTGCTCTTCCAGAAGCCGCACGCGCGGGCAGCTCGCGCCGGCTCTCCCGCCCTAACGCGGGGCACCGGCACCGCAGCCTCCCAGGACGGCTCCCCGGGGCCTCGCACCCAGGCCCGCCCTGCACCGGTGCTCGCCAGCCAGCCGCTGCGGAGGCCGCCAGGGCGAGGGCCTCGGGGTCTTCCTGCCTGGGGCTGGGGCGGGGCTGTGTCCAGCCTGCTGCAGGCAGCTCAGGCCGGACCCTGGCCCAGGAGCTCTGAATCCAGCTACTGAGAGAGGAGGAGGCCAGGCCCCCACCGGGCTCCTGCACTCCTGCAGCCCCCTCCTCTGTCTTCCCTGCAACGTTTCCTTAAACACGGGGCTCTTGCACTTGAACCATCGCTGATGGGTTCATTTATTTTTTTTTTAAGATTTATTTATTTATGCATAGAAGCGCTGGGGTACAGGCCAGAGGTATGGGGGTGAGTGACGAGATTCACCAGAGACAGAGCGGGGAGCAGAACAGGAGACTGACTGAAGTACACTGCCGAGGGAGCAGCGGGCACAGCAGGAGAGGTCTGCTGCGCCATGTGGGTCCCCTCCCTGGCCGGCAGCAGGGATCGAACTCGCGCTGCAGTGGCTGCGGTTTGCTTCATAGTGCGCTGCTCAGCCCACTGCGCCACCAGGGAGGCCCCTGCTGGGTTTATTTTTACAAAGCACTTTTACAACTTGCCTGCCCTGCTAATTCGACGACGGGGGCTGTAACTTAGTCCGGCCATGATTTCCTGACCCAGTTCCCTTAGCTGATGGCGCAGAGCCAGCACGGAGAGCAGCAGGTGCTCCGGAGCAGCCTGGTGCCGGCCTGGGGTTCTCGAGCCAGAGGGGTGTCCCCTCCTGGTCCATGCCCCCACGCCCTCCACGGGGTGATTTGACTTAGATAAACCTGACTCAGTTGCTTGAAAAGTCCATTTTTTTGAGATGTTCAGTAAGGAATTGGAGTTGAGTGACCATTATTTTAGAGTCCCTTTAAAAATGCAGGTTTGTTGCCAATATTAGAAATACCAAACTTTATATAAAGATCTACACCTCCAGCTTCTCTTAAATCTGAAAGATGTGGTCGCGCTGGCCACAGGCTGTACGGCAAGTCTCCGGGCCGCCTTCGGACAGCAGTGTATTTGCATGGAAATGGGGAACTCCGCCCAAGTTTATTTTGGGGAGTACCTCACTGTGGCATGAATGTATGTGCACCTCACGCTTTCCTCATCAGCAGAAATGTCCTCCTACACAAGAGCAAGTCTCTTTTCTGAGGACTTGTGCGAGCGTCTTCTGACTGTGGGGCATGGAGTGAGCTTCACCGGCTAGTCCTGTGACCGGGTGGCCACTGCGGTCCGGGGTGGGCGCTTCCCAGTGGCCGTGTGAGCCTGACCGCGCCCGGTCTGGGCCCCCGTGGAAGTGTGTGCCCGGCTCTGGACGCCCACCGGCCCTGTCTGGGCCACCTCGGGGTCGGCCCCTGCAGTGGGGCGCAGGCCAGGGCACGAGGCTTTGGGGAGCCCCGTGGAGGGGCCTCCCTCCACCCCATGAGGCGCAGGCCTCGGCGCCACCGCTCAGCCCCTCGGCCGCCTCTCGCCTCCTCGCGGGGGCCGAGTGCTGCCGTTCCCGCCCTCGCCCTCGCCCAGCGTGAGCGATGAGGGGAGCCGAGGGCCCGTGGCCCAGCCCCTCGAGGCCTCCACTTTGCAGGCCGCTGGACTGGCGGGCGTCCGCACCTGAGAATTCCTGCCTCGGGCTGGTTTGGAAGTAAAAGGTGCCGGGAGGACAGGTGGTGGGGTCCTTCCCGGGGTGCAGGCTTCCTCCCGCCACGGCCTGCGGACAGCTGCGCGCATGTGCAGGCGTGTGCACGTGTACAGAGGGGCCGCCTCACGCCCGCTCTCCCCGCAGTCTGCGGCCCAGTGCGGCAGCCTCCTGCGGACGCTGCACGGCTTGGAGCAGGAGCAGCTGCGCCGGTCGCTGGCCCTGCAGCAGGAGGAGGACGGCGCCAAGGCCCGCCGGCAGCTGGCCGTGTTCCAGAGGAACGAGCTGCACGCCCTCTTCTTCGCCCAGATCCAGAGTGCCGTGGGCAGAGGGGAGCTGCAGCCGCAGGCGGCACGGACACTGCTGCAGGACTACGCTAAGATCCAGGTACCGCCCGCCCGGCGCCTCTGCCGGCAGGCCCTCTAAGCCGGCTGGTCCGTCCCCTGCGCCGCGGCCGGTGCGTCAGCACCCCTCACCCCCACGCCGGGCCAGAGCTTCTCCACGAGCGTGGGCGTCCTGGGGCCAGGCCTGCAGCCGACACCAGGACCCGGCTCGCCCGCCCGGCGCAGCCCCGTGGGAAGTGGGGCGGGGGGTGCTGCCGAGGAGGAGAGGCCGAGTAACTTACGTGCCGCTTCCAGGCCGTGGCGTGTGGCCGCCACCTCGGTCCTCTAGGCGCTCACAGAGCCGATTCGTGTCGCTTTGGGGTTTTCTTCTCCGCCTTGCTCGGGCCGGAGGTCTGCGGAGCTCATCCAGTGCGTCTCCTGCGCACTTTCTCGGGAAAGGAAATGCAGTTTCTGCTGTCGAGAAGGGGTGTTCTCTCAGTCTGCACCCGCTGTTTTTCTTGGCTTTCTGCTTTCGAGCAGGAGGACGTGGAGGAGCTGATGGACTTCCTCCAGGCGAGCCAGCGCTTCCACCTGAGCAAGCGGTTCGGCCACCGCGAGTACCTGGTCCAGAGCCTGCAGTCCTCGGACGCCCGCGTGCAGGGCCTCCTGAACGCCGCGGCCGCCCAGCTCGGACTCCTCGTCCAGAAGCACGAGAGGTAGCCCCGCCCGCGGCGCCTCTGGCCCTGACACCCCGCCGAGGACCCGCCTCTGTCCTGCCCCGCGCGCTGCCTGTGCCTCCTCTGTCCCAAGGGAGACTCGGGGTGTGACAGTCTCTGCGTGGAGGATCCAGGGCACGGCCGCTGGTCTAGCTCCACGCCGCGAGCCCAGCTGCCGCGTTCACCTGCAGGCCAGCTCAGGCGGGCCTCCATGCGGCCGCTCGCCCCACGCTGTTGCTGGGAGCAGAGCTGGCGCCAGCGAGAGGCCGGAGTGGCAGGCAGTGACGCTGGGGGCCGAGACCCGCTCGCTGGGCCCACGCCCACCCGCCCGGCACCCGCCTGCGGGTGTAAGTCCAGACAGACGCGTGTCCAGGGGGCTGCGCTGTCCTCTCGGCCCCGTGGTCCCCTGAGCTGGCTCTGCTCCTGAGGGGCGGGCCAGGGTCAAACGGCTCTTGTGCTGTTTGATGAGGCTCTGCGAGGTGTGAATTACGTGACTGCGCCCGCCCAGAGGCAGACGGATTTGTCACTGCGGCTGACTTGACAGCCCGGGCTCATGTTCCCCGCAGTGAAAGGAACAGCCTGGCCTTGCGCCCGGCCTCCTGCCGCGCTGGGAAGCACGCTGCAGCCTTTACGGCCCGATTTCGCTGAAGAGGCTTGTTCTAAAACAAGCACCCAGCCTTCATCCAGCCCGCTGGCAGGGCCGCACCCAGTCGTGGGCGGGGCCGGTGCCCGTGACAGTGTAGCAAGGAGAGGTCTCCGGAGAAGTGGAGCCCTAAGATGCAGGCGACGAGCTGGGAGCCCTGCCAGCTGCCATCTGGAAGCTGGAGACGAGGGTGCGGGTGGGGTCTCCCGCTGGGGTCTGCAGCCCCGGCCAAGGCACGCAGGGTCGTAAGTCTGAGCCCGAGGAGATGAGAGGAGATGCCCCGACTCGGCAGAGGGACAGACCCCTCCCTGCACTGCCTTTTGTTCTGCGTGGCCTCTGGTGCACTGTTGGAGGCCCACCGCCTTGGGCACGTGGCTGCCGAGTCCCTGAAATGCGCGTCTCGTCCAGAAACAGCTCACAGACACGCCCAGACGCTGCTGAACTGGGCATGTGACTGGTCAGGTGGCTGCGGAGAACCGGTGCCCACGCGGACCAGCCCTGCACCACCTCTCAGCTCCCCGGGGCTGGCCCCGCCGCCGGGGCCCCAGTCCACCCACTCTCTTGGACCCTTCTGTCAGCCAAGCGGCGTCCCTGATGGCTGCGCTCTCCCCGGCTCGTGCACGCCTGCACACGCTCTCTCTCCCAACACTGCGCCTTCTCCGCTGTGTCCAGACAGCAGCCTGGCCTCGCGTGTGGCTTCCATAGTCGTAGCTGCCTGTTCCCTTCACCTTCCTGCGGGCAGATCGTCCTGATTCGGACCAAACCAGCACGGTGGGAAGGCCCCGCACAGCGGTCGGCCGGAGGGCTCGAGCCCACGGGCCCCGCGTCTTTCCTCCTAGAGCCGGCTACCTGGATGAAGACCAGATGGACGTGCTCCTGGAGCGGGCCCAGACGGAAGTCTTCTCTATCAAACAGAAGCTGGACAACGACCTCAAGCAGGAGAAGAGAAAGCTTTGCCAGAAATTAATCACGAAGCGGCGGCGGGAGCTGCTGCAGAAGGTACGTAAGGACCACGCCCTTCGTCCTGGGCCCACCAGGGCCGGTGCCGCGGCGGGGCGGCCAGCAGGACGAGGCCCCAGGCCTGGCCCCACGTGATGAGCCACTGCAGTGGGTCTCTCAAATGCTGCGTCCGGGGCCTGGCAGCAGGCCCAGAGACCCCGTAGAGGCGGCCAGGGCCCGGGGCAGGAGTGCCGGTTCTGCTGGGTGGCCGGGAGGGTGCCGGCGAGTGCCGCTCATCGCTGTCTCCTCACCCCGGCTAAGGCCACGCCACAGCCGCTGCGAGTCTCTGTGGAATGGCGGCGTTGGCTCTCTGGGCCCCGGGACGCGCGTCCTGCCTTCCACAGCAGGGCGAGGCGACGGGTCAGAAGGCACGGCCAGGGGGCTGCGCACAGCGCCGTGCACGCCTTCCTGCCTCAGGGCCTTTGCACCTGCCGTGCCCTGGGCTTGTCCATGCCTCGTGGACACAGGGTGGTGGACACAGGGCCTTGTCCCCCAGATCTCACGTGAATCCCCTCACTCCGTCGGCCTTCCCTGACCTGCTCATGTAGATCGTGGCCAGCAGGGAGAGGACCCCAGGAGAGTGCCCCTGTTACATGATGGTGTGCAGTGGCCGCGTGCCGGGGACACGTGCTGCAGCAGGCACGTCTCTGCCAGCTCCCTGCGGGTCAGGCGGCCTCGCCGCTGCCCGTGGGGCGGCTCCTGCTCCTGTCCCACTTCACGGGTTAGGCTCGGCGCCACCCCTGCACTGGGCTCAGAGCGGGGTGGGCGCAGCAAGCACTGTCCCGCGAGCCTCAGCGCGGCGGGCTGTCTCGGGCCGCGCTCAGCCAGTGCAGCTGCAAGCTGTTGGGGCGCCCTGCCCTCGTCCGTCCCCGTGGCAGCGGCGCCCGAGTGTGGTCCTGGGGCGCCCGCCGACCGTTGCTCTCCGGAACCCCCGCAGCACAAGGAGCAGCGGAAGGGGCAGCTGGCGCTGGGGGAGGCCTTCCGGGCCGCCGAGGACGTGGGCCAGTACCTGGGCCGGTGGCGGGGGCTGCTGGCCGAGCACGGCGCGGCCCTGGAGGAGCTGCAGGAGCGCCTGGACCAGGCGGCGCTGGACGAGCTGCGGGCGCTGACGCTGGCGCTGTCCGAGCGGGCGGGCGAGGAGCTGCGGCGCCTGCAGGCCTCGGCGCTGACGCAGGAGCTGCTCAAGCGCAGCGCGCCCTGGCTCTTCCTGCAGCAGATCCTGGAGGAGCACGGCAGGGACATGGCCGCCCGCGCCGAGCAGCTGGAGGCCGCGGAGCGGGACCGGGGCCAGCAGGGCGTCCGCGGCGTGCGGCAGCGGCTGAAGGACGCCGCGCTGGAGGCCTCCGTCGGGGAGCAGGCGGAGCTGCGGCGCTGGGAGCGCTGGGTCTTCGCGTGAGTAGCCGGCGGCGGGGCCCCGGGGGGCTCCTGCAGGGCTGGCTGGGCGTGGGTCAGCCCACACTGTGGTCAGCGGCCACGAGCACTGGCCAGCAGGCGGCTCAGTCGGCGGCCAGGCGTCGGGGCAGCTGCAGCCGCCGGGGCGAGGTCCCGCGGCCCGGAGCACGGGTCGGCTGGGTGAGCGGCGGCGAGGCGGGCAGGCGGCTGGACCGCGCCTGGTGGAAAGCGCAGCCGTGCTGGCCCGGAGAAGAGTCCTCAGAGGAGGGCCTTGTCCGCAGGCCCAGAGGCGGAGCTGCTTGGCGCGGGGCCAGCACGCCCACCTGCCCTCGGGGCACTGATGCGCCGGGGGTGTGTTGGCGGCTGGTCGAGGACCCGCCGACTTCCCCTTCCGGATGGGGTTGCTGCCACGCCCCAGCTCCAGGAAGACGGGGCGCCCCGGCCCGAGGCCCCTCCAGGAGCATCTGCTGCTCCTGGCACACGCAGGCTCCCGGAGCTCAGCGCCACGCGGTCCCATGGGTCCAGAGGCCCGTGATGGACCCCGGCTCGCGCGGCGGCTGCCGGGCTGGCGCTGGGGGAGCCCCTGCCGGCCGCAGACTGGCCATACCCGTCTGCACCTCCCACCAGCTGGGGTCGTCTCCCAGCCCGGAGGGGTCCCCGTGTTCCCGAGGCCGGCTGCTCCGAAATGCGGGGTGAGCCGAGCGCGGGCACCGCAAGGGTGCGGGAGGGAGGAGAACGCGCCACGGAGCCGGCCGGCCTCAGCGAGCGGGCAGCGCGGGCACCGCGAGGCCGCTTCTGTGCTGGAGGCTCGGCGCGTTGGGGCAGCTCGCCAGCAGGGGCGATGGCAGACCTGCGGCCGAGGCGGCTCCGCGTGTCCAACTGCTGCCTGGCGCCGGGCGTGGGGTCAGCGGGCGCCAGCGCGTCTCTGTCTCCGAGAGGTGGAGGCCGGAGGCGGAGGCGGAGCGCCCAGCGGAAGTCCTGGGCCTCCTCTGGGTGTGGAGAGGGCAGGCCGGTGGCTGGATGGGGCGGAAGGAAAACCCGGCGAGTCCGCGGGCTGTGGATGGACCGGGCCACCCAGCCTGCAGGTCTCCCACGAGAGCCTGTGAGCTGTGCCCTCTTGGCGGTGCCATGGCGGCTGCAGGCCGTTGGCCAGTGGGCCCTGGCCGGCCGAGGGAGCTCTTCCTGGAACATCGCAGCCTGAACAACCCACTCGAGCAAACGCAGCTCCCAGGCCCCTTGAGCCCTTTCCTCTTATGAAGACACAGCGTCCTCTGTGAGAGACGGCTGCACCCATGGGCGATGCTGGCAGAGTCGGCGCCGGAGGGCACGGGGCCGCGCTGCTCCATCCGCACCCCCCTCTGCCACGCCCCGCTCCATCTGTGTCCCTTCTGCCGTGCTGCTCCATCTGCACCCCGCTCCATCCGCGCCCCGCTCCATGTGCACCCCGCTCCGCTGGGCTGTCATGCTGTTTCCCGGGGGCCAGGCCCGTCTGCACCAACGCCGTGCACCTCATGGAGCCTTTTTTTTTTTTAAGATTTGTTTATGCAAACAAGAGCTGGGGTACAGGCCAGAGTGTGGGGGTGAGAGGACTCCCCAGAGACAGAGCGGGGAGCAGAACAGGCAGATCCACTGAAACGCACTGCCTAGGGGGCAATGGGAGGCAGCAGAGGTCTGCAGCGCCCTGGGGGGCCCTCCCTGGCCGGGGCTCGAACGCGTGCTGCAGCGGCTGCAGATGCTCCACCGTGCGGCACCCAACCCCTTGCGCCGCCAGGGAGGCCCTGGTCTTGGGTCCTTTGAGTGACCCAGCGAGCAGCGCTTCGCCGGCCACGCCTGCCCTTGCCAGAGCAGGACCTCCCGGCCCAGTGCAGCCACTGCCCCTGAGGCGGGGACCAGGCTCTGCAGGCGGGACTCGGTTTAGCCGACGTGACCCCTGGTGCTCCTGCCCCTCCTCGTCAGTGTCCGGCCAGCCCTGGCCAGCGCCGCCTGCTTCTTGAGCAGACAAGACGCCGTCCCCGCGTGGCCACAGGAGCCCGACCCCGAGCGCTCCTGGGCGGCGGCCGTGCGGCTCCGTCTGTCCCACAGCCTCCGCCCGCCGCTGGTGGCGCCCGAGCGCGTGCATTAGACCGGACCCCCCAGAGGACAGCTCATCGGCCCGCCGGGCGCCTCTGTCAGGGCTGCCGCTTCTTAGTTCTTCACAGGGAAAGAGCTTGGCCCTCCCCAAAAGCCCTTTGCTGTCAGACCGCTGCGGTTTCCGAGGGTGGAAGTGGGTCGCCGGTGTTGCAGCTGCCTGCCGGCCGCTGCGGCACGATCCCGAGCCGCAGCCTCCGACGCGGCGAGCACCGGACGCGCCTTTGCGCAGCGGCTTGAAGCGCGTCTGCAGGCTGGCCACGTCGGGAGCGGTGCTGTGTCCCTGCGCCCACCTGACGTGCACACCCCAAGGCGGCGGCACCACGCCCCGCTCTGGCGTCTCCGAGAACCGAGACGCTCGCCCCGAGCCGTCAGCCTGAAGGTGGGCAGAAGCGTCAGCTTCGCCGAGGGACTTTCTCTTTGGACCCCGGGGCCGGCAGAACAGAGGATGAGGTCCCCCGGAGGGGCCGGGGCCGGCTGGCGGCTCCGTGGCGCGAGGAGCCCACGGCAGTTTCGGCCAAGCGTGCTTGGCGCGTCAGACCCCGGCCGGCTGGCCCCACACCGCGCCGGGGTCCTGTGTCCACGGGAGAACCCTCCAGCTGGTGCCAGCCCTGCAGCCCCTGTGAGGCCTGGGGGCTCGTGCTGGCCCGGCCTCCCGCCGCGGGCCCTGCAGGCAGTTCTGAAGTCTAAGGCATCCACAGCCGTTTGAGGTAGCCTGTCAGTCAGGCACGGCCCGAACGACCGATGGCTCCAGCTCTGTCCTTGGAGAATTTCGTTGAGTGAATAGCTGCGCACACGCACATTAGCCAAAGCAGGAAGGACGGGAAGGCCCTCTCCCGCGCCTGCTCCCAGGAGTCCTGCCAGCTCCTGACGTCTCGTGGGCATGGCTGGGCGCCAGGAGGCAGGCGGGCGGCGGGGGTCTCTCTCTCTGGTGGGGCAGAAGTGGGTCCTTCTGGAGAGGATCAGAGGGCTCCTCCGTTTCCTCCTCCATAAACTGGGCACTGAGCTGCCGTGGGGGGCAGTGCTGCCCGGGAACGTTCTGGCTCCTGGCATAGCCGGAGGCTGGGAGGGCCCTCACTGCTACCTGGGGTCCTTGCTCCGGGGGCCCGGCCTTGCCGCTCGCCGCTGCTCGCTCCCACCCCCGCCACCCCCGCTGTCTGCGTCTTACAGGGACAGGGCACGTTGAGTCCCGGCCCCAGCTCCTGTGTGACCTCGTCATCGCTGCCCCAGCTCCTGGTCACGCCGCCGAGACCCTGCCCAAGGGCAGCCACGTGCACAGGCGGGGAGGCCGTGGGCGCGTCTGTGGGGTGGCATGATCCTCGCGTGTGGCCGGCATGGGTGCTGCCTCCGGGAAGGCCGAGTCTCTGCTAGACCCAGCACGGCTGACCCCCTGGCCGTGCCCCCGGGGCCTGTCTCAGCCCAGCAGACCCCCCGGCTGGCGCGTCTGGCCCTAGAGCCAGACCAGGCTCCTTCTGTGAGGACGCTGGACGCCCGTGGGCCTCTAGAGGCCGCCGCGGCCTGTCTCAGCATCTCAGCGCTGCCGGGCGCTGCGGACAAGGGCGCCGGGAGGGGCCGGGGGTGAGTGCGGTTGGGCGGGGTCAGCTGCCCTGCCAGCCCTGTGACGCTGTCCTCCCACCGCCTGCAGGAAGCTCTGCTCCTCCCCGCTCTCCCTGTCGGAGGAGGAGGCGCTCAGGGCGCGGCAGGAGGTGCACCGCTGCTTCGCGCAGATGGACAGGAGCTTGGCCCTCCCCAAAATCCGGGCCCAGGTCCTGCTGCAGCAGTTCCAGGCGTCGTGGCGAGAAGCAGAGTGTCTGCGGCTGGACAAGGCGCTGGTGGCCCCCGAGCTGCAGGTAGGCGGGCTCTGGACACGTGCCTGCTGCCCCTGCAGGCCCGGCCCCACGGCCCTTGGCGCACCTCGCCCGTCCTCCTCCCTCCCGGCCAGGGCTCCAGCATCCGTCTGGGAACCGCCAGGTCGGGAGTGGGCACCGGGGCTGCAGCCTGTCTGCTCTGTCCTTGTGGCCGTGTCCCCGTGGCCGCGTCCCCGTGGTCGTGTCCCCGTGGCCATGAGCAGACCCAGGCTGAGCTGCCCCGCCCGGTCGAGGGACGCGGGGCCGTAGCGCTGGCTGCGAGGCCGTCAGTTCACAGGGCCCAGGAAAGGGCCCGGGGCCTCGCGGGCTCCAGTGGGCTCTGTGTGAGGGCTGACCCCGCGGTGCTGTGAGCCCCGAGCTGTCATGCCCAGTCAAGGCTGGGCTTACCCTGGGAACCCACCTGGGCTCTCGCCCTCTCCCCGTTCTGGCTCCCGGCTCCCTGAGCCAGGACCCCCTCCCGGGAAGCCACCGCGCCCGCCCACCATCCACCGCCCACGGCGGGTTCTGTCTGGCCCGACCTTGGTCCTGGGAGCGGCCGAGGCTTCGCAGGAACACGCCGCCTAGCGGGGCGGCCCACCCTCGGCCGCGCCGGGCGGCGTCCCCCTCGCTCTCCGGCCCGAGCCTGGTGCCATCTGGGGCTGTGGGAGGACGGGGACACGAGGCTCCCCGAGCGGCCGGTCACGCGCTGGCCCTGCCCGCGCCCCAGCACCCGCCCAAGGCCAGGAAGTCGCGCTCCAAGAGCAAAAGCAAGACCGACCTCCTGAAGAAGAGCATCGAGGACAAGATCCAGCTCTTCGAGGAGCAGCCCCCCGAGGCCCTGCTCGAGAGGGTCAGTGTGCGGCCGGCCCTGGGGCAGCAGCGTGCGGGGCTGCCCCGCGGCCCCACCGGCCCTGCGCTCGCAGCGGGTCTGCTCGGTCTGGGCTTCCTGGGCCTCCTCCGCGGCCCCTCCGCGCCCCTCTGCGCCCCAGCAGCTGCGCCCCTCTCCGGACTGGGTCCTCCCAGGCCCGCCCTGTCCCGCGTTGCCCTCCGCCGCTTCCCTGGCACAGCCTGCCCACCGCTCCCGGCAGCTCGGGGTGGGGGCAGCCTGGCCAGAGGCGCGTGCGGGAGACACAGGCGAGGTGGACACGCCTCGGGCCCGCACGGGCGTCCGGAGCTGGCCGTATGGTGCCGTTTGCTCTGCTGTGGTTCTGACGCCACGCCCGCGCCCTCCCAGCCGTGCCTGAGGGCCCGCTGTACTGAGGGCCAGCACTGCCGCGTCACCGCGTGGTGCTGTGTCCACACGCCCCTCCGCCCTCGGTCCTTCTCTACCCGCGTCAGTGGGTCTCGTCCCTGCTGCCCTCGGTGTGTCCCTCAGGAGGCCTTCTGTGTGCCCCCCTCGCTTCCCCTTCCTCGGACGCCGCCTCCCGCCCCAGAGGCCTGGCCGTGCCTGAGGCCCTGCACTCTGCGCCGCCCAGGTCCGAGCGGAGCTGCGGGGGGAGAGGGTGCGGCAGCTGGAGGCGCAGGAGGCCCGTTTCGTGGAGTCGCTGGTCTCACTGCAGTTCCAGAAGGCGGCCAGGATGGCCAGGACCCTGCGGGCCTGCGCCGCGCTGCTGAGCGCCCAGGACCTGCTGCTGGAGGAGCTGAGCGCGTCCGAGACGCTGACCGAGGCGGCCTGCACCCAGATCCTGGAGTCGCACGGCCCGGTGAGTGAGGCGGGGCCGGCGGCCGAGGGGGCTCCGGACGCCCACCGTCACCTGGGCGGCTGCCTGTGCTGCCCGTGCCGCCCACGCCCACTCACTTGTGCTGCTTACCTGTGCTACCTGAGCCGCTCACCTGTCCCGCCTGTGCTGCTCGCCTGTGTGCTCACCTGTGCCGCCCGAGCCCGCTCACCTGTCCTGTCTGTGCCGCTCGCCTGGGCCGCCCGTGCCCGCTCACCTGTCCTGTCTGTGCCGCTCGCCTGGGCCGCCCGTGCCCGCTCACCTGTCCTGTCTGTGCCGCTCGCCTGGGCCGCCCGTGCCCGCTCACCTGTCCTGTCTGTGCCGCTCGCCTGGGCCGCCCGTGCCCGCTCACCTGTCCTGTCTGTGCCGCTCGCCTGGGCCGCCCGTGCCCGCTCACCTGTCCTGTCTGTGCCGCTCGCCTGGGCCGCCCGTGCCCGCTCACCTGTCCTGTCTGTGCCGCTCGCCTGGGCCGCCCGTGCCCGCTCACCTGTCCTGTCTGTGCCGCTCGCCTGGGCCGCCCGTGCCTGCTCACCTGTCCTGTCTGTGCCGCTCACCTGGGCCGCCCGTGCCTCAGGACCCAGTGGCGGCGCACAGGTGGGAGCCCTTTGCGCCGAGCCCAGGGCTGCGCTGTGTCGTGGCCCTGAGGTCAGGCCTCGTGGAGGTGTGGGCATCACGTCCCGAGGCCGGCCGGGCTTCCCGGTCAGCAGTGTTGCTCTGTCGTAGGCCCTCGAAGAGCAGCAGGGCCTGCTGAGGCAGATGCAGAGGTGCCGGCTCGTCTTACTTTCTTAATTGAAATCGCCACCACGCTCCTCCGTGGTCTCGCTGAGGTGCGAGAGGCTCAGCCAGAGTCAGAGCGTCGGCGGCCCCGTGGGGAAGACCGAGCCCGGGCCCCTCCTGCGCGTGCTTGTCTAGCGCCCGCCCAGGCCGCTGCTAGGTGACGGCGTGCAGCGGGCAGGGAGCTGGGCCGGCTGGGCTCCGCGCCCGCTGTGAACCGTCCCTGCCAGAGCGAGCGGCTCTCCGCCCGCGTCCCCGGTGGCTGCCTCAGCGTGAGCAGTGGCCAGTCGCAGCTTTATGTGCTGCCGTCACGCTCGGGCTGCAGCTCACATCCGATGGCCGTAGAGTGGGCGCCACGCCCGCCTGGGCCGGTGGTGGGTCAGTTCTTGTGCGCCCGTGGCCGCAGCGTTGGGAGCCGGACATGGCCTGTCGTTCTGTGCAGCCCGCCACGTTGTGCGTAGGGCCTTGCAGAGGGGGGCGGTGCCCGTGGTTCCTTCACAAGGTGATGAGTGATCAGCCTTAGACCCTGCAGCATCCGAGCCTGCTTCTCCAGCCAGCTTTGCTGCCTGCCCCGACGCCCGGGGGAAAGGAGCTGGAGCGTTGTTCGTCTCACACGTGAGACGTCCAGAGGCTGGACGGGTGGAAACAGACATCCCCGTGAGGAAAGATAGGGCGTCCTCAGGGCCAGGGCCACCGCAGGGAGCTGAGGCGGAGGGAGGGACTCCACCCCCTGCGGAAAGCAAACCCAGAGCTGGACGTCCGGCGCAGCACTGAGGCCGGGGCCCTGGGGCTTGGGGATGAATGTGGGGGGCTGGCAGGGGGCCATAGGGTCTCGCGGGTGGGGCACCCCACAGGGGAGGGGGCATATGCTGTCAAACGTTTCCCCCAGGAAAAGCCGTGGGCACATGGGGTCTGCCCAGGGGCCTGTAGCCAAAGGCGCCCTCCTGGGCACGTGAGTCGTGCAGCCGCTCCCGGGCTGGCGGGCGCTCAGGGTTCTGGCCGGTGCAAAGCGAGTCCTCCTCAAGAAGAACACGCTCACTGTGGGCGCCTCGGGGCTGGTGCCCAGCCAGGATCCCAGCGCACCTGTGCTGCCCGGGCCGCTCACCTGGCGTCAGCTGGGGTCAGAAAGCTATGAACCCACAGAAAACCAATGCACGGCGAGAGACAGACAGAAAGATTGAAATCCCTAGACGTCAGATGTCTGAATTGCCGGTGTGGAATGTAAAATCACGATGGAATTATTACAGGAATTAGAGATAGCAACAAGATGATCTTAAAACGCCAACGCAGAACAGTTCTGAATTTGCAGAAGGGGGGTGAAGGCAAGAGAGCTGACGGCACGCCAGGCGGGATGGGCAAACCGACCAGCCCAGGGGAACGCAACGCACCTGCGCTCGGCCCGGAGGCGGCCTCGGGACAGTGCCGAGCCAGGGTCGGGCCCGCTGTGCCGGGCGGCAGGCGGGGTGCAGGGTGCGGTCGGGCTGTCCCCTTCTTTCCATGCCCAGCCAGGGCTCAGCGGAGCTTGCGAGGGAAGCAACACACCAGTGCTTGGGGACCCCGCGGGTGGCGCCCCAGCCTCCCACCCCGCCCTGTGGCTGCTGTTGGGGGCGCTGCAGTGTGTCCCGGCCCCTGGCGCCCCTGCAGACCCTCGGTCGGGTCTCTGGGCCACGCGGGAGCTGTCTGGGCGAGGGGCAGCAGCCGGCTCTGACGCAGGCTTCTCTGCCTCGGCGCAGGAGCTCCAGGAGCTGGAGAGGAGGCTGGAGGACAGGCTGGCGCAGCAGGAGGCGGCCTGGCAGCAGCGGATCCTGGGCAGCGGGCAGCAGTGGGCGGGCGAGGGGCCCTGGCTGCTGAGCGAGCCCGACGCCGCCGACTCGGAGAAGCAGCTGTCCGCCGTCCTGCAGCGAGCCCTGGGCCTGGGCCCGAAGTGCCTGCAGCAGCACCAGCAGGGGTGAGCGGGGCGGAGCGTGGGGCCTGGCCTCTCAGCTCGGGGCAGCCCCCGCCCAGGCTGAGCCAGGGCCCAGTCTGGGCAAGGGCGGTCTTCCCCGTGCCCCTTCCCTGACAGCCTCTCTTGCTGCTCCTTTTTTGTTTTTAACATCGTTGATGCCTTTCTTATTGAACAATCTCTTTTTTAAAAAGATTCGTTTATGATGTACGCACACAAGGGCTGGGGTACAGGCCAGAGGAGAGGAGGGTGAGAAGACGCCCCAGAGACAGAGTGGGGAGCAGAACAGGCAGATCCACTGAAACACCGCTGAGGGGAGCAGCGGGGGGCAGGAGAGGTCTGCTGCGCCCTGTGGGGCCCTCCCTGGCCAGGGATCGAACTGGTGCTGCAGTGACTGTGGATGCTTTGCAGACGGCGCTCAACCCCTGCGCCACCAGGGAGGGCCCTCTTTTGTAGACTTCTAATGCTGAAATAACCGTAGACCCACAGGCAGTTGCAAGTGGTCAGGGGTTGCAGCAGCCTCCCCAGCCCGGTGCTCAGCAGCCCCCGCCCCCGGGCGGCACAGCCACAGGCCTGGCCTGGCCTCCCCCACACGGTGCTTTTAAGAATCCTTGTAAACAGCATCTTTAGCAGCTGCGCCACCCCGTGTCCAGCACTGTGGCTGGGGCCAGGGCCAGTGCACACCCCTCTCCACGGGAGCCCATTCTCGAGAGCTGTCCTCACTGAGGGGCAGACGGGTGGGGCAAGCGCGGTGACGCACGTGCTGCCCGCCCGTCCGTGCGAACGCTCGGCAGGCCAGAGGGGGCCTGCGGGAGCAAGTGCCGGCTCCCGGGCCGGGTTTGCGGGTGCGACCCCAGCTGCTCCCGCTTCCTGGGGGGGGGAACCGAGGCCGCACCGGGGCTGGGCTGGGCTGCCACTGACTGCACTCGGTCCTTTGGGTGAGAGGGGGTGTGGGCCCAGATGCGTGATGGGGACCCCTGCAAAGCGGCGCCCCCAGTCTGCAGAGCCGAGCATCCCTGGGAGAGCTTCAGGTCACCCCAAGGCCCAGGGTGGGTGCCGAGCCCGACCCCAGCTTCTCGAGCACGGCGTGGGGAGAGCTTCCCAAGTATGGCCATGTGCCGAGTGGGGAACCCCAGAAACGTCTCCGCTCGGCCCGGGGACCCCGCTGGGAGCTCTGCTGGCGCCTGCTGCGGTCTTAGAGTGGTTCCGATCGGACCGGGCCCTGGTTCTGGAGACAGCCAGACGGCGTCCCGGGCCCTCGCCCGCGGGCTCCGGCCTCACCTGCTCTGTTGGCTGCAGCTGGCGAGAGGAGCAGCAGGGCGGCGCTGAGCTGGAGGACGAGCTGGAGAGGGCGGAGAGCGACGCCTTCGTGACCCTGTACAGCCAGGTGAGGGCGGGCGCCGCAGCGCGCTGGGTCAGGACGGCAACGGCCGTGCCCCGGTGGCCCCTGGTCTGCGTCTTGACTGTCGCCAGCGTCCCCCCGCCCGTCTTAAGTCGGGCTGACGCCCCTCGCAGGTGGCCCAGGTGAGCGCTGGAGTCCGGCCACACGGTGGCCCACAGCTTGCACTCACCCCGGCTCTTCTGCGTGGGCCGGACTGAAGAGTCCCGTGCAGGGCCGGCTCCGGGGCCCTGGCTGCTGGCAGCTGGGGACGGTTCAGCCCTGAGCCTGCCTGACCCCTCGGCCAGCGCGGCCCCAGAGGAGGGCTTGCGGGGAGGCGGTGACCGACCGCCGGGCTGGGGCCGGGCGGTGCGCGCTGCGTGGACGGAGGGCAGCAGAGGCTGGGCAGCCGCCGCTGGCCGGCGTTCCTCCGTGAGCCTGGACGTGTTTCCGAGATGAGCCTGGGGCCGGACGCGGCCGCTGGGCGTGGCGGTCAGCGGCAGCTCGGCCCCTCCCCCAGGAACTGCGGCTGGCGTCCTACCTGGCCCGGCTGGCCATGGTGCCGGGGGGCACCCTGCGCCGGCTCCTGAGCGTGGCGCTGCCCACAGCCTCGCAGCCCGAGCTGCGGGCCCTGCTGGACTCGGTCAGCCAGAAGCACCCGGACCGCACAGCGGAGAGCGAGCCCGGGGAGCAGGCCGGCCCAGGCCGGCGCGGGTGAGTGTGGCCACTGCTCCCGGGGCCTGCGGGGTGCCAGGGAGGAGGCGTGCTCTGCGGGTGCCAGCTCCCGTGCTCCTTGGGCTGAGCCAGCCGGGACGTGGCCCTGGCCCTGGACGTGCGCCGGGCCGGGTCCCTCAGTCTGGGCAACGCAGGGTGGACGCCCTTCCAGGTCAGGCTCCGGGCAGGGCGGGGCTGCAGCGGGGACCACAGGCGGAGGGCGCCTTGGTGGGGCCGAGGCCAGCAGCTGCACCGCGCTGAGGCACCTCAACCGGGTCCTGGGGCAGGGGCGTCCGTCCAGGGGCCAGGGGTGTCCAGGCCTCCTACAGCAGCGTCCTAGAGAGGGGGCCTGGTTCAGAGGTGAGAAGGAGCCGAGGGGGTGCAGGGCTGGGGCGGGAGCCAGGAAGTCCGGAACGGGCGGCAGCAGTGCACGGCGTGGGTGCCCAGGGCTGCGTGGGGGACGAGCCGGGGGGTGCAGGGGTGAGCGGGGCGGGGTGCCCAGGGATGTGTGGGGGACGAGCCGGGGGAGTGCAGGGGTGAGTGGGGCAGGTGCCCAAGGCCTCGTGGGGGACGAGCCGAGGTGACTCTAGGGCCACTGGAGACTGCTCTTCCCTCTTGATCCCTAGGGTGTAGCCGTGTGAGTTCGGGACGTGAGCTCGCACAGCTCACGGTGCTTCCTGAAAGCGGGGCTGTCCCTTCTGCAGGAAGCACCAGGGCTGGTGGCGGGCCTTGGAGGGCGCCCTCCGCGAGGACCTGAGGGGCAGAGGCGCGGAGAAGATGCTGTGGGCTCGCCGGAGGAAGGAGAGGTGACCGGCGGCGGGCCAGTGCCGCGGGCCGGGGGGGGACCCAGGTGTAGGGGCGCCCTGCCCTGGGCACAGCCTCTCTCCCGTGGGTGTTCAGGAGCCGAGGCTGAGCCCCCAGCAGCCAGCAGCCGCTCTGTCGTTAGCACGTTGATCTGCGTGTGTTTTAGCTGCTGGCTCGTAGAACGGGGTCACTTGGGGGAGGAGACCCCCTAAAGTGGACTTCGCGGCTTACAGAGTGTTTCCCGCCTGGCTGCACCCCCTGCAGGAAGCGGGGACCGGGAGGCTGGAGCTCGAGGGGCCAGGCCAGTCCCCTCACATCCCCGAATTCCCAGGCCAGGGCCCCGCTCCCCTCTGGTGCTCTTCTCACACGCTGGGGCTGTGACGTGAGAGTGGAGGGGGCCCCACTCTCCCCAGCGCGCCCCACTAGAGAGGATCCGCATAGTGACATGGGTGGGGAAACGGGCCCCACCTGCCCACGATCTCTCAGGGTGCAGGCGCTGTGACCAGACTCCCCGATGTCCCGTGACGAGACCCCCGCACCCGCAGTCCTGCCTGGGCTCAGACCTTGTCCCCGAGAGCCCAGACCGGGCCGCGGACCCCGACCAAGACGATGAGACTCAGATGAGGGGTGTTGGGGCCCAGAGAGGAGCTGGGGCCAGCGGCTCAGCCGGGGGCAGCGGGAGGCATCTTTGTCGCCGATGCAGGCAGAGCCGGGCGGGGCCCCACCCCGGGCTCGGTGCCGCCTGGCATCTTCTGGGCACAGGGGCAGATGGGGTGAAGGGGCTACTCTGAGCCGAGGGTTCGCTTCCCGGCTGCGCCGCCTTCTGGCTGCAAGGACGGGGCCGGCGGGCGCGGAGCCCCCTCTGCAGCCTCTGGCAGTGCCCCCTCCCGGGACATGGCCTGTGCCACCTGCTGGGCAGAGCGGAGCCCGAGGCTGTCAGGCCAGTGTCCAGAGGGCGGGAGCCAGGCAGGGCTGGGCAGGAGCCCTTGCTGGGACCGTCCAGGGCGTCCCTCGGGTCTCAGCCGCCGGTCAGGCCCCTGGGCTGCCCATGGCCGAGGCTGTAGACGGGGTGTCCTGGGGTGCAGGGCGCGCTGCAGGGTGGGGGGCCAAGCCCTGGTGTGCAGCGTCTGGGCACGGGGCATGAGCTGGCCGCGCTGGAGACGCGAGTCACCCCGGTGTGCCGCCGCCGCGACCAGCCGAGGCCACTCTATAAACGGCACTGTGGGGGCCGGAGCTCCCAGGCTCCCCTGGGCACCTGAGCAGGAGGCACGGCTGACTCTGGCCTGTCTCCTAGCATACTGAAGAAGGCCTGCCCGCCGCTCGCGGAGAGGCTGCTGTTCCCCGGGAAGGGCCGCTGGCCGCAGCTGACCCTGGAACCCGTCGGCGAGCCGGTCCCCGTGCCCATCGTGGGGGCCGAGGCCGTGGATCTGCTGAACACGGGCGAGAAGCTCTTCCTCTTCCGGAACCCGGCGGAGCCCGAGATCGCGCTGCACATCCCCGCCGGCAGGAGGAAGAAGAAGAGCTTCCTGAATGCCAAGAAGGCCACGCGGGCCTCGGCCGGGGACTAGCCGGGTCCGCCAGGGGCTGCGCCGGAGCAGCGGTCTCCTGCCCCTGTGTGTGGGGTGTGTGTGTGTGTGCTGTGTGTGCACTGCGTGCATGGCATGCAGTGTGTGTGGTATGTGTGTGGTTTGTAGTGTGTGTGGTGTGTGCTGCATAGTGCTGTGTGTTGTGTGTAGTGTAGCGTGCAGTGTGGTGTATACGTGGTGTGTGTAGTGTGTGGTATGTAGCGTAAGTGCAGTGTGTGAGTGTGCAGTGTGTGTGGTGTGTACGTGGTGTGTGTGTGCTGTTTGTGTTGTGTGTGCACTGCGTGTGTGGCATGTGTGTGGTTTGTAGTGTGTGGTGTGAGTGTGCAGTGGGTGTGGTGTGAGTGTGCAGTGTGTGTGATGTGTACATGGTGTGTGGTGTGTGTGGTGTGTGGTGTGGTTACCGGAGCCGGCAGGAGGAGTGGTCTCTGGCTCCCCTGCAAGTTAGTGCGGCAGTCCTTCCTCAGAGACCTTTTATGTAGCAGTGTGCTGCCTGGATCGTGGAATGGACCAATCGGGTGTGAGCTGTGGGTTGATTGACACCAGGACTCCCCCTCTCACCACAAGTCAGAGGTAGCAGAGCCCCTCTTGTAAATTACACTTCCTGAATTCTGGAACAGGCCAAAATGGACCAATCAGGTGCAGGCAAAATGGACCAATCAGGTGCAGGCAAAATGGACCAATCAGGCTGGGGTGGGGGGCACCTTGAAAAGTGAATATAATGCCAGGTCGAAGGGAGCTTAGTTCATTGGGAGACATTTTGGAGAAAGAGCCGATGGGGATTCAGAGTGATCTGGAGGAGCAGACAGAGAAGCAGCAGTAGAGGAAGAAGAGCTCCAGCAGAGGAAGAGGAGAAGACGGTTCCAGCCTTCAAAGGGAGGAGGGAAGCCTTCAGCCGCCACCCTTCGAGGAGAGAGAGAGACTGGGACTTCGTCCTGGCTGTGACGCTGACTGGAAGGAGCACCACAGGCCCTGGGCCAGTGTCTCAAAGAGCTGTCTGTTGGTGGCATAAACCAACAACTCACAAGAGCTGTAACACCGCGTGTTCACTGGAACACCGCCTCTGCTGACCCACAGTGGCCATTGTTCCTGGACAGTGCTGCCTAGAACTGGTGACCGGTGACTGCCAATGCTGAATCTGTCCGGATGAAGCAGCCAGCCTCTTGTGGATACGTAAGCGCTCCCGTTTCCCCGTTTGTAAGTAAACCCCATGACTGTTGTTTCTGTAGCCTGAGGTCCCTTGCAATTGTGCACGTGGGTGAGAACCCACAGACAGTGACCTGTATCGGGCACTGTCCTCTGATAGGCTGTAGTCCCTGCTGCTATAGCCCTGGGTTCTGGTTTGTGGCCTTTTGGCCTTTAGGGGCCTGACCTCTGTCCCCGTCAGAGCAGCCTCCTCCCCTGCCCCGCTGTTTCAGTGTGAGTGTGTGGTGTGTGGCATGCACGTGCTGGGCGGTGCGTGTGGTCAGTGTGACGTGTGTGCTTATGAAGTCCGGCTGCAGACGCACTGTGCGAGTGGAGACATGCCCAGGCCACACCCCGCCTGTCGGCCCAGTGCCGCCTCCACAGCGGGCGGGCCCCACGGAGGAGCGGCACCGCCGCCTGTATGGGGGCAGGGCCGTGCACACTGTGGCCGCTTGGGCTCACGCGGGAGCTTGCGGAGGTACACGCGCCTGCGAGGCCTCGGGCTTGGGCCTCGCGCTCCCTGCAGGGCTCCTCGTGTCCCGGGAGCCTGTGGACTCAGCGGCCCGACCACGCTCCCAGGGCTGTGGGCACCGCAGGGGCCAGCATCATCTGCCTCCCCAGGGTGCAGAGGGCCAGGTGGGTGTGCGGGACCGGGGACCGCCCAAGCGGCTGGGCCAGGACCCCTCTGGGCCGAGCGCAGCCTTGGGCGCGGGTGCTCATGGTGACCGGCGAGGTGCCCAAACCTGGGGTCTCCAGGCTCTCCGGCCCTGACTACCCTCTTGTCCGTGGCCAGGGCCGGACCAGGCCCTGCAGGAGCTCCGCTTAGAGCCGCCGGGGCGCAGGGAGCCTGCCAGGAGCCGGGAGGGGCCCCAGGGTGCCGGCCCTCACGGGTGGCTGCCGGACCCCAGCGGCCTCAGCCTTCCTGCTCTCGAGACCCCGGGAGGTGAGCGGAAAGCGGGACCCGAGGCCTTGCGAGACGGCCCTGTGAGGGGCTCCGCCGGCCCCTGGTCTCCTGGCCGCCCCTCTGCCCCGAGACTCCTGTGCAGGGTGACCTGGGCCGCATCCTCCCAGCAGTGCCTTGAGCGGGAGGCGGCGGAAGAGCCAGGCCTGGCTGGGGTTGCCCCTTCCAGGTGCTCGA
Source organism: Galemys pyrenaicus (assembly GCA_019455555.1). Lineage (NCBI taxonomy): Eukaryota > Metazoa > Chordata > Mammalia > Eulipotyphla > Talpidae > Galemys > Galemys pyrenaicus. The sequence goes on from JAGFMF010012216.1 coordinate 423,615, forward strand.
GACCACCTAGGGAGCCCCCTTTGGTGCATTTCACAGCAGCCCCAGGCTCGAGCCTGCAGGGGAGGGGTGGGGGCTGTTCCCCATCAGCAGGGGAGGGGCTGGGGGCCGGGGGCGTTCCCCATCATGCCCAGCAGCGGAGGAAGCCCCGGAGGAGCCGTGAGTGCGCAGAGGAGGCGCCTGTGTCTTGGCTGCCCCGGACTTCGCCGCCTCCTTTTCTCCAGCAGCAGCAGCAGCAGCCGCCGTTGCCTCGAGGACTCTGCCCGGAAAGCGCCTGGGGCGTAGCCGGCCAGTTGTCCGCTGGTGCTGACCCTGTGGCCTGCAGCACCGCGGCCCCTTCAAGGACGCTGCCAGACCATGCGTGGCCGTAGCAAATTGCGCACGAGGGTTTTGAAAAGTAGCCGAGAATTAGGGGCTGGAGCTGGTCGAGGAGGCCGCCAGCAGCCCGCAGGCGCCCAGCTGCTGGAGCCGGCGTCTGAGCACCGGGCCGCCCACCACAGCAGGCACGGACGATGGCGTGGGTCCCTCCTGCGACCCGCTGCCCAGGGCTCGTCTCCCCAGGTGGACGGGCTCCATGCGGGGCTGCGGCTTAGAGTTCTGGGTCTGGCGTCTTCACTGCTGCAACGGTGTCCCTGTGTCCTGGCTGCGTCCCTCGCACCAGCGTGTTTCTGTGTGTCCTCCGGATGCATCAGAAGTCTGATGCTTAAGCGGGCTCCCGTGGAGCGTCCAGCGCCACGGTGGGCGTCCTTTGCGTGGCTCTCGATCCAGATTTGTTGGATGCTTCGGGCCCACGTCGTTTTCATCATTTTCCAGAACTTGGGTCTCAGTATAGTCAAGTATTTCGCTGTCGATCCACATTCTGTGCTCCCTTCGGGACTCCGTGGCACCTGCTTACCTGCCCAAGGTCATCCCCAAGGTCATGGCGCTGTTCGTTGTCTTCACTCCTTCTCCCCAGTGTGGTTTGCTGTGGACACTTCCTGTCGCCACTTCGTCCTTGGCAGTGTCTCTTCTGTGGTTTAATCTGCTCATGATCCCACCCAACGTATTTTTAATTATAATTACTGTAGTTTTCGCCTCCAGACGTTCCACCTGATTCAATAAAAACAAGCTTTACTCTGTGGAACAGCTCAGCTACAAGGGGAGACCGCGGTAACGGCACAGCGAGCTGCTTCTCCCCTGAGCTCCCTGTTATTAGCAACTTACACAAACATGGCATCTTTGTCATAGTGAACGAGAGAAACTCAATACGTTACGATGAGTTGCCTTCCGAGCTTGATTCAGAGTGCCTTCTTCACGCCTAGTGTCCTTCTCTGGTCCAGAATCCCCCCGGGAACCACATTACTTACTCATCATGTCCTTAGCGCCTCTCGGCTGGGACCGGTTCTCAGATTTTCCCACATTTTCACTATCTTGGACTTTTAAGGAGCACAGGCCAAATGTTTTGTAGATTTTCCTCTGTTGAGTTCTCTCTGATGTTCTCACGACCACACTGGGGTCATACATGGAGCTACGGAGCCCACCCGCTTAGTGCCTGCCAAGGGGAGATGCCGTCAGCTCAGCTTTTGTCTTCTTTTTTCTTGTCTTGTTGAAATAGCTAAGACTTCTGTGGCTGGCACTTTGTCAAACAGAAGTGGTGATGGAGAGAACGTCTTCATCTTGTTTTCAGTCTTAGGAAGAAATAACCAAGTGTCTCACCATGAAGTAAGATGTTAGCTGTGTGGGCCTCACTGGTGGCGCATGGGGTCCAGCACCTTGCAGTGAAGCATCCGTGGCACTGCAGTGCGAGTTCGATCCCCACCAGGGAGGGACCCACCTGGCTCAGCAGATCTCTCCTGTCTCCCTGCTGCTCCCCTAAGCAGTGTGCTTCAAGTCAGTCTGCCTGTTCTGTTCCCCGCTCTGTCCCTGGTGAATCTTCTTACCACCCATACCTCTGGTCTGTACCCCAGTTCTTGTATGCATAAATAATAAAATCTTTTTTAAAAAAGTTGAAATGCTTTAAAATAAAAAAGATGTTAGCTGTGACTTTTTGGTAGATATTAATCAGCTTGGTTAATTTCCTCCTCTATCCTACTGCTGATAATTTTTACCTTGAATGGTAAAAAAATTTTTTGTTAAATGTCTTTTCTCCATCAATACATGTGATTATCATTGACCTATTGGTGAGGTGCATCCCTTGACTGATTGTAATGTTGGTCCAGCCTCGCACACCAGGACAAATCCTGTTTCTTTGTGGTGTGTGCTTTGACTGCATTATTAGATTTGAGTTGCTAATTAATGTTTTGTTGAGGATTTCTACATCTGTTTAGGAGACTTATTGCTTTGTAATTTTCCTTCCTGGTTTTACTATTGAATTAATGTTCTGTCTTACAGAATGAATTAGGAAGCATTTTCTCTGTTATTTGGAAGAGATTGTAGAGAATTAGTATCATTTCTCCCTTGAATGTTTGGCAGAATTCACCAGTGAATTCATCTGTGTCTAGTGCTTTCTGCTTGGAAGTTTATTAAGTTTTGATTTAATTGCTTTACCAGAGATAAAGCCATTCATATGATCTGTTTCCCCTTGCTTGAATTTTGGTAGATTGTGTCTTTTGAGGAATTGATTCATTTCATCCAAGTTATTAAATGTGTAAGCACAAAGTTTTGGAATGTATTCCTTTGCTGGCCTTTTACTATCTACTCTTTTTATTATTATTATTATTGATTGCTTTATGCACATAAGAACTGGGGTACAGGCCAGAGCTTTTACTACCTACTCCTAATTATCTACTCTTATTGATTATGCTCATAATTCTCTCTCTTCCCTTTCCTCCCCTCCTCCTCTCTCCTTCTGTCTCTCAATCATCTCTTTCTCTCTTAGGTAACCTAGCTACATACTTATTTCATTTTATTGATCGTTTCCAAGAATAAGTTTTACATTTTCTGCATTTTTCTCTGGTGTCCTATTTTCAGTTTCACTGATTTATACTTAAATTTTTTACATCTGTTTCCTTCTAAATCACAGTCTTATGCAGTCCTGCGTGGGGTTCTGCCCACTGCTTCTTACCTCTGATTTTCTTCCAGAAGCAATTACTTTCCATTGTCTAGATGTTTCTTCTGGCATTAACATTTGCATTCTGAAGAAAGTGTGCAACTCCTCAGTGCTTTCCTACACACAGTATATACTGCGTGTACTATGGTCCTAAGTATGACCACTCATGTAGGAGATGAGGAGTAAGTTCTCTTACAGACCGACGCATATAGCACACCTTGCTCCAGCTACGCGATGCAACTGATGCCCGCTTTGGAACCGAATTGTCAGCATTTGCTATACTGTAACTCAAAATCATATTTGAATTTGAGCCACATACTGCTTTTACTTACATTTCCTTCATCTAACTTTTTTCAAGTTAATAACTGGCTTGTATTGCAGTTATGCAAAGAGAGAAAGACTTATCTTTTGGGAAAATATACTGAAGCACTTATGGAAGAAATCATGTGATGTCTGGGACTTGCTTTATGATAATGTCAAAGGGCTTTTGGCCGTGATGGAGTAACAGAGACTGAATCTAAACTTCTGCTTAAACAACTAGAGAATTTCCCAAGATACAACAAAGCAGTATTTTCAGACTTGGGGCAAGAGGGAGCTGCCCGCGCCTAGCACCAGTCAGGCTGCTTAATAAGTGAAGCTGGTCATCTGTGTCATAGATGATCCCTTGATGGCATCATATCAAATGTCCTGTACTTTTATTGCTGCTACTTAGTTACATGGGTGTTTAATGACATGGGAGAGCGTTACCAAATAGCTAAGTAAAGAAATGCAGAAATAAAGGAGATAGCTGTGTTCACACCCATCATCATGTGTTCAATAACTGAATTAGTGAAAGCAGGAAAGAAGGAGGAGAGGGAAGGGGAAAGAAAGGAGGAAGGAAGACTTGTTTCCAAGTGCACAGAAACAAAAAACACCTTGAAGAAAGTTAAGCAAAATATGAAAATGCTCGCCCCGGAGAACTGATTACAGGCGATTTCTTTGATTTTTTCCTTTCTGCTTTCCAGCAGCTTCCAGTTTTGTTAAACTGAACCTCTCTTGCCTTTGTAATCAGATAAGAGGGAGAGGACAATATGTAAAATCAGAGATTTGGTATAAAGAAACTCATTGCAAAAATTTCCCTCCTAGTTATGTCCCTGGCCTAGGAGCGTCTGACACTCACTTCACGCAAGAGCAGCTCTCGGCGGTCGTTACACGGTGCCGCGGGCAGGTGGAGCAGCAGCGAGCGTGGAAGAGAAGAACTTAGATACCAGGGACCGAAGAGCCACAGGGGCCGCTCCTTCTCCCGCCCGCTCACAAGCCGGGCGTGGGTGGCCGGGCAGGGACAGATGCCCCGACCCAGCAGCACCGCCACTGCTTGGCCCCGGGTGGAGGACCCTAGCCCAAGGGCACAGTGCGCCCGAGTGGCGCCACCCACAGGCCCACAGCTGCGACCCCTCGAAGTGGAGGGGAGGGCGCTGCAGGGTAGCCCGGCCGGCCTTCTGCTCCTTGAAGAGTCTCCTTGCAGAAGCCTCGCCCAGTGGCACTGCTGCGGCTCTCTGCTTAGAGCCGAGTCCCAGGTACCGCAGCTCCGCAGAGGAGAAGCCCCTTGGCGACGCGCAGCCCCAAATGGGGGTCTCGAGAAGGCAGCGCCGGAGAAACGGTTGCTTGGGCACCTCAACTCCCCACGGCCTCCTGGCCCTGTGGGGAGGGTCTGGGCTTCCTCCTTCCGGGGAGCCAGGCCACAGCTCGCGCCGCTTCCAGACTGTCGCTTGCTGCTCCGGGCCCTGGCGGCCAGAAGCAGGTGTCTCCATGGCGCAGAGGGCGCGAGGCCCAGATAAGCCAGCAGCTTCCGCAGCTCGCCTGCGGGCGAGTCCATCCAGGCTCACCGGGGCTGCCTCTGAGCCCAGCCTCCCGCCTCCTGTGGTGCTAGCGGTCTGCGCCCCTTCATGCCCCCGTCGTCGGGGGGCGCTGTTGCTTGCCGGCATGGAGGTGTCCGGCGACCACCCATCCATGTCTGAGTGAGCGGATGAATGGCCGGTGGGCGAGGGGGTGGCCGAACGGCTGCGGCACGGGTGCCCTTTGGACGGCTTCGGTCAGGCCCGTTCGGCGCACCTTCTGGGGAGCGGCCTGGGTCAAGGTCCTGCAGGGCGTAGTGCCCCCCGGGCCCCCAGCCCTGAGGACCAAGCAGGGTGTGTAGGCACACGGGGCTGCAGGCAGGGGCAGCAGAAGCTCAGACTTTGGGGGTGTCGTGTGCACCGAAGTTGGGGTGTGTGTCCCAGACGGAAGCCGGGAATGCGGCTGGCCTGCGCTCCGGTGCTGTGGAGCAACGGGTCGAGGGCGTGGCCGCACTGTGGCGCTCACCTGGCCTTGTGGCGGCCATGCTGTGTTCTCACAGGGGCACCGTTGGAGTCACTCCCCAGAGCCCCCCAAGAAGCGTGTCCTGAGAACGAGACCAGCAAGGAGTGGGCAGCAGGAGACGGGCACGCCATCTCGACCGGCCAGAGCCTCACCCCGTGCTCGGCCTGTGGGCACCGCCTCCGGGGGTTACCAGAGCGCTTGGCTAGGGCTCAGCATCCTGCTGGTCCCAGCCCGGGCAGTGTGGCCAGCCTGGGCTCTGCGCTCCCTGCCCTTCCACACTCGTCACTGACACGCGCCCCGGCCCGGCTGCTGGGCATCTGTGCACGGCCTGTGCAGGTGCTGGGCTGGCGCTCAGGAGAGGGACTCTGGGCCTCACCACGGGCCTGTCCGGCTGGCGCCGCCCCCTCCAGACGCTCATCAAAGGTCATAGAGCGAAGGGAAGGGACAGACGACACGAGTCAGGTCACGTCACCCTCGTGCGCTGGTTCTGCGCCTAAGACGCTCTCCTCACAGAGCAGTCTTATCACGCGCCTGGGCCCGCCGCCGGGGGAGGACGGGCAGCTGGAGTAGCTAAAATTAAAATTTTGAAATTCATTAGCAGGAGGCGCGTGCAGGGAGGGGCATGTGACGTGTGTCCCCGCAGCCCTGCCAGCAGCCACTGTGCGAGTCTTGGAGCTCTGTCCACCCACCGGGTGCTGAACTGCATAGGACGGGGTTTGATTAACATGAGTAACGCCATGGAGTTGAATGTCCAGTGTCATGCATTTGAAGTGTGGACACCGCCCTAAACCATCACCCCAATCAAGAGTGGACGTGCCGTCCATGGGGATTTCTGGTGTCCTGACGTATCCCTTAAGGGCACTCCCGGCCCCAAGCGCGCATTCGCCTCTCCTGTCTGCACACTAGCTTGCATGTAAAGCATCTTCTATAAATAGACCCAAGCAGCATCAATTCTCTTTTTCTCTAACGTCTCACAACAAATGTAATTCTGTATTGCATCGTATTGTGGGGTGCATCTACAGCGGGTCCTCCTTTCATCGGGTGCTCCGAGCTGGCCCCACGGCAGTTTTTATGCACTCTCCGGTCAACGGAGATCTGAGCTGGCGCCAGCAGAGGACGCCCGTCCCTGGGCCTGGTGAGGACGTGGCTTTCGTCGACTCCAACAGGTGTCTGAGCGGGTCTGATAGCACCAGTCAGGTCCAGCCTGAGCCCACCAAGCCTCCCCCACAAGCAGCTGCAGCGCTCTGCACCCCTGAGCCCCTCACGCCTGAGCGAGCAGGGAGCCTCGTCTCTCCAGGTCTGCTGTCCGGCAGGGGCGTGGCGAGGCGTGCTGTGCTGTGCTAGGGCCATGCCCATGCGCCCAACACACGTCTTCTCCGGAAGCATCTGGCGAGTCCTCCACGCATTTTTATTGGGTTGCTTGCTTTTGAGGCTCGAGATTTTATTCATTACATATTCCGAGTGTGAAGCCCTTCTCAAATATTTGACTTGCAAATTTTTTCTCTCGTTCTGCAGCTTACCCTCCTTTACTCACACTAGAACTTACTAATCTCGCTAAAGTCTAATATCTTTTGATTGTGCTTTTAGTATCTGAGTAGTCTGCTCAGCCCAATGCCACAAGGTTTCTCCTGTTTTCTCCTCAGAGCACTTCAGGACGCACTGCATAGGTGTGCGTGTCCACAGAGGCCACGGGGCACACGTGTGTGGGGACACACGCCAGGCGCACACACAAACGACTATAGTTTTACGTTTCAATGGCACATCTTGAAGACTTTTTATATCTAGCACAAGCTATGGATCCAGTTCTCTTCTCCCCCATGTGCACGTCCGGCTGCTACAGCCTCATTTTTTAAAGAGGCTCTTCTTGCTCTACGCCTTTGCCAAAGATCAGTTACACACATTTTCCAAAGTGCGCCCCTCTCGCCCGCTGTCCCGCCCACATCCAGTGTCTTGAAAGCTGCTGTTTTGTGTGCTTTGCTTATGTACAAAGTTTCCTTGTTATAACTTGGCCCTGAGATTTAGACTAAAGAAGTTTTTAATTTACCTTCCTCCTCTCAGCGAGGTTATGCGCCTTTTCACACAATTAAGGTTCTTTTTCTTTTACTGTGAATTGTCTATTCATTTCTTGGCTCATTTATCTCTAGCGTTTTTCTTCCTCCTGTGATTTTGGAAAACTCTACAGAGATTTACATATTAGGGATAATAGCTCTTTGTTATTACTGTGATTTAACTTCTAAATATTTTCCAGTTGCAACCTTAGTCGTTTTAATTTTTGTTTTCTGGCATGCAAATGTTTTCAAAGCTTATGCAACACCATTTCCTCGCTGCTCCTAAATTATTAAATGCATTTTTAAGGCACAAGGAATATAAATCTGCACACCGGGGGCTGAGCAGACCGAGCAGCTCCGAGCACCCTCGTGGCCGGGCACGGAGGTCCACGGCACAGCTGGGCGGGAGCACGCAGCCCTGTGCAGTCGTGTCTGTGTGCACGTCTGCACCGTCTACACTGGGAGTCTGGTTAAACTGGACAAGGGAAACCTGCGTGTTGGACCCACGAGTATGGGTCTCTGCTAACAGCACGCCGGGAAGCCATGCTGCGCCTGGGAGTGCAAGAGCATTGCCCTGGGCTGCCCCGAGGGGAGCGGAGGGACCTGGGTGAGAGTGCTGGGCTGCACGCCTTGAAGCCCGGGCCAGGACTGGGGCGGGCTCCGGGGACAGCTGTTACATGGAAGTGAGATGAGGCGCAAAGAGAAAGGGGGAAACACGGAGACTGACGGGCCGGCCTGTCCTGCTGCTGCCGCTGCCCGAGCCAACCAGGACACTGAGCAGGAAAGCCAAGTCCCCGGGCCACACGTGCCCCCGCACGCCCAGCTTGGCTGCACAGCTCACCCGCGGGGCCCAGCGACCCGCCGCCCAGGCCAGAGCCTGGTGGGTGCAGGGTGGGATGGAGCCGAGGTTTGGGTCCTGGGCCCTGGCACAGAGTCTGCTCCCCCCGCAGAATGCGTCACACCTGGGGACAGGCTGAGCGTCACGACAGGGAGCACGGCGGGGAGGAGGCGCCTGGAACTCCTGCACGGGGCAGCGCTGGCACCCCCTGCTCCTGGCACCTTCCTGGCTGGGAGCTGCCCCGTGGGGCGCCCGCCTCACCAAGCCCGCGGCAGCAGCTCACCTGCCACACCCCTCCTCGCTCGGGGCAGGTGCGGGGCTCGGTCCACCTGCCCCCTGGCCTGGGATGGGCGAGCCCACAGAGGGCCGCGGTGACAGAGTGTGCACATCGCAAGGGCAAGTTCACGGCGGTGACCCCGGGCGTGGGCGCTGCGCTCCAGATCTGGCCTCGGCCCTGCCCGGCTGGGAGCCGCTGAGGAGCCTCCGGCTGCTGGGAGCCTCTGACTCGCCTGTGCCTCGTGCTTATCTTCCAGGAAGCCGACTGGACTCAGCCTCTTCACGCCCGCAAGTCGGAAAGAACTAAGTGAGAAGCCGGGAGGCCGCCAGCCGCTTGCCCCCTGCTCCCTCGCTGCCGGGGGCCCAGCCTTGCTCTGAGCCAGGCCTGCTGCGCGACAGTGGCTGCCGGAGCCTGGGGACAGCGGACTCATCCTCTCGTCGCCCCCGCGGCACCTCCTCTCCTGCCTGAGTGCTGCCGCCCTCACCGCCTCGGCCACTGGCCCAGGCCCCAGCGCCTCCTGCACGAGCACAGGCCGCAGGTGACGGCCGCAGAGGCCTGTGGAGCAGGAGCCCGAGCCCCCTCGTTCGCCCTCCAAGCCTGTCTCAGGCCTCCCTCCTCCGGGCACCGGGGCCCCCACACCTCCCGCAGCCGCTTCCTCATCCCCCAGCGGTGCGCCGCGTGCCCAGGGCTCGAGCCTGAGCGTTTTAAACCAACAAAGACTTTGGCAGGTTGTGTTGGTCGTGCTGACGTGAACATAGTTTTCTAGGGAGCCGCGTGCTTTGCTGCGACCGTGAGGAGACACCACGGGGACCCGGCAGCGCTGGCCAGGGCCGGCCTGGGCTTCAGGGCCAGCTCCCTCCTCCACCGGCCGGGGCAGCTGTTGCCTGTCACGCCTGGCCCCGTGCCCCAGTCCCCCACGATGCCCGGGCGCCCTTCTCCGGCTGGCCAGCAATAGAGTGCGCGGAGCCAGGCCCAGGCCAGCGGCACAGAGCGGACACTCCGGCCTTCTTGCGCCTCAGCTGCAGCCAGCTTCTATCCAGTTCCACGAGCACTCTTCCACCTCCTCTCCCGGCCTTCTTCCTGAGTTTTTTATTTGGGCAGCAGCTTCTCATTTCCAGGAACTCGTTCCTATCCCCCCTTTCTCTGCAGAACGCCTATTGTTTTATGGCTGCAGTATCCACTCCCCTCTGAGGACGTGGCTCCACCGCCGACATGTCTCTTCCCTGTCTGAGGTGGTGGCCCCCTGGGGGCTGGTCGGTCTCCCCAGCCTCTGGCTTCTGTGCTCCACCCCAGGCCGCCGACCGGCACGTCCTGGGCACACCGCCCAGGGCCAGGCTGCTGGCTTCTGCTGGTGTGTGACCGCACTGGACTCCCGGCCCCCAGGGAGGGGAGGCCACGGAGCATCCAGCTGATTCGGTCTGTGCGGACAGGCAAGTCGGGCGCCCTCCTCCGAGGGGTCTGCCCCCCCGGGTGTTTGCCTGTCTCTCTGGGAAATGCAACTCCAACTCCAGCCTGGGGAAACCCAAGCCACTGCTGGCGGGGTGGAAGACAAGGCTGGGGCCGACTGCTCCCAGCTCTTCGAAACCGTCCTGTCTCCGAATGATTCTAGATCCGCGCAGGAGCTTGGGGACACAGGCAGGCTCCATGCAGCGGTCACTCAGCCTGCTCAGGCCAGTGCCACGCATACCCCGCACCTTCGTCCAGACGAGGAGGGCCCGCCGCGACGCGCCGTCTTCCTCTCGCCCAGCCCCTGGCTGCCTCTCCCGCGCACGGCCCGGGGCTGCCCGGTTCTGCTGCCTGGAGCCTCCGCTCATGGGAGCCACAGGTGCGGTTATGGTCGCCATGACAACCACCATGGGCTTACGCGGGTTGGATGAAGAATTCACCCATCACTGCACGAAATTCCCATGCTGGCCGACAGGCAGCCAACTCCCCAAGCCCAGGCTGGCCACGACAGACCACGGGCGTCGGTGACCACAGGGCTGCAGAGGCTGAGAGCCCACCGTCCCCCAGGCCTCCACCCGACTCCCGCCACGCTGAGTAACTGCTGCCCCAGGAGACGCCCACGTCTCTGTCGCCCGAGACTTCACGGAGCAATGGCCTCCCCGTCCCTTAATTAACTCCGTTCTTTTCCTTAAAGAAATGAGATTCGGGGCCTCCCTGGGGGCGCGGCAGGTTGAGCTCTGCACTGTGAAGCATCCGTGCACAGCAGTGTGAGTTCGATCCCTGCCGCTGGATGGGGAGGGACCCACAGGGCGCCGCAGACCTCTCCTGGTGCCCGCTGCTCCCTCAGCAGTGTGTCAGCCCGTCTGCCTGGTCTGCTCCCGGCTCTCTCTGGTGACTCCTCTCATCTCCCTGGACTCTGGCCTGTACCCAGCTCTAAATGCATAAATAAATAAAAAAGCTTTAAAAAAACGAGACTAATGTTAAGACTTTCTACTCCCTCAAATTGTGCCTGAACATGTGACACGGTCGCTTTCAAAAAATAAATATTCAAGGCCTCGGCTGTAAATTTCTCTTCAGTGTAGCCACCAAATTGGGCAGATGTTGAGCGCGAGAGCCTGAGCTGCGGGAAATGCAGCTCCTCTTGAACACGACTTACTTCTCGGGTCGTGTGCAGCCCCGTAACTGACGCACGGTCTGTGGGTCACAGGCCGAGCAGTTAGGGCGGAGCAGCCGGACTTGGAGAACCCCGGGGCCGTCCCGTGATAAGGCACCGTCACCACTGGCCGCGTTTCGGGGCGCTGGTGGCCCCTGTGCTGCCCCGAGCTCCCACGCCACGGGACTGAGAGCTGTCCGTGGCGGCCACGCCCCTGAGCGGGTCCCCTCCGGCGCGTGTCCCGGTGGGGGGCCTGCAGCAGGGCTCAGAGCAGGGCCAGCGGCAGCGAGGCCTGAGGCGGGGCTGCAGGCGTGGGTCTGCCGTGCTCAGCGAGCTCCCGCTTAGTGGACAGCCCGTCCGGCGGCTGCTGCGACGTTGCTGACGCCACGCGGTCGGGAAGGGCCAGGCCCAGCCGGCAAGGCGGTGTGCGGGCTGGGCTCCGCGCGGGGGGCCGGAGAGCACAGGCGGCTCGCGGGTCCTCTGCAGGGCCTCGCGCGTCTGAGGCGCACGCTCCTGCGCCGAGCCGACGTCCTGGCAGGGCCGCTGGCGGCTGCGGGATGAGGGGTCCCGTGTCTTGCTCCTTTGGGACTCGGGAGGGGCTGGCCCGTGCTACCCACTGGAGTCACGGTCTCTGCAGTGGCTTCTGGGGAGGGCGGGGCTGGCGCATGAACAGAGTGTGTGAGCAGCCTGGCGACTTGGGGGGGTGACATCCCGACTTGTCACTGTGCCCGGAGCCCTGGGAGCCGACGTGTGCACCCACTCGTGACCCCAAGTGGCCCTCGGGATGGCTACGTGAGAAAGGCTGGGTGGGGGTGACCAGGCCTGCTCAGGTCAGAAACTGATGCTCGGAGATGCAGGGACCGGTGGGGGTCACACGGCAGGGTACAGGGTGATGGCGGCGGCCCCAGCGATGGTGGGGCGCAGAGCGAATTCAGGGCGCAGAGCGAATGGCTCTGTCTCTAGGCAGAGCAAGCACATCGCATCTCGGTGTCCCCCGCTGCCCTGCCCTGGGGACGGGGTGCCCGCCTCCCCCAGCTCCGCAGTGAGAACAAAGCTGCAAGAAGCAACGTCCAAGAAAGAGTTTATTCAGAACAGGACGACGCCGACTTGAACAGGGCCAGGAAGCCCAGTCTCGGGGCTGCCCCGTCCCGCCCGCCCGGCCCCTCTGCCCAGGCACGTGGTGGGCAGTCCCGGCACAGCAGGACAGGACAGCCCGCCGGGCCCTGGGGGAGTGGACGTGCCGACGGAGAGGAAGACAGAAGTGCGAGGAACAGGACATCACGTGGACACCGCCGCGCGACAGCCTTGGCCCCGAGGAAGGGACGACAGGATTTTTACATAAGATACAGAGCACGCCCCACACCAACATTCCCGTGAGGGGTCTAGAGAGGACGTTACCGGGCCGAGGACGGACGACGATCAACAACGGGGCAGTCGGAGGCTGACTGGGAGGAAACTCCACAACTGAATGTTCACGGTGACGGCGTAGAGATTCGAGAAAAGCCAACAGGACGCGGACGGCGCGGGCGTGGCCTGCAGGGAACTCGCCGACGTGCAGCAGGCGGAGGAGGCGGCTCTCCGCGGCGCTGGGTGAGGAGGACGGGGCGGCCTCCCCGCCAGTGTGCGGCCCGCGGGGCCGGTGCTCGTCCCCGGAGCCAGGCACCCCACGCGCCAGCGGCAGGCCAGGCATGTCTGACCGTGGGCGGGCGGCTCTTCTCCAGAATGAGGCCGCGGCCGGTGCTGGACCGTCCTCGGACAGTGCCGCAGAGCCTCACGCCCTCCCGGACGGAGGTCCCAGGATGGGGTGGAGACTCAGCTTTGCTGCTGCTGGATGTGGGGGACTCGGTGAGGTGCTTTAGGCGACTGACGCCCTGACGGGCACCTGTAGCCCCCAGCACAGGCCGGGGGCGGTGGGGACCTGCTGGAATGGACGTGGGGCGGGAGGGGGGACGGGCGCAGCACCGAGACCTGGGGCCAGGCACGGTGCCGGCCACGTGGGCCTGGAAGGTCGGAAAAACTGGCCGCTGGGACGTGATGAAGACACTTCGGTTTTGCTCCAGGGTTCGGGTGGGTCTCCAGGAGCAGCGCCAACTGGCCAGACGTCCGTCCGGCCTCGGGCATGTTTTCGAGCGTGCCGTCCGTGGGCCGGGCTGCTGGCACTAACTGCCAGGGCGGAGATGGAGGTTGGTTTTGAGCGTGTCAACATCTGATTCGTGTCAGAGGTTCTGCACATCTGCTACCCAGTTGGGGCCCCCAATAATGTCTGTTTAGAGGTGGGACGGAGAGCTATGGAACCCCCTTGGCAGACAGGGGAAACTGAGGCACAGAAAGGGCCAGGTTCGACCACGTTTGGCAGGGAGCGGCTCAGGCAGTGGGACCAGACCCATGCGCCCAGCCTGGGCCCGGGGCTCTTTCTGTGTCCACGCTGTCGGGGGGAGTCGGGCCGTCCAGTGCGGAGACGGCCGGGTGGGCCGGGCAGTGGCGGTGCGGTCCCTGGGGTGGCCTAGCTGCTGCAGCCGCGCGAGCAGGCGTGGGCGAGAAGGTTGTTGTTGCAGCCGTCCTGGAGCTTGCCCTGCACCGGGCTCCCGTCCTGGCCCTCGGTGTCCAGGAGCCGGTCACTCGGGCCCTGCTGGCTCCTTAGCCTGCAGCAGGCACAGTACAGGGTCAGCGACGCGAGGGGGCCCATCCACGCCGCCCCTGGCCTGGGGCCGTGGGACCACCGGCTGCCCAGGGGCCCCAGGGACGCAGCCGCACCAGGGGCCCTGGACAAAGCCCCGCACACACTGGCCGTTCACCCAGTGCAGTCTAAGGGGCACTGCCGAGTGGAGAGGACTCTGCCTCCTGGCTCCCCGCGACGCCCGAAGACCCTTCAAGAGCCCAGGCTCACAGGTCAGAGCTCGCTCTTCAGTCACTCTCTCACTCACTCACTCACTCTCAGTCACTCAGTCACTCTGTCAATCAGTCACTCACTCAGTCAGTCACTCAATCACTCACTCAGTCACTCTCACTCACTCACTCTCAGTCAGTCACTCACTCTCTGTCACTCACTCACTCTCTCAGTCAGTCACCGACTCAGTCACTCACTCAGTCACTCACTCTCACTCACTCACTCTCAGTCACTCAGTCACTCTCTGTCACTCACTCAGTCAGTCACTCAGTCACTCAGTCACTCACTCTCACTCACTCACTCTCAGTCAGTCACTCAGTCACTCTCTGTCACTCACTCAGTCACTCAGTCAGTCACTCACAGTCAGTCAGTTACTCACTCAATCACTCACTCAGTCATTCGCTCATTCTTTCATTCACTCGTTCACTCCCTCACTTGCCAGGGCACTCCAGTCTCTCGGGACACCACCTGGCCTGGGGCAGAGGCAGCGCCGGTGACACTGTCTAGATGCTCCGTTCTCAGGAACTGGCCCTGGGGGGTCAGTTGCCAATCACGCTGCCCCACGAAGAGGTTCCTGGAGCCCCTTGCCCACGCTGAGCGGCATGGCGAGAGCCGCTGGTGTCTGCTGCTGTGGCCCGCCCGCCGTGTCCACTGAGGGGCGCTCAGCCTCCAGCCTCCGGACCCCGCTGCTCAGGGGCAGGTACGTGCCCACAGTGTCCCGTAGCGCCAGCCAAGACCCCGGGAGACAGGTGAGGAGGCGGAGAGCAGAGGCCGCAGCTCTAGCCCTCCACACTTGGCAGCGTGGACCGTGAGCCGTGAGCTCCGCGCAGCCTCCCCAGGGCCTTGCTGGGCACAGACAGGCCGAGGCCGCCCTCAGGGACACGGGAGCCCGCGGGAGGGCCGGGTGGGGCCTCCTGGCCAGAGCCTCACGTCTCACGCGGTGCTCTGTCCACATGGAATGTCAGCGGTCATTCATTGCATGGTGCTGGCCACGTCCGAACGGGATGTTCAGCGCCCAGCTTCTGCACCAGGCGCTTCCGGTTCTACAAAACCCAGGCCGCGGCCGTGGAAAGGCCTTGTGGGAAATGATGGCCTCTCAGCTCTCCGCCCCGGGGTGGGACAAGCCCCACAGCACGTGGCCCAAGCTAAGGGGCCCTGCTGGGAGCCGCTGAGGCCGGGCGGTCCCCGGAAGCCAAGCGACCTGGCGTGGGCCCTTGCCAGCTGGGACCATCAGTTGAGAACGAGCCGCACTTCCAGGAGGTCGGGCTGGTTCCGGTCTTGCTGTTTAGAAACCAGGGTCCAGAGAGGGGTCGGAGATTCCCCACGGGGATGAGCAGGTGGGGACGGCACCGTGCGCCTGTCTGCAGCCAGCGGCTCCCTCATCCCATGGGGTGGGAGGGGGAGTCCTGCTGCCTCCTGGCGGTGGGAGAGGACGGGAGCTGCCCGGCCCCATGTAACTGTCCTCAGGGCAGCCCCCCACCCCCCAGAGGCCCCAAGAAAGCAGAGATGGGTGTGGAAGAGGCCTGCGCCGGGGCCTCTCCCTGCTCGCCTGCCGGTGCAACCTCTGCGCAGAGGCCCTCCCCCACCCCGGAAACCTGTCCTCGTTTTGCCCCGCGGTTAACTGGGGTGCAGCCTCGCTTCAAGTTCAGACCGCAAACCTCAAGGGGCCCCAGCCGCAAGCTCCAGCCACTGTCTCCCACGAGGAAGGAGCGCTGACCGGCCAGCGCTGTCGGGAGCTGCCCCCCGCCCCCAGCAGCCGCCGCGGCCCCTCAGGACGCAAGGAGGGTCCCAGCTCCGGAGGCCACTAGAGCCAGGGGTCAGTCTTGGGGCACAGGGCACCGCGTGAGACGTGAGGCCCAGGCCAGGGTGGCCGAGCAGGACGGAGCCGGCACCCACCGGCCCTGCCGAGTCCCGTAGACAGGCCTGCCACCGCCAGATGGACCAGACGCCGGCGTGGCAGGAACCGCCCGAGCTGCTTCCTTGCGGGCCCCTAAAGGGCCATCTGCACCCCACCAGACGCCAGCTGCCCCCCTCGTGTCGGGGTTCGGCGCAGTCACCCCACGCCTCTTCACCACCAGTCCTGTTCCCGCCGAGCGTCCCTGCCAGGCCCTGCAGCCGCGCCCCTCTTCTCCTGCGCCAGTTGTGCGTGAGGCGTGGGGAGCCCCGCTCCACCCCGGCAGGGGCGGCTTGGGGACCCACTGCTGCAGCAGCTCCCTGTGTGGTGCCCCGGCACCCCCGGACCCCACCCTGGGGAGGGGACGAGCCTCGTGAGCCCCGGGCGGGGGGAGCAGGCACAGGGCCGGCTTCTGGGCCAGGGTCAGGCCCTCAGGAGACCGTGCGGGGCGCCGCGGCCGGACTCACTTCTCTCTGTTGAAGACGATGAACTCCTTGCGCACGGCCTCCAGGCACTGCTGCAGGTGTCCGTTCTGCGGAGAGCACAGAGCTGTGAGCGCGCCCAGCCGGCGCAGGGACAGGGCCAGTGCGGCCACGCGGGCCGGGCGGTGCCAGGCGGACCCTGCAAGGTGGGTCCGAGCGGGGGCGACCAGCCCGGGCCCTCGGCTGCCTGAAACTGTCCCCTCTGCCTTAAAGGGAGGTTCGAGGCAGGCGGGGGGGAGCGAGGGTCAGTGGAGGGGGCGGGATGGACCTGCCAGGCCACCCTGGGGCTCACCCCTCGGAGGCTGCCTGCGACTGGAAGGGGCTGCTGGCCACACGACACCCAGCCCGGCGCCCCTGGTAGTGCACCAGCGCGGCCAGCCGCCTTCCACCCTGAGCGCAGGTCCCGGGCCAGGGCCAGGCTCCTTCCAGCGCCGCAGATGTCGATGCGTTAACACGAGCAGGGGAGGGACGTCCAGCCACGGAGCCATCTCCACACGGAGCCAGCTTTAAGGCGGAAGGGGCTCCTGTGCTCCCCTCCCCCATGTGACAGGGAGCCCTCCGAGGTCTGGCCTGGCGAGGGGGCTGATGTGGAGACAGGCCCTTGCCGACGTCAGCAGCCACGACAGGGTCACAGCGGAGAGGGCGGGCCCTCAGCCCCAGAGGGGCCCTGTCCGGAGGTCGTGTGCGGCCAGACAGGCCCATGAACACGGGGGTCAGACGACGCAGCCACACCCAGGGCTGCCCCCAGAGGCCGGGGACCTCCCCTACAGCCCTGGACAGACGGCCCTGCCACGCCCGCCCTGGAAGCCGTGGCCTCTGCCACGGTGAGGACAAAGCCGCTGTTTCCCGCCACGAAGCGCGTGGTGTGGTGCAGCGGGCCAGAAGGCACGGGTCCGTTAGCAGCCAGGCCCCGCGTCACAGAGCAGCCCGGGGCGCCCACACATCTCCCTGCAGGGAGTGCCGCGGGCCTCCGGCCTTCCACCCTGCTGAGCCACGGGCTCCTGCACCAGGGAGGGCTGCGGGACGCCGGAGGGACGTGGCCAGGACGCTCCTCCCCGGGCCCCAGGAGACACCTGCTCGCTGGCGGGCGGGGGCACCTCAGGACAGCAGCGCCGGCAGGGGCGCCGGCCGGTCGCTTCCCAGCCCTGACGCACTCACCAGGGGGCAGCTGGCCCTCGTGCCCTCCTTGGACCGGTTCTTGGCCAGCCTCTTCTTCTTCTTGTGCAGCGGCTTGGACTCGAGAATCATTTCCTCCAGCTCAAAGGTGGGATCACAGTTCAGTCTCCCTTTCTGGAAGGCACGCGGAAGCCGGTTTGTCTGTGCTCGGCCCGCGGCAGGCTCTCCCACGCGCTCACGCCTCCCTCGCCACCGCGCAGCGCTCACTGTGCCGGCGGCGCCCGTCACCGTCCGTTCCGACAAGAGCCGCGTTCTTCCACACGCGCCATCTCCCTCATCCTGGCCCATGTGGGCCAGCGTCCACGGGCTCCTTAATTCCCGCCCACCGGGTATGTTCACCCCCCGGGCTGCGCTCGGCTCTGGTCTGGCTTCCCACTCGCGGCCTCACACCGCATCCTCGTGCCCCAGCTGTCTCTAGCCCCACGTGGGTGCCACGCGGCTGGCCCACGCGCAGCCCCCGCCCCGCTCCCGCTCCCCGGCGCTCAGCCGGCCTGTGGCCCGGAGGCGTGGACCCCGCGGCCTCCAGGCCTGTGCCCGGGGCCCAGCTCAGGGCAGCCCCTACCGGCGGGACAGCCCAGCGGTCACAGCAGCAGCCCCCGAAAGGCACAGGTGAGCCCGGCTCCGCTGCCCTGGACCCCGGCAAGTGCCCGACTCCTCGAGACTCAGCTCATCGTCCCTTGAAGGAGGTGAAGCGAATCCGTCTACACAGCGCTTCCTCAGGAGCAGGTGAGAGAGTCCTGTGGGGGGCTGCCCCGTAGGGGGTCCCCTGCAAGTCAGCCGGGAGGGGGCAGCCGTCACAGTTGCCTGGGGCGCCCTGCGCCCCCAGGCCGGCTCTGCAGATGGCACTGGGCAGGCCCTGACCTTCAACTGTCCGGCGAAGCCTCCCGGGGCTCAGTCTCGTGACCGGAGACCAGGTGACCCCTCCAGTTTGTGAGGCCGGTTTGAGATGCCGGGAGCAGCGCTGGCCTGGCCTGGCCGCCGCAGACGGTGCCCGCACGTATGAACCGTGGTCCCTGCTTCTGTGCTACTGGCTGATGGGAGGGGACGGGGCTCCCGTTTCCCTCCTCAGCCCAGGGAGGCCCCACGCTTCCACTGGACCTGCTCTGAATCCTTCCTTGCTGGGTCTTCGGCCCCGACAGCTGGTTTCTCCGCCTGCCTGCACCATGCTCCTCCCATCTCCGGCTCTGGAGCAACGCCAGGGTCCCCTGCCCTCTGTGGCCATCTGTCCTCCACCCGCCCCTCCCAAGGAGCAGGGCCGACCGCTGCCCAAGTCCAGAGGAAAACCTGCCATCCATCCGTACGTCCCTGCGTCCACCAGCCTCCCCCGTCCACTCACTGCTCTCCCCGTCCACTCACCCCTGTCTCTGTCCTCCCACCACTCATCTCCCATCTGCTCAGCGCCATGCACCCATCACGCCCCATTCTCCAAGCCCCCGTCACCCACTCGTCGGTCCTACACCCTTTACAAGGCGGATCTGGACTGGACACCTGGGGTCCAGCCCCAGACCTGCCAGGTCCTTGCTGGGTAGCGGGGGCCCTGAGGGACACCTGTCAGAGAAGTAGGCCGGCCCGCTCCCTGCGGTGAAGCAGCTTCGCGCAGTGTCCGCGCCTCCCGCGGCTCCCAGCTCCCTCTGCGGAGGGACGCACTGAGGTCGGCAGTGCCTTTGTGGGCCACCCTGTGCCCTGGGGCCTCTGGGCTGGGGCGCTGCACCAGCGGT
Source organism: Galemys pyrenaicus (assembly GCA_019455555.1). Classification (NCBI taxonomy): domain Eukaryota; kingdom Metazoa; phylum Chordata; class Mammalia; order Eulipotyphla; family Talpidae; genus Galemys; species Galemys pyrenaicus. Next base: position 442,896 of record JAGFMF010012216.1, read on the forward strand.
CTCTACCCTGCGGCTGGGGGGGTGCGGGGCACTGGCCACAGCAGCCCGGCTGCTCTGCAGCTCCAGGGGCCAGAGGCCGCCGCCCGCCCCACACGAAGAGGTGGTGGGCGGCTGGGGCAGGCCCTTCCTCACCCAGAGGACAGCTGCTGAGACCCTCGATGGGAGGGCAGGGCAGGCCAGGGGACAAGGGGGTCACAGGAGCGGGGCTGAACGCCACGGGGCTCCCAGGACAGCCGCAGGTGTGGGGTGCAGGGCGCGCGTGGGGCAGGCGAGTGCGGCTGCGGTGGCGGGTGCAGCGCGGGCTGAGTGTGCAGGGCAGGGTGACGCGCGGGCGCGGAGGCCGGGGCGCACTCACATGGGGCACGAAGCCAGGCGCCAGCGCCTTCTCCAGCACCGCGTCCCAGTTCACGTCGGCCAGGTAGGGCGCGCTCTGGACATCGCCCAGGCTGGACAGGCGGCTCTCGGGGTCCTTGGTCAGGAGCTGTGGGCACAGGGACACGGGCTATGGCCCCGGGCTGGCAGCACCCTCTGAGGGCTCCGGCCGCGACGCCCGCTCGTGCCTGGCCCCACGCGGTGGCCGCTGTGGGGCGCCATCTGCGCGCACGTCTCACAGCCAGGAAGGGGGGCGGCCAGGCACTCGGCAAGGCCACCCAGGGGCTCTGGGAATGGGCGAGGTCTCTGGCTACCCGTTCTTCTCTGGGGCCGGGGCTGGGGACAGGCCTCACCCCAGCACCTGCAGAGGCCCCGATTAAGCAGAAGGGTCATGTCCTCATCGTAGGCCTTCCAGCCTGTAACGGGGCGTCATCAGACCGATCCCCAACAGTCAGGCGGGAGCGGTGGCCTGCTGCAGCCAAGGGGACAACGCTCTGCTTCTCGGGGAGTTCTGCTGCCGGGGTGACGCCCTGGAAGAGCCGTCGTGGGAGTGGCCCGCTCCAGGTGGGGCTCCCAGTGTCCCACAGCACCCGGCTTTCTGGGAAGCAGCGAAGGACGGGCGTGGCCAGCTGTCCCTGTACCGCCACGGGGCTCGCGCGGCCGCTGGACGCTCCGCCCGGCCCCAGACCAGCACGCGTGCAGGCGCTCCCCCCTCTCCGCCGCCCGCCAGCCGCGCCTCACCTTCCTGAGCAGGGCCACCATGCCGGCGCACCACGTGGACGAGTAGTGGACGCGCTCCGCCCTGAGCATGCCGAGGACCTCGTCGACGGGCGTGGCCGCGTGGATGTCGTACGGCCTCTGCAACAGGGGCGGGGTCAGGGCGGCCGCCTCCGCGCCACGCGGGTCCCTTCTGCTCCCGGCCCGGGCCGTGCCGGGCGTCCTGCTTCATGGCGGCGGCCGGCAGGGACCACCCCACAGGGCAGTGCGGGCGCTGGCGGCCGTGTCCTGTGGGGCCCCGGGAGCGGCGCGAGGGGCTCGGCGAGGCCACACAACCCGCGCAGAGGCAGGGGCCTGGGCGCGGAGAGCGGGCTGTCCACAGCGGGACTCCGGCCGCGGCCCCCGCCTCCGGGCCTCGCTGGACCCCAGGTCACTCTCTGTACCTGGGTCTGGCTGGGCGCAGGGTGGGGCGGCTTCTCTGGCCCACCACCCTCTGCCCCACGGTGCGGCTGCGTCATAAACCCAGTCTCCAATTTCCCGGTTGGCGGGCTAACCCCCGGTGGCGTTCCCTCAGCATCGCCACGCAGCGCCTCCCTCCGAGAACAGACTCCGGAGGCCTTGCAAACCCCAACCGGTGGAGGCGGCTTGAGGGTACGTGAGCCCCAGCTCGGTCCCACCGACACCCCTCCACCCACGGACAAACACACACATGTGCACACACACACGTGCACACACACATGCACACGCACACACACACGCACACACGCTCCATCCACCCTCCACCCGCTCTGGGACCTGCAGGGCCTCCTGATCCGCGCCCAGCGCACCCCGGGCTAGAACAAGCGGCCGTTCCCTGGGCGGGGCTGCTGAGAGCCAGGCTGCTCCTGGAGGGACCGGAGGCCGAGTTTGTGGTTGATCCGCGTGCCTGGCTGTCCAGAAGGCTTCCAGCCGGGGCTCCTCGAGGCAGGATCCTGTCGCGCCCGTCCTGCTCTCAGAGGCCCGCAGAGCCTGCCGCCCAGAAGGCCCAGGGCACAGAGACCAGGCCTCGAGCCAGCCCCGCCGTCAGGACCCCCGGCCCCGGGGCACGTGAGGTGCAGCGTCCAACCTCACGGCCTTCAATTCCCCGGGCCACCGGCCAGCAGGAGGCAGCGGCCCAAGGGGCAGGGACTGGGTGGGCTCCACGGCCTGAACCGAGGGCACAGCGTCAGCTGCCCAAAGGGGCCCCCTGGAGAAGCCTGGCCACGGCGGGCCCGCACCTCGCTGTGTCCCCTAAGCAGCGGTCTCCTCCTGACGCCGCCTCCCTTCGCCTGGGGGTGGAACTGGGAACTTCCACTTCTGCCAGCGACACACAGAGTAAGCCCAAGCCCTGTGGGCGCCCCAGAAAGCCTCGTTGTCTGACACACCCTTTAGGGAAAAACGCGTGGGCGTGCGATACGGTTCTACAGTGAGCAAGCGAAGTGCCCCCTCAGGCCACTATCTGCCGGCGTTGCACGACTCCTTTGCACGCAGCATCGCAAGCAGCGCCGCGGTCAGCACTGAAGCGGACAGTTACGAGTGCCCGGCAGGTACGCGGAGCACCCAGCAGCCTGCTGAGCCAGCCGCGGGGAATGCACAGCCAGAGGCGCTGGCCCCGGAGCTGGGGGCGCCGGCCCCGGACCACAGTTCAGGCGAGGCTCAGACACCGCCAAGTGGGCCGACTCGTGGGCGCGGAGGCCGGGGTCCGGCTGCCCTGAGACGCGAGCCTCGTCTGCCCGCAGAGGCCCGAGCGCTCGGCTGCAGAGGATGCCACCCCAGCTCGAGCAGCAGCCCGTCGCCTGGCGCCGGGAGGCAGAAACCGCCAGCCGGGGGGTGAGGAGGGGGCTGCCGGCTGTGTTTAGGGGACGGGCTGGCAGTACAGGAAGTCTAGTTAGCGGAAAACCTTTCCGTATATGGCCCAGGCTTGTAGCTATTTAATGAACTTTCGCCAAGACGCATTCTTAATCCCTCCTTAGACAATAAAATTTAACTGCTTTGTCCTCAACCCCAGCCCCCCAAACTTACACGACCTCACTTGTTCACAACCTCACTTGAGTTTTCCTCCTGCCTCCTGGCAACCAATTTCCAACAAGCTTTTTCTCCCCTTTCCTCGAGACCCGGTGTCAGACTCGGTGTACTACTGCCGGCAGCGAGCCCGGCTGGTGGCGTGTCCCCGAGACTCCTGCCCGGAGGCCCCACCCGCAGCACCCCAGTGCGACCCCGCTGGGAGGCGCACACAGACCCTCAGATGGGCCCTCTCTGCGCCCCTCTCTGGATGCAGCCAGGCCCATCAAACAACGACGGTGATGGTGACGGCGCCTCACGGACCGAGAACAGAGGGCAGCGAGGGGCGTTCAGAGCCGCTGGGAAACTGGTCAAACAGCTCGGCAGCGTCGCGGACCCAGGTTTCGGCGGCTCGGTGGTCTGGAGGAGGCCAGGCCCGAAGCGGACAGCCTGGCCCTGGCAGCTGGCCCTGGCAGCTGGCACTGGGAGCACAGTCGGCGCGTCACGCCCACTCAGCGCAGACGGTGACCCGCCCTCAGGCCTGGCTCCCGATGCGCCCACCGCGCATCCTGAGGACGCGGAGACCGGCTCCAGGTCTGGAGCTCCAGGGGCTTTGGCGCCCGAGGGGTCCTGAAACTGACGCCTCGCTGACAGCAAGGGGCGAGGTGCTGGGGCTCCACAGTCGCACTGAGGCTTGGGGTGCACGGCCTCCCTGCCCTGCGGCTGAGGGCCAGCGGGATGGGCCAGCGCCGAGGTCGACACCGTCTGCCCGCGCAAGGAGCCCCGGGCGCGCCGTCCTCGCCACGGGCTGGGGCTGTCGGCTCAGGAAACCAAGCGGCACTGGCAAGGTGAAGAAACGCCATGCGACGCCGGCGGAAGTGATTCTGGCAGCAGGGCACCGGATAAACTCGTTATGGGGTGCAGGTGCGTCTATTCCAAGAACCCCGCTCACAAGAGCCCCGCCAAGTTCCAGGAAACAGGAGAGAGGAAAAGCGCTGCCGTGACCTTGTCGTCTGGCTGTCGGAGCTGAGCCGGGCCTCGGGGACCATCTAATCTACGGCTCTGTGCCAAGACCCCTTTACCCAAAGCCCCAAACACAGAACAGAGGAGCGTGAAAGCCCGTCCGGGTGACTTCAGCCTCCGAAGCTCGGAGCGGCTCCCCCGTGGCGCTGCCGTGTCAGCCCTCGGGTCCCGGCTCAGGACATGGTTCGAGCCCACTGGCAGTCCCAGCAGGACTGCTGGCTGCCCCCTCGGAGGCACACGCAGGTCAGCGCGCCCCTTTCCTGACCGCCTTTGGCCCCGGCAGGGGCACAGGGAACCAGGTCCTGCTTCCCTGCACGGGGAGAGTCCAGCCGGAGCCTGCCCCGCCGTGCCCCTCCGGGAGCTTGGCGGCCTGTCTCACCGGGGGTGCGAACTGGGGGCCGAGGGGCACAGGAACTGGGGGCAGCTGTCAGGGGTGTGCTCGGGGAGGCGGGAGGTGGGACACGGCTGGCCGATGAGAGTCCGTTGTCGGTGTCGGGGTCGGGAGCTCCTTCTCACGCCCCTCCCGCAGCCAGGGTCTCGGAGGAGCGGGGTCAAGCCCCGCCCAGGCCGCACGGCCCTGCTGGCTTCCAGCCCTGGACGCCCGCCCTCCGCGCTCCCTGCACAGCCGGGGGAGGGTCGTGGTCCGGCCCTCAGGCGCCGGGAAGGACAGCTGGGTGTGCACGGCCGCGGGTGCAGAGGACGCGACCGGCCGGCCCGCACTTCGGCTCAGGCGCCAGGCCACGCCCGCACGACTGGGCCGCTCGCAGCACCTGCCGCCGCCGCCTCCCCACGGAAGTGGCCCGAGTCTCCGCGCAGAACACTCAGGAGGAGCGAGAGCCCGCGGCGCTGCTGGAGCCATCTGCGTGACCGAGGGGCCGCCGCGGGCGAGGCCGTGTCCTCTGTGCCCCAGCCCGCGGCACGGACGCCCGCCGCCCTCCGAGCGTGTGTCAGGGGCCGCGGGCCACAGGCTGGTCACCGGGGGCAGGAGCGCCCACGCGGGGCCGCGCCTCCTGCTGTTACAGTCGCCTCGTTTGCTGCTAGCGCCTGTCTCCCTCGGGCCCTGGCCGCCGCGAGTCACACGCCATCGGCTCGGCCGCAGGGAGAAGTGGCCAGGGCTTGGTTCTGCCTGGGCTGCAGGCCCCCGGGGCGGGGAGGTGCCCACCAGGACGCGGAAGCTGCCCGAGCTGCGGGGGGTGACTGCGCGTGCCTGAGCCGCCCGGCACTGCGGGCCACCAGCTGCTCTCCCGCCCTCGTCTCTACTCCTCACCCAAGGGCAGCGAAGGCTGGACGGCTCTGCCAGCCGCCGCCGGGGCTGGGGCTGAGGGATGCACACCCCATGCCCTGCGCAGAGCCCGCGCCCGGGCGGCCTCAGCCGGGCCGGGCGCAGGACGTGGCCCCCCGCCGCGCACGCGGGGGCCGCAGTGCCAAGGCGCACCAGCCCAGGCGCTCCTCCCCCGCGCAGAGCCCCGGCCGCCAGCACAGGCCGCCTGCTCGCACAGGCCCCGCGCAGAGCCCCGGGAGCACTGAAGGGCCGGCGACAGCGCCCACGCGTCTTACCCAGCCCCGCAGCAGCTCATAGGCCGTGACGCCCAGGGACCACCAGTCCACGGGGTAGGAGTAGCCAGGGCCGCCGTCCACGTACACCTGGAACACTTCCGGGGCTGCGGAGACAGGACAGGGAGGTCAGCACACAGCGCGCACCCCAGGGCACCCCCGCCCGTCCCGGGCCCTGCCTCCACCAGCGTGGAGCACGCTGCAGCGCCCCGGGAACGGGACACCGGCACAGACACGGCACCCAGAGTGCGGGGGTGGCTGGGGAGCGCAGGGGAAGTGCCAAGAGGAGGCTGTGCGCTTGGGAGCACAAGCCGTGGGCTGCAGGGGAGCGGGCGGGGAAGTCAGAGCGAATGTGCTGACATGGTACCCCCAAGGGGCTGGGAGCCTTGAAGAACGTCTGCTTCCGGCACCCACCCGCCAGCAGGGAGCCGATCTCAGGAAGAATTTTATTGTTTTTTTAAAGATTTATTTATTATGCACATGAGAGCTGGGGTACAGGCCAGAGGAGTGGGGGGGGGGTGAGAGGATCCACCAGAGCCACAGTGGGGAGCAGAACAGGCGGATCGACCAAAATCCTCTGCTGAGGGGATCAGCAGGAGACAGGAGGGGTCAGCTGCGCCCTGTGGGTCCCTCCCTGGCCGGGATTGAACTCGCGCTGTGGTGGCAGCGGATGCTTCATTGTGCAGTGCTCAACCCCCAGAGACAAGGGAGAGCTCAGGAAGAATTTTATTTTGGCACAGACAGGATCTGACATGAGACCCCAGGAGTGGGGAGTAGACACAGAAGGCAGGAGGGGGTTGCCAGGCCAAGAAGGGGAACAGCATCGGGGTGTCCTGGGCGTGAGAATGCTCTGGACGAAGCAGGCCCGATGGGCTCGCGGCGCTGTGCACGCTGCTTTAAGAGCGCTTCCTGGGCGCAGTGGCCGTACCGGCTTCCAGGGAAACACTGCAAGATGCGGACCATTTCCTGCAGGTTCACTTGCAGACATAACCCCATTTTACAGTTGTCAGAATAGCCCAAGCCAGCCCAGGGCGGTCAGAGACGGCCCCGCACGGGTCTCGGCTGCATCCGGTGGCGCGGGCAGGGGCGAGGGCCTGGGCCGTGCTTCAGGTCCCAGACCAGATTTTATTTTGCCCATGGAACGCTCGTCAAGGCCCTCGCTGCTCTGCAGGCCCTAACCCCCTCTCCCGGGCCAGCACACCGATCTGCGTCCTGGACTCGCCCAGACGCTGGTCTGCTGCAGGCCCGCTGCTGTGCTTCGATCCACGGCTGAAGCGCCCCTCTCCGCTTGCCGCGAGCGCCTGGGAGCAGAGACGCAACGCCGTGTCCAGAGGCCAGCAGCAGCTGGTGCAGAACAGGCAGATCGACTGAAATCCTCTGCTGACGCACAGTGCGCGGGAGGCACCGGGAAGTTGAAGCCACAGGGCCCGGGCTGCCCATGTCAGTGGCCACCCTGGCCGGCAGCAGCTGCATGACCCCCAAGTCTCAGGTGCAGGTCGCCGTGGCCCACGCCTCAGCGAGAAGCTCAGCCCGGGGCAGACGCCGAGGAGGACCCGACGCCAAGGCCTGGCTGTCGTGCTACCCGCTCACGACTGGGACATGAAGTGCACACGTCCGTGACAGCCAGGTCGCGGGGGCGGGGATGGGCTCCCCAAACACCACCAGCGTGCCGTCGCCGCTGCGTCACGCGAGGCAGGGAGCAGGGATGGGCAGCGGCCTGGCTGGCGGGGTCCCGCCGGGCTGTCAGCCTGCCTCTCTGCTCGCCAGCGGGGCAGGAGAGCTCAGTGTCACCCACAGAGCTCGGAGACGAACTGCTCCATCAGGCTGATGTGACGCTGGACGCGCCCATGGCAACAGAAAACTGCCTTCATCCGCCAGCGCTCAGCGGGTGAGCACCAGGCCTTTCCGCCTCCGCGCAGGGAGAGGCAGCAGGGCAAGGGGGTCGGCGGGCAGCACGCGGAGGCTCCGGGGTGACTGAGGCGGCAGTGCCTGAAAACGAAGCACGTTACCCACGCAGGACACCTGAGTAGTTAGAAATAAGACTTTGGGAGCAGAAATACCACCTGGTCCAGCGACCCCACGGCCAGGCATTCATCTGTGGGGTGTAAAAAGCTGGGGGACAAGACACTGGTGCCGCCGTGTCCATGCAGCGCCGTGCACGGCCCCGACACGGGACTCAACCCGACGCTCGCCGGTGGCCGCCCAGATGGGGCTCTCCACGCGCGGGGCCCCTCGGCCGCTAAGAGAGGACGCCCTGCCTCAGCGACCAGCGGTGGCTCGGGCTGGTGACGCTCAGCCGGAACGTAAAGGACAACTAGGATGGCCCACCCATCCGTGGACACAGCAACTCAGGAGAGCGAACTGGAAAAGCAGAGAAGTCACTGTGAGCGCTGAAAACCGGGTGCTCGCCGGAGCGGAAGCGGCGGGGCTGGGAGCAAAGGGGGGCCGCAGGTGGGGTGACGGCGCTGGAGAAGCCCAGGCACATATGGAGCTGGGCAGCTGCACTCGCGAAATTTCCGTGACCGCATCGCAAATCAACAAAACCTGATCAGCAGAGAAGGCCTCTGGGAGCGCCCCCAGTCGCCATGAAGACGGCGGCTCTGCGGGCCGTGGCGCCAGCCTCTGCGCGTCGCTCCGACACAGGCTGATTTAGAGCGCGCTCTCCAGAACGTCGAGTCTCTGTGTCCAGGACTCTGGCTGCTCCTCCCGGCGGCCCGCTGACCCAGCGCCAGAAGCGGACAGGCCCGGCTCTTCTGCGGCTTCCTCCGCTCGGTCCCAGCTGTCTCCCAGCGCTTCCCAGGCGCGAGGCCCTCCGCCTGGGGCTCGGCGGCGCAGCTGCAGCCTGCCTGCTGCTCGTCTCAGCACGCTCACCGAGAACTGCTGCCCCGCTGCCCGTCGTGGTCACCATCTAGTGCGTCACATCCTGCGCTGGCCTCAGGCCGTCAGCTTCTAGGGCGCTGGGAAGGCTGACTTCCAGCTTAGAAAAGAGGAGGCGTCAGACCAGGGCCAAACCGTAACTTTCTGGACCCAACGAGTCAGCCCCGAGGACGGGGAGCGCTGGCGCCCCTGGGAGGAGCGGGAGGGAGGTGGGGCGCCCCGGGAGGCCGAGGGGCTGGCTGGCCGCCGCGGGGCTGCGGGGGCAGGACAAGCCGCGCCCGTGCAGGTGGGACGGGCGCACAGTCCAGCCCCCCCCCCCCCCCCCCCCCCCCNGTCCAGCCCCCCCCCCCCCCCCGCCATGGAGGCCAGCCAGCTGAGCACGTGCGGCTTCTCACCGCCGGGAGACCGGACCCCAGGGCCTGTCCGATTGCCTCTGGGGTCCTGGCGCTCCGCAGGGGCCAAAGACGCAAGCAGGGACCAGCAGGGCGACGCAGCCAAGCTGACAGCCGGTCCAGCACCCAGCGTCAGTGTCACGTCTGCGGCTTCCGCCTGTCACCAAGTCTGCCCGGTGCTCCAGGCCCCGTTCTCAGATGGGGGCGCGGGCGACCTGCAGCCTGGGCTCTGCCCCTGACCGCTCGCCACGCCAGCGCCGCACGCCCACCCTGCCAGCCGGTGCGCCCCACCAGTGCGTAGCCTGCTGAGGGCGTCTGGGGAGCTGGCCCTGCACGCTCGGGTGACCCCTGTGCTTCTCCGAGGCCACACGTGAGGCCGATGCATGTCTGATCGTGAACCTCAGCCTTGCGCTCCCCTAGTTCCAGGCCTGGCCAGCACGACTGCCCAGGCGCCGGCTCGCCCTCCCTCCGCCCTCTCGTGTGAGCCGCGGGACGGGGCTGCTGTTCTCGCACTGCCCGGTCGGTCCCAGAGGCACAGAGGCCCCCGCACTGCGGGGCCTCCCACTTAGGTAAGCTCTGTGCCTTCCCCCGCTGCTGCTGCTGCCTGCAGGGCCCCTCCCCCGGCTGGCCGACGAGCACACCGTGCGGCCAGCTCAGATGGCCCGTCCCCGAGACCCGGCCAACAGGGAACACACGTCTGTGGTCCAGCCAGCCGGCGGCGGGGGACCAGGTCACGGGCTTGTCTCTGAGCCCAGTGCCCACGGAGCCGCTCCGCTGGGGCCTGCAGAAGCGTGTGCTGCATGACGCCGGGCCCTGCCCTCGCCCCTAGCGAGGGGACGCGGAGGCCGAGCTGCCCTGCACGCGCTGACGCCTCTTCTGGAGCTTTGCGAGAGACGTCTGATGCGAATGCCATCTGCTCTTTAATTAAGGAAAATTCAGTTCCAGGCAAATGTTCCTTCTGGGATCATCCCCCACAAGCGACCTTGGGAGTTAACTCATCAGCCTTCCCCGGGGCCACGTCTGGGACATTCTGGGGCGTGCTGCGGGCTCGGAACTCACGCTCAGGTGGGCAGGCTGACGGCCTGGCCCCACCAGGGCCCGCCGGAGCCCCAGGGAGAGCCCCGCCCGCCTCCAACAGCCCCGCCCACTGCCTGGGGCTCCAGCCCCCACGGGGAACACTGAGGGCACAGCTGCAGACGCTGAGGAAGCCACGATGGAGCGTGAGCCCAACGGGGTAAGCAACTAGGTGCCCCCGACAGCATCCGACAAGACGACGCTGTCCCACAAACCCCAGAACACGAGCGGGGAAGAGGCCAGCGCCAGCGACAAGCTGTCCCAGGGTGACGCCCGCCCGGAGGAGACAGTGACGAGAAGGCAGTCTGGCGGGCAGGGCGCAGGCTCGGAGCCGGCAGGGACTGTGGGAGAGCGCTGTGGTGGGCTGAGAGCAGCGGAGCGGGAGGGGGCCGGGCCGCCCCAGGAGGGCCAGGGCTGCAGACCTGCGGGAGCCACCTGAACAGAGCTAGGCAGCCAGCTACAGCCGCTTCTAGAAAGCCCCAAGGAGAAACTGCCGGCAGTGGCATCAAAACGTGTCCTCTCCCCTCCCTCTCTTTTTTAAAAGATTTATTTATTTATGCTTATGAGAGCTGGGGTGCAGGCCAGAGTTGTGGGAGGTGAGAGGATCCACCGAGACAGAGCGGGGAGCAGAACAGGCAGATGGAGGGAAGCACACTGCTGAGGGAGCAGCGGGAGGCAGGAGAGTCCGCTGCGCCTGGGTCAGCTCCCTGGCCGGGATTGGAACTCGCGCTGCAGCGGCTGCCGTCGGTTTCGTAGTGCTGAGACTTAACCCCTTGTGCCACCAGGGAGGCCCTGGAAGGCTCCTTTTTCTTGAGGAGGACAGAGATGGGACTCTGCAGACAAAGTCGGAAGAGAAGGTGCAGACGGAGGTGGGGGCGGGGAAGGGAGGCAGGGCGTCTCAGCCTGCAAACTGCCTTGGAAGCTGACACGACAGAAGTGGGCAGTCCACGGGGTTGGAAAAACCACCCTGACTAGGCCACCTTAAAAGTCGAGGAAAACTAATTGCACATAAAAATGAGCGCTGGAAAATATCAGAGCCAAACACCATGCAAATATTCAAAGCAAAAGGAGAACAGAGAGCAGAACAGATCTCAAGACACGAGGAGCAAGCGAGGCTCAGCGCAGAGGGGGCTTGGGCTCCCTTCCCAGGGCTCAGTCACCAGGTGCGGAGGGGCGTGCTAGTGCCCTGGACACGCATGCCACACAGAGCAAGGCCCACCGATCGCTAATGTCCGAGCTGCGCTCACCCCGCTGCCCACCAGCTGGATGAGTAATCAGCCCAAACAATCCCTACCATGCTGACTCATCTCCGCCCCTAAGCACCGACCCGCCCCGACCCTCCTGTGTCACCTGGCCTCTGCCCCTACCGCGCTGACTTGTGTCCGTCGCCACCCTCCTGAACACCCCACGGGCAGGTTTCATAGGGGCCTTCTTGCCCTCCAGGCACAGCAGCTACGTGAATGTCTGCACAGCAGCTACCGAATGCAGTCGGGTCCAGGGTCTCTTCTCTTTGAAGAACGATAGCAGTAGGGGGCGCCTGGCAGGCTGGGTTAAGTGCTGGCTGAGGAATGTTCAAGAACCACACAACCAAGTGGCAGAATTGTGAGGAAACAATACACCGATTTTTAAAAAAAACCATTATACTTTTACATACTTTATTATAGTCATTGATAATTAATGTGGACATTAATAATTAATAACTGATGTAGACATTAAAATTAGAGATCTGAAAGGATAGCATAAATCAGTACTTGAAAACTCAAAAACTAAGCAAGAGAACTAAGGGCAAAAAACTAAAAGGGAAATTATTTCAGAAATACTTTGCTAGAAAGCACACAGGCAAATACAGCAGATAACACTTGGAAAGAAATAGAGACATTCTTGAAGAAATGCAGGGAGAAGTAAGAGACGCTTGAGCATGACACATACTGAAGCCTGGCAGAGAAGACCCAACGTTCAGACAAGCGGCATCCCTGACCAGGGAACCAAAGTCGGGCCCAGACACACTGCACATGACGTCGCCGTCAGAGCCCCGGAGGGAAGCCGCTGCAGACCACTCTTTGTCTGTTCCGGAAGAGCACAGACCCCAAGAAGCAGCACCAGAGTCATATTCTGGCAACACACTGGACTTTAACAGCAGGGAAACGAAGGTTTTGCCACAACACAACAAAACAAAAATAAGCAGGCAACTACAGGTCAGTCACCTACAGGAAGAGGCAGGGGCTGCGCTCAAGGCCGGGACGGGACAAGCACAAGGGACTGTGGTGACGGCGCGCAGGTGAGTGGGTGGTGGGAACTCTATGGGGACTACGCCTAGGAAAGAGGGCAAACATTGTAAAAAGTAAGTTAAAAATGGGGGCTCCCTGGTGGCGCAGTGGGTGAAGCAACGCACTACAAAGCAAAACTCAGCCATTGCAGCGCGAGTTGGATCCCTGCTTCCAGCCGGGGAGGGGACCCACGTGGCGCAGCAGACCTCTCCTGCCTCCCGCAGCTCCCCTCAGCAGTGTATTCCAGTGGCTCCGCCTGTTCTGCTCCCCGCTCTGTCTCTGGGGAGTCCTCTCACCCCCACACCTCTGGCCTGTACCCCAGCTCTTGTGTGCATAAATAAATAAATCTTAAAAAAAAGTAAAAAAAAAGAATCTGCTAAAAAGAAAGAAAAAAGTGTTCTGTTTGCTTTCTTTTAAGTCTGAAGTGAGGCTTCTGTCTGGGCAGTTCCCTAGAAAATGGGGGAAGGTCCCGGCAGGGAGCCAGCCAGGTAAAGGGCAGAGGTGCAGCAGGGGATGATGGCACCATCTGGGGCCTGGAAGAGATGGCTAGTGGGTGTGGAGTCAGCTGGTGGGCATGGAGTGACAGGGAGTCGGGGCGGGGCCTGAGGCCCGGCCCCGCCCCAAAGGCCTGGTGCACTCACCCATGTAGGGCTTGGTCCCAGCCATGGAGGAGGCCTTCTCTGCTCCTGTCACGACCGTGGCGATGTTGAAGTCCGTGATGTGGACGTGTCCTGGAGGCAGAGACAGAAAGCGGTCAGCAGGGCGGGGGCCGCAGGCCGCCGGGCGTCTCCGTGTCTGACGGACACTGGGTCTGCAGGCGGATGCAGGGGGAAGCACCCGCACCCTCCCAGCAGCTCACCTGCCGCTCGAGCACATCTGCTGGGGCAGCAAGACTGATGGAGACGAGCCACGGAAAGGACCCGCGCCTCTCGACGGGTAAGGGGGCGCGTGTACACCGCCGGCAGCCTGGCCCCGAGGAGGAGGAAGCCCCCGCGTTCGAGACGACACAGACAGGCCGAGGACGGCACACTCTGCCCGCACACTCGGGGACCGAGTCAGACTTGCAGAGTAGGAGCCCCAGGGGCTAGGAGACCGTAAAGGGACACACTCGCGTCGTAAGGAGGACGTCGGAGGATCCAACGTGGCTGCTGCCGCGCGAATGTCACTGCGGCGCTCGGTCGTGCAGCTGAGACTGCTGAGCAGCACGTCGACGCAGGTACGCTGGAACACTGCCCAGCTCGCGGGCAACGGCTTACGGTGTGCATTTTTCGAGTGCCGCGCGCGTGCTATTTAGAAGCAAATCACACAGGGGACTTGATCTTAAAGAAAAAGCGTGGGTTTCAAGTTCGGGGGCTCTGACCCAGAGCTGACGGAGCCAGTCCAGACTCGCTCCCTGGAAGGCTGCGGCATGGCGGGGCGGGGGCTCACGCCAGAGGGGTCCTGTGCTGCGGTCGCCCCGTCTGCCCACTGCCCGTGGCACTGCGGACCTCAGCACTGCGCCCGACGGACGCCGTGAGAAGGGCCTGAGGCCGAGACCTGCTTCCGCCCAGCCGAGGCGGGGCCCCAGGCTCATGGAGAGGCTGGGAGCGCCTGCAGGCAGATGCTCTGGTCACCGGAGGGACAGAGACGAGGGCGGAGACACGGTGAGTGACGTCGTCTCCATCTGTCCTCACACTACTTCTAAAAGTTACCTCTAATATTTAAATTTCCCAGCCTCCTGCAGTATTATTCTTGCACATGCTCTGACACAGCATTCCGATTTCAGTTCGGCCAAAAGGACAGCCGGTTGTCTCCACCGCACTTAGAACAAACGCGTCCCTGCCCCATCATTCGGGCCTTTAGTCGTCACTCCCAGCCTCCCCCGCCCCTGCTGGCAGAGTTGGCCCCATGTCAACGCTGCAGCAACATCACTTTCTCCGCCTGACTTCCGAGGGTGGCACCCGGGCCCTCTCCTGGGTTTTGTAACCCCTGGGGCTAACTAGGTTGGCACTACAAGGTCGGGCTATTTTCTGGAGGACACTGTGTGAGCCCCCACATCGTGGACATGGGGTGGGCCTGATGGGCTGCAGTCCCCTGGCCGCCTCCGGGGCAGCAGTCAGTGCTGACGCTCAGAATCCCCTCCAGCACCTCAAGCAGCAGTGACGCCGACCCCCAGAGTGGATCTGGACCTCCCGCCATACCCCAGGAGCAAGCGCCCTGCACCCCCCAATCTGGCCGCATCTCTGCTGCTGCTGCTGCAACCACATCTCACGAAGAAGCTCCGTTCCTGCCCCACACGACCACCCCGTGGCCCTCAGCCCCCGTGATGAAATAAGCCCCTGGGTCCTCGCCACACGAGAGAAGGCTGGGGTCCCCTCTCCGTAAAGTCAGAAGCTCCAGAGCGGGGAGGAGGCGGGGGCAGCCTGGGAGGGGCAGCCGGCCTGGAAGCAGGTCTCCTGGGCGCAGGGTGAATTCTAGGTCTGTCTCTGGCCCAGCAGTGAGCCCCTGGGCTGGGTGCCGAGGCGGCGCCCACTAGGGGGCGCAAGACCAGGCATTTGGCTGTGCGTCTGGAGACTGCCTGGCTTCCCTTTCAGGACAGCAGAACCAGAGCGAAGGCTCATGTGCACATCTGCCCCGGCCCCGCCTCATGCCCAAGCCCAGGCCGGGCCGCCCCGGCACGCCCGTGCTCTGTGCTAACAACGCCTGCATTCCTGAGACCTTGTCATCGGTGAGGTAACAAGGGCCTTGGGCTCACTCGGTCTTGCCACCTGACTTCATGGAGATCTTAACGAACTTATCGCAGGAGAAAGAGAACAAATCAAATCCAGCCGCCAGCTTATCAGGGCGTCATCGGCACGCCTTTGCCCGATAAACACGAACGGCCTGGACTCTCTCCTGCCCACTGGGTGTGTGGCTCCTCACGCCTGGGTCAGGAGGGAAGGTCATGCGGCACGCGCAGACAATCTGTGCTCCCAGCTCCCGTGCTCGGTGACACGGGCCGTCCCTGGTTCAACAGCTGGCGTGAGACCGCAGTGCCCCTGGGCTCCCCGCGTGCGCCTGCCGAGTCGGGGAGCCCTCAGCTCCTGCTCGCCCCAGGGCCTGCCCCTGGATGCTCTGTTGGCAGCTGCCGCCTGCTTGATTTGACGCCCATGGAAACCACCTCGCCAAGGCTTTGGGGAGAGCGCGGAAGTTCTGGTTCTTTCGCCCTTTCACTTGTCCCTGGCTCTCAGTGCTGAGCCCCGGGATTCCTGGGCGTGTCAGTTGCCGCCGGCAAGGCTGCTGGACCGACTTACTCCCCGTCTTCTCTCTCGGGCTTGAGCTTTCGTGTGGTCACATCAAGCATGACGAGTGTCATTTGCACAGGGTTTTGTGACGCTTTGTCCACCATAACCCACTCTTGCCAGCGACCAAGGTGCCATGCTGGAGAACAGCCATCTTTGGACACTGGGCAGCCTTTCTCTGCCTTTACTGCCTCCTGGGTCACAGGGCTGGAACCGGGTGTGTGGGGGGAGGGCATTTCCGGACTCTCTTGCAGCTACAGTTCTGGACAAGGTTCAGGTTCTGCCAAACAGCTGGGGTTTGGAAGGGGCAAAGGGAGGACGGACACCGTCTGAAGCCCGGAATTGCCTCAAGCCAGCGAGCAGCCAGAACCAGACTTCCTCACGAGGCCGGCTCCGGAGGGAACGCGTGCACCGACCCCGCGATCTCTGGCTCTAGCTCCAGAACTGAGACAAATCTCGGCGGTCTGCGGCCTCTAGACTTGTGGGCGTCTGTCGCAGCAGCCTCGGGAGACTAATACAGGGGCGCTGAGAGGGTTCTCAGAGGCTTCTGCTCCCCAATCTTCAGGATCTCGAGACCCTCCCAGTGCAGAGCGTCACAGGCAGCAGGTGCTGTGGTGGGCCCTTCCCTTCCAGCAAGCTCTAGAGAATGATCTCACTCCCAGACGGGCTTTCACCCGCATTCCTGTGCCTTGTCCCTAAACCTCTGGAATCATCTAGAATAACACATCCTCTCCTGGCTCCTCAGACGTAGCAGAAACACCAGCCCCCAAGTTGTCCAGGAGGCCCCTATTTGCTTCTCAGCTGCGCCCCGCCCCGGATCCAAGGCACCAGTAACAACAAGTGTCAGTTTGCAGGTTTTCTGGCCCCTCCTGCTCCTGGCAGGATGGTGGGAGGGTGGAGAGTGTTTTGACAAGGGAGAAGGGGTGCCGACACTGCTTGCCACCACCGTTTTGGGGAGCATTCGTCATATTTACCAACAAATCTGTTAGCGACAGATGGAGCAGCAGCTCTGTGAAACGAGTCCAGCTAATGAGGCGTCTGGAGAACAGTCGGTTCGTGGGGAGCTGAAGTCTAGGAAAGCCCGGGGTTGAAGCGCCGGTGGGCCCAGGCCCAGGCCCAGGGGTCCTTCCTGTTCCTGGTGACGCAGCACGACTCGGTGCCACTTCAGAGGGCCAGGGCCCCAGGCCTCTGCCTGCAGGCGCCCGACAGGCCGACTTCCGAGAGGATCGGGACGCCTCGGGCCAAGCACAGCCTCTGGCCCTCTCGGGGGAAAGACCAGCCGGCACCAGGCAGACAGCCCCCGCTGACAGCGGCTTCCGCGCCCGCTCGCAGCACGCTGCCGCTCCTCCGTGGGGTCCGCGCCGGGGTCTTGGGACTTGTCTTGCCGGCTGCGAGGGCGCACAGGCGGCACAGGCAGCGCCGGGGGTGGCCTCCCACTCCCTCAGGGTGATCGCGCACAGCCCTTCCTCTGGCCTGCGGAGAAGCCAAGGGGCTTCTGACCAGCCGAGGCCTCGGGCCCAGCCAGTGGCCCAGCTGCCCGTCTCAGGAGGAGGCGTGCCCGCAAGCGCGTGTCTTCACTGACCCTGGGCTCACCTGACGCTCTTGGGCTCCCACGGGAACCAGCCGCCACCGCCCCGGCCTCCGGGTGCCCCTCGCAGCTCCAGACCCAACTCCCAGGAGCACCGCAGCCCTTGTCTGCACACGGCCCGAGGGTTCTGTCCCGTCAACTCCCTGGCTCCCACGGCTCTTCCCGCAGGCCCAGGGCAGCACGGCCAGGCCGCTTGGGGCGGGCCGAGCCGGAGGCCAGCAGGCAGAGCAGACGCAGGGCAGGCAGGACGCACGCGAGTCCCTGCCGCGGCACCTACGTCCACCGCCCGTGCGTCTGCTCAGTGGCGCTGCTGTCCACGCTCCGCACGGCTGGCCAGCTGTGCGCCGGGAGTGCGCCTCTCGAGCCGGACGGCCACCTCCCAGGCGGGAGGTCCTGAGAGCCCAGGACGGCAGCACGTGCTTGACACAGGGAGACTCGCAGGCACCCCGCCAAACAACGGCGCAGACCCAGGCCGAGCTCCCGCCCCTCGCCCCGGCAGATGCAGCTCCTCCGGGCGCTGCCGAGCGGCTCCCGCGGGCCCGAGCCCAGGTGCGGCTTCTCACCTGCTCCTTGCACCAGGCCCCCACCCGCCAGAGGGAGTTCTGGGCCGGCTTTGGTGGCCCCTAACGTGGGTGCTTGTAATACGCAAGTAAAGACTTTGAAACAGCTTCTCACGGACTTTGGCAGAAATAGCAGAAACGGTCTCCACAGCCATGGCCTGCCCACAGGCCCACAGCTGCGCAGGCAGGTAGCTTTGGGGGAGCAGCGGGTGGGGGGGAGCTCCCCGACTTTGGCGGTGGGCCTGGCATGAAAAGCACCTGCAGAGGTTTGAACCTCTAACCCTAAAACAGGTGCTTGTCCGTGTGACAAAGCAGCTGTGCCTCAATAACGTAACTGCAGAAACGAAGACACCTGGCCGGGCCTGGCTCTGCTGTGCGCCTCAGGGAGCCCCCCGGAGCACCCCAGGAACTGGGCCCCAAACCTGCGTGTCGGGGCAGAGGCCCGGGGCAGGTTCTCCAGGATCCGCGCAGGCGGTAAGGAGCGTTCAGGAGCCCCGGGGGCTCTCTCAGGCTTTTTTCGCGCTTTCTGCATCGCCTGCATGAGGCGACCAGGCACGCGGCCAGCGGGAGGCGGGGACAGGGGGCCGGCAGGCTGCTAGCCCCACTCGCCTTCACTGGCTCTGGGCGTTCGGATCTCTGCTTCTCTGCCACCGCCACTGCTGCCCCTCCTGCCTCTGCTTCCCTCCTGCTCCTGGCAGCCCCGTGACGCCACCCCTAGGTGCCCAGTCTCTGAGCCCAGGGGCCACCTGCACACGCCCACACCCCCGGGTGCCGCCGTCGGGCCTGCGGCAGGACCGTGGGTCTGTCGTCGACGCTGGTGGCGGGAGGGCGGACCAGCCTGGTCATTCCCGTTGACCCTACACCGCGGCAGCTCCACCCCGGTGGCGAACGAGCAGCCCACGCCAGGGGTGGGGACCCGCAGCCGCAGCCCCTCCACGCTCGGCAGTGTGGTGGCGCACCCCGACGCTCACACACCGGGCCCAGCCTCAGGCCACTGCCTCGGCGCCGAGAGAAGGTCCCGAGCTGGCAGACGGGAGCCACGGGGGGGCCTCCTCCGACAGGGCCGAGGCCGCTCCAGAGAGGCTCCCGGGAACGCGTCTCTGCGGCCCAAGCCCCTAGCCGAGGACGGCCAGCCGGGCCCACCGCTGCGCTTCGCCCTGCAAGAGCCCTTCACTTCAGGTCCCTGCCGGGCCCACAACCCATTTTCCATCCAGCGGCCCGAGGGGCCCTTCTAACCCCAACCTGCCCCCCGCTTGCTCCTGCTCCCCGGTGGACTCAGAACTCGCGGGTGCAGGGCCTGCCCCTTGAGGAGGTGAGACCGGCCTCGGGCCACTGCTCGTTGGCCCCGAACAGCGGCTTCGCCCGCACCTCTGCTCACATGGCCTCCCCGCCCCCACCCCGCTGCCCTCTCCACCCGACGCGCCTCCTCCCACGCCCGCCCCTCCCTCAGGCCTCATCACCCTCCACGGCCCTGAGGGCCGGGCTCCTCCGACCTCGTGCATCCGACCGCAGCCGCAGGTGCTCGCAGAGCTCCCGAGGGAGCGAGGAGCGGGACTGAGGGGTTCAGGCCCGGGTATCCTCCTATCCAACGGAAAGAGGCCTCCCGCGCCGCGCCACCCCGGCCCTCACGCAGAAGGGAGCCGGCCACCTGCGAGCCGGGTGGCTCTGGAGGGCGGCTGCCAAGGGCCGCTCACGGCGACAGCTGCTGACATGGGCGTGAAGCCCGCGAGGGACAGGCAGAGGGGCCGCCGGGCGGGGTGCGCGGGCAGCGGGGTCTGCCCCAAGGTGCAGCCGAGGGCTACGGGGGGACCAGCGCCTCAGGTGGCGGCGGCGAAGCACAGCGGGCTGTCCATGTCAAGCCTGCCCTGCACGTGAAGCAGCGAGGACATGGGCAGCGCTCACCAGGGCAGCGGGCAGGGTCGCGGCAGGCGGCAGGGCAGGCAGCGGGCAGGGGCCACTCCCGCGTCCCGAGGCGTCCACACCACCAATGGTCAGACCACAGCGCAGCCACGCAGGGCACAGGCCCGAACGCCCACGGAGCCCGTCCATCGGGGCAAAGCAGAAAGGCTTCCCGTCTGCCCAGAACCCACCATGGCCCCAGGACTCCCGGCCCCCAGCGCCTCAAACTCCGCGGCCCCCGCGAGGCGGGGCGGACTCACCGTGCTCGTCCAGGAGGATGTTGTCCGGCTTGATGTCTCTGCAAGAGAAGACAAAGAGCTGAGGGCGGGCCCCGGGCTGCCACGAGCACGTGACCCGCTGCTCTGCGGCCACGGCCAGCGGCTCCGGGGTGCCCTGGTCAGGCTGGTGGCGTGTGTCCCGCTCCCTCCCCAGAACTCGATGGTGGTTTCATCCTGACTAATCTGAGTTCCTGCAGGAGCCTCTCAGTCCTGGCTGCCTGTTGCCCGAGGGCGCCCTGCCCGCAGGTATGTATACCTGTCCTCCTGCACACCTGTCCTCCTGCACACCTGTTTGCAGGTATGTATACCTGTCCTCCTGCACACCTGTTCACAGGTATGTACACCTGCCCTCCTGCACACCTGTCCTCGTGCACGCCTGCCTGCAGGTATGCACACCTGTCCTCCTGCACACCTGCCCTCCTGCATACCTCTCCTGAACACCTGTCCTCCTGCTGAGCTCTCACCTGGCACAGGGGCTCCCAGGTATAGAGACAAGGAAACTGAGCCTCAGGCAGGCTCAGGATCAAACCGGGCTTGGAGCTTGGTCATGCCCAGCTCGCAGCCAGGTTGTGTGTCTGTGAGTTAAGAAGGACTTTCTGGCTTTGGTTAAAAAAACCAACAAGGTACACAGGTTCGAAAAAGCAAAAGCTACAGAGAATGTTCCAAAGCGGCCTTCACTGCCGACTTATTTATTACCCAGTCCTTTAGAGGGAAAGTTTGCTGCCCCCTTTTGAGGTTAACAGTGAACTATATGCAGCAAAATTTGAGCTGAGGAGTTTCAGAAAATTATGCCCCACAGCACCACTGCAGCAAATGCTTCCAAACTCCAAGTTGTGCTTTTATTTAAAAAAAAAAAAAGATTTATTTATGCACACAGGAGCTGGGGTTCAGGCCAGAGGTGCAGGGTAGGGGTGTGGGAGGAGTCACCAGAGACAGAGTGGGGAGCAGAACAGGCAGATCCACTGAAGCACACTGCTGAGGGGAGCAGCGGGGAGGCAGGAGAGGTCTGCTGCGCCCTGGGGGTCCCTCCTTGGCTGGGGACCGAACTCGTGCTGCAGTGGCTGCAGACAGCTTTATAGTGCTGCATCTTAGCCCTCTGTGTCACCAGGGAGGCCCATGAGTTGTGCTTCTTAAAGGCAGGGCCTCACTCCTCCTTTACCTCTGCAGCTCGGCCTCGCACGCACTGTCACAGGTGGACACTGTCAAAGAGAAAGCAGAGCTGGACGCAGTTACACTGGTGAGAACAGAGCGGCGCCGTGGCAACAGGAGAAAGAGACCTCGGCACTGAACCCAGCAGGGACAGGTGCGGACGCAGAGCCAGGGAGCAGGTTGGGGGTGGAGGGTGAAAAACCCTCAAGGCCGCAGCGCCCTGGCTAAACGGCCTACAGCAGCCAGGGCGTCGGACACGGCAAGGTTGGGGCACAGCACCTCTGAGAGGTGCAGGGAGGGGTCTCTGCTTGTGAACACATAAATCTCCTGCTCCGTCCCCGAACCCCCAGCCCAGCAGGCAAGCGCCCAAAGCCCTGCGTAAACCGAGGTCGGGACAGGCTCACCTGCTGAGAGCCAGCCTGCCGGTCGGCCCGGAGCGAAGACTGAGCTGTGGGGCCCAGCCTTGCTCTCTGCAGGGCTTGCCCGAGCAAGGAAGAGACAGACCTGCACTGCCCTCCTGCAGCATCAGCATCTCTGGAAGACCAGAGCCAGCAGCTGCCCGCGGCCCTGCGTCAGTCAGACGACGGTAGTCTGGACGCGTGACTCCCTGCTCCCACCCAGGCAAACTGCACTCAGCATCGGCCTGCAGGACCAGCGCGGGCCGGACAGTGTCTGCCGCTGCTGCCTGCGGTGGAACCCCCACCTTGAGGAGACTGTCTCCCCACCACCGAGAGTACTTCCAGTTGACACGCTAAACTGACCTGCTCGATGCGCTAGAACTAGATGATACGAGACTAACACAGAAGCCCAGAAGCGGGGCCCTAGACGCGAAAGAGTTGGGGGCGCGGGGACCCTCAGCAGAGTTTGGTCAAGGAGAATCTCAACACCTGGAAAACAGGTGAGGGGTGAGAGGGGTGGAGGGGGACGGTGCAGGCATGGGAGGCACTCCCTGACTTCCCTGGGGACGTGGGGGTGCTGGTTATAAGTGGGGGTCTGCAGAGCACCCGGGAACGAATACTCCAAAGCTGCTGTTTTTAGGGCCCACCCTCTCTGCGTTCCACCCCAGGGGGGCGCTGTCGAACGTGTGAGCACCCAGCCCCGGGCTAGCAGCCCCAGAAGAGCCCCGGCTGGTCTCTTTGACCCCTGGAGCCTCAGCTTCCTCATCCATAACGCGGGTCGTTAAAGTACAATCACTCACAGACTACGGAAACCCGGCGTGAGAGCGCAACGCGGGGCCGGGCCCTAACGCCAGGGCCGGGCGGGGCCCTAATGCCCGGACGGGACGAGGCTGGACAGACGCTGGGCCGCTGGGCCCGGCAGCTCGCTGCTGAGAGTCTGGCTGCTGAGGACGGGGTGCTGCCACAGCTCTCCCCACACAGGGAGGGAGCAGCGGGGGCAGCCACGGGCCCAGCTGCAGGGCGAGCGCCCGGCCCCAGGAGCTATCATCACATAGGCCGCCGGGCAAGCAGGGGTGACCGGCCACACACAGGCCGTGGGGCGGAGGAGGCCTCGCACGTGTCCGCCGCCTCGCCGGGCGCTGGACCAGCTCTCAGCCTAAGCCCCAGGGTGCGGGACGACAAGGCTGTGCCCTGCACCCCCGCCGGTGGGGAACCAGGGCAGCTGCGCCCCGCACTGGCCAGTGCCCCGCTCAGAGTGGCCGGGCCCTCACGGGCCCCGCGACTGGGGCTTAGCGTTCCTGGCCTGTGTCTCGCCCGAGTCGTCGTGAGGCACCGAGGACCCAGGAGAGCCGCGCTCTGGCAGTCCCCTTCCGACCGTGAGCGCGCAGACCGACGCACCTCAGCCGGCACGTTCTGAGGCTTGTCAGAGGTGCAGCGTGCGGTCCGGACAGAGTGACTTCCGCCTCTGGACTCTGGAGAAGACAGCGCCCAGGCAGAGCTGCTCTAACCAGCAGACTCCCCGTGGGCGAGGTCCCCAGCCGCCCCACACCCCACTTCTTTATTTCCCGTAAGGGATGTGCCTGCTAGTTGTCGGGGCCTGGGGCTGGCGTCCAGGTGGGCCTTTGAGGTGTCTCCTCCGCCGCCTCACACGGAGTCGATACTCACTGCTAAGTGATCTCAGTCGCCAAAGGAGGCGGCCCGCGGGCGCGTCCAGTGGGGTCAGTTCCAAGATGTGCCCTCCCCGCTCGTCCATCAGCCAGCGGCGGGGTGACCTTTGGCCTGAAATCCGAGCGGCCACTCTCCGTGCGAGAACGGCCAACCCCGTTGCCAGCTCAGGTCCGCGGCCTGCGGTTCTCGGCGTGCCCCGCCCGTCATTCGCCTGTGGTCCCTGCGAGGGCCGGGCGGGGCGGCTCACATCACCCTTTCATGATGGGCCGTGACAGAAGCCCACGTCACGCCGACTCAAGGAAAAACAATTTTATTTTAAAAACGTGGAGCTGCGGCACGTTAGCGGTTGAGTCGCTGTCTGAGAGCGAAGTGGGGCGAGGGCCAGCTCTGTGGGTCTCCGCGGACTCCGTCGGTCTCCCCGGCTCAGCCGGCCCGTAGCCCGCTGCCCGTGCTGCTGCGGTGCGTCTCCCCGCCCGGCACCCAGCGGCCTCTGGCTGGTCCTGACCCCGTCTCGGGGAGGCCTCTGGGGGCGCCTCTCAGGTCCCACGAGGATCTCGGAGAAGCTCTGCTTGGCCTTGTTAAGGTGCCGGCTCTCCTGAGACGCCTCCGAGGGCTCTGCTTCGCACGCTGCTGTCGCGGTCACAGTGACACCAGATGTCCTCCCCGTCAGTGGGCCGGGGCTTCAGCTCACCCCTCCGAGCCCCACGGACGGCCCTCCAGGACATCGAGGAGCCAGATGAAGAGACTCGGAAACAAGCTGAACCGCAGCAGCAGCTGCCCTGGTTCCCGACAGAGGCCCTTGAAGGAGGGCGAGGAGGCCCCTTTCCTGTCAGCTCTTCCTAGAAAGAATACTGCCTCCTCCAGGAAGCCTTCCCTCATTCTTCTAAGCAGCAGCTGCTCCCTGCTTCTGGGCTTCCCTGCCCCACGCCTGCTCCTCTCACTGGACGGCTGTGCACAGCTTGGCAGCCATGCCCAGGCTGGGCGTGCTCGTTCGGACTAGGTGGGCCGTTGGACATACCTGCTCCTCCGTCTACGCGAGCCGAGCCCACTCGACGGGCAAGGTCACCTGGGAGTGGGCACAGCCGACAGCAGGGCTCCTCAGGTTTCTCTAAGCTAAACCCGACGCGGAATCTACTGTCAATTCATCCCCACACGCCTCCCCACCGTGCTGCTCGCCGGCCCGCAGTCCGAGCCTTCCCCTGAGTGCATGAGGCCCACCCTCTGCCGGGCGTCTGGCCATTTAAATGTTGCTCATCCAGAAACAGCCTCAGAGACACACCCGGAAGGAGTGTGTACGCAAATATTAGTCATGCCACGGCCCAGGCAAATTGACCGTCACAGGCTTGATCCAGTTACGCGTGTCCTCGGAAGAGACCAGGACGCGCAGAGCAGAGAAGGCCGCGGAGCAGCTGGCTGGTGGGCTGGGCCGGAGGGGCGGCGAGGACCCGGCCTCAGGCCGCAGCCGGCCGCCAGCGGACACTGCACCTGCGCCGTCTCGCCCCGAGCCCTGAAGGATAGAGCCGCGCTGTGGAGGCCCCAGCCGGGACAGCTCACCACAGCCACCAGGTCAGAGGGAGCGCGGGCGCACCGAGCGCTGGCCTCAGCTCCTGACAAGGCTGCGGCAGCCCCAAGCCCGTGCACGGTCCCCAGACCCGCAGACGCGCCCCAGGCCCCCGCCAGCAGAGACCCTGGGCTACTGGAGCCCCCAGTTTCCATCCTTTCCCCCGAAGATGAAGGACTCAGTTACAGCCCAAGTGAGAGAACTGCCGCCTGGCTGCATGCACTAGCGCGAGGCCCTCCAAGGTCAAAGTCCAAGAGCCCCCAGCGTCCACGCGCGAGACGGATGTCTCCAAGAGGTGCACGCCCCACTGTCCACTCAGCTGTGGAGCGTCCAGCCCACGTTCCAGGCCTGCCCTCAGCCTCCCTCCCGCACAGCCCACCGCGCCGCCTCTGCCGCCAGCCCCAGCACTCCAGCTTCAGCCCCTCCGCTCGCCCGAGGAGTCCTCTGACCCCACCTGCACCCCGCTGCACGGCCCCCCGGTGACACCGCCCCGACTCGGGGTCTCCCTCTCAGAGGACTCGGCTCCTGGCCGCGTCTGCCCACAGCTGCTGAGCGTGTCGGCCCCCCCTGCTGGGTGTGAAGTCCGGGGGCTGGCGCGCTCTGCCCTCCTGCCACGCAGGAGGGGACACGGACCTGGCACTCACAGCGGGAACCTGACAGGTGACGCAGGTGTGCTTGGGCCCCCCGCCCTCCTGACTGGGCTGTGGGGTCTGGCCAAGGCAGCCAGGCTGTCCAGACCGTTTCTCTGATCTCCAGCCCAGGCCTCGCCTCTGTTCACCGGGCTGAGGGGCCCCCGCCCACAGTCCCTCCTGCACGGAGCAGCCGCACGGTCCCGCGGAAAGCAGCAGCGCACCCCGATATTGGAAGCATAGATCAAGTCACGCCGCTCGTCTGCTGCAAACCTGGCAGGAGCTGGCCACTCTCTCAGGGTGAAAATTGAAGCCAATAAATCCCTATTACCCTCTGTCTCACCTCCCTGGCCTCACCTCCGCCCCCTGCTGCTCGGCTGCTCTCCTCCTGGTCCTGAGATGCACCGTCTCAGGTCTCCACGCTGGCCTGGAAGTGCCGCCCCCAGCCAGCCCCACCCACCCCGCTTTCCGGCTCTCCGCAGGGCTGGCTCAGAGAGACACTGCCCTCCATGCAGCAGAGCAGAAGGCCCTGGCTGGGGTCGCTGCCTCGGCATCACGTAAATACACACGGACGCGGGCTTGTCTCACCCAGGGGCACCGCGTGGGGGACGCACCAAGAGGCAGGGACCAGTCGCTCGCGGCTTCCCCTCTGCCTGACGCATGCGGGGCCTAGTCGGTCGTTGTGTGACAGGGGCGCGTGGGCAGGCGGATGGACGCACGGATGGACGAGCCCATGCGCGGAGGATGAACACCTGTGGGGGCCGCACAGGCCGAGGCACCTGACTCAGAGCAACGGGGCCGGTGGCACCGCCTGTAAATGTGGAAAACCGATGCCATCTGCTTTTCTTTCCTTATCTCAACCTTTGTCTCACTTTAAGAAACTCAACGATCCCGTGGCGACTGTCACAAGGCAAGCCCACATTTGAGAGGCTGCACGTGGGTCCTGCACAAGAAGGCGTGCAAGAGGCCCAAGCCGGGCCTCCCTGGCGGCACAGGGGTGAGTTCCTGAACTGTAAAGCTGTCTACGGTTGCTGCAGCGTGAGTTCGATCCCCGGCCAGGGAGGGACCCCCAGGGCACAGCAGACCTCTCCTGCCTCCCCGCTGCTCCCCTCAGTGGTGTATCTCAGTGGATCTGCCTGTTCTGTTCCCCGCTCTGTCTTTGGTGAGTCCTCTCACCCCCCGCACCTCTGGCCTGCACCCAGCTCCCCTATTCGCTCACTTGTAGGAAGAGGGTGGGGACGACTGTGCTGAATGGTACCGAGACACGTGAGCACTGCGCCTAAGCATGACGCCGCGTGGACGCCTGCGTGCGCGGACGAGCAGTGCCGACTTTACTGGATCTCACCGGAGGTGGTTTCTGCTTTCATAGCCTCTTCCCAGATTTCACTCTGGTTCTCTGATGCTAAGCGGAGACCCAGATCCCCTTTTTCTAAAATGTATTGCCTAGCAGATCCCCGCCGCACCCGCTGCAGGAGTAATTGATGCTCAGGAGACAGAGCAATCCTTTAAGGGGGAAACTGGGGTCCCTGGCAACTCACGTCCTGTCACCCGGCACAAAGTCGTGCATAAATCCTCCGCTGCCCGTCACAGGAGGGAGCCGGCTCTGAGCCTACAACAAAGGTGCTCCTCCCGCAGCAGACCTGGAAGCACATCCTCAGTGGTGCTTCTGCGCATCTTCCACGCTTTCCTACCTGGAAATTTCTATCTAGCTACACGACTCCAGCCACACGGGGTGAGGGAGGAGGGCTGGCAAGCGCTTCCTCTGTAATCTGATGAGGGCTGGCGGTTTATTTTTAGCACAGTGGTGGTAGAGGAAGGTGGGGAGGATATTCGGGATGTGAAAATAGGTCATATCAGCACAGACTGAAAGCGTCATCACAGAAGCCGGGTGTTCCGGACCTCCACAGCAGGAGCTGGCATTGTGGGCCTGGACCGGCCTACACGGCTTCCGACAGACAGCGGGGCAAGAAGATGTGGTGCCCACACGGGAAACTCCGTATCGCCCAAGGAAGGAGGGACCTTGGCCGCCGTCAATGAAAGGGAGCGCACGGCAGTGAGGGCCGCCAGCACGGCGAAGGCACGCACGGGACGCTGACCCGGCGGGCAATCTGGTGACACGGAGAGCCTGCAGAACCCAGTGGGTGCCGCCCAGCATCCTGAGGCTCTGGGGGAGGGGCTGTGGACGCGAGGGATGGAGGTGGGAGCCAAGCTGGGGTCACGTGGCGCACCCACGGGCAAAGACAGAGTTGTTGGGATGGAAGGACCCAAAAATAAGTGATACCAGTTTCATTTTTTTTTTAAGATTTATTCATTCATGCACACAAGAACTGGGGTGCAGGCCAGAGGTTCGGGGGGCAGGGTGAGAGGACTCACCAGAGACAGAGCGGGGAGCAGAACAGACAGATGGACTGAAACACACTGCTGAGGGGAGCAGCGGGGAGACGGGGAGGTCTGCTGCGCCAGGTGGGTCCCCCCGGCCGGCGGCAGGGATCGAGCTCGCGCTCCCGTGGCTGCGGTCTGCTTCACAGTGCTTTGCTTAACCCGCTGCGCCACCAGGCAGGCCTGGTACCAGTTTTAGCCCGAGTGTTCTGAACCGTTGCTGTTTCACGACGGCTCCCTGAGGCCCGTGTGTGCTGACAGGTTCGGCTGTGCTATCATTTCATTCCATCCTACGTGAGCTCATCCTCAGAGAAGGTGCAATGAGCCAGCGCTCACGGCCGTTCAAGTGGGGCACAGGGACTGCCCTAAAGCTCGTGTCTGAGGGAGGTGGCATGGGCGAGGTTAGAGTACTTATTCTGAACGCCGACCAGACCTGGCTTTCTGATCAAATACATTTGCTTTGGTCAAATAGATTTGCTTATCTAAGCTGCCTCCCTAATGGAGTTTTCAGAGGATCTAGAAAAAATATATATATGGGAAATATGAGGTAATTTTAATCAGTATTAAAAATGGACTCATTTTTATAGCAAAATGCTAAACTGCTTATTTGAATACACACACACGGTTGTTAATTTACACGTAGATGAAACGTTACTACCATAAAAAGAAACAAAGTTCGTGCTTGATGAACACCTTACCTTTAGAGAGAAAGTTAATTGCGTGCTGAGTTTCTTCATTAAATGGATAACACACTCATTAGACAAAAAGTGAAAGTAGAAATGAGGAGGAAAGTGAGACTCGGTCTTCAGCTGGCTTGTGGGGACGTCCTCCTCGCCTTGTTTACTTAATGAGCAGGCACTCTCCGCAGTCACGCAGCTCTGTAAGCTGTAATTTCCCTTCCCGATCACACAAACACCCTTTCAACAGCACACGGTTTTCAGGGGCCCTCTGTACTGGCGCGGCCCAGCTGAGTCTCAAAAGGAGGCACACGCGGAGCAGCCGACCGATCCCTCCCTGCAGGCTGTCTCCAAAGCAAACAGCCTCACGCCAGAGCTTCTCTGAAGGTCACACAGGACCGACGGCACATTCCAGAACGTGCAAGGGTATGGATACGTAAAAAGCACTTGATTCTTACTGCCAAATATCTTTCTAGAAGAGTTTGATGATTGTTACTGTCACCAGCAAACACAGATTCAGAATGCCCAAGGAATACTTTCCTAGAACGCTCATCTTAGGGTGCGCCCCTCCCCAAATGCAGAGCTCCTTCTCCCGGGAGTCCAGATGGTGCTGGGAGACAAACACCACCCTGGCCCCCGCAGTCCCATGGTCTCGGCCGCCGTGCCCTGGCCAGCACCTCCCACTGCACCGAGACAGCCTCATGCTGCTGGGTCCCAGGGCAGCCCCAGGGAGCACACAGTAGGTGCACAGCGCAAGCTTCCAGGTGTCCTGTTTTAAGATTTCCTTAGGCACACAAGAACTGGGGATAAAGGCCAGAGGTGCAGGGGGTGAGAAGACTCACCAGCAACAGAGCAGGGAGCAGAACAGGCAGATCGACCGAAACACACTGCTGAGGGGAGCAGCGGGGAGACAGGCGAGGTCTGCTGCGCCATGTGGGTCCGCAACCCTGGCTGGCCAGGGATAGAACTCGTGCTATAGTGGCTGCAGATGCTTCGTAGTGCTGCAACTAGGGACACCCACGTCTTGGTTTTGAAGAAAGGGGCCTTGCATTTCCCTGTCTGGGTCTCTAGTGCACTGTCTGGCAAACGGTAGGTGCCAAATAGCTACTTATTAACTGAATGAATGTGAGCCTGGGACCTGGCTGACTTCAGAGCCTGCCAGGGCAAAAAGAAACCTCCACCCCAGCAAATCTTTTTAACTCCTTGGGTCTCAATTACTCTTTTGAGGCAGACATATTTATTAAGCACCTACTATGTGCTCAGACCTAGAATAGGACCCAGGAAACAGATGATTCTGCAGCATCTTCTGGAGCAGCGGACAGTGTCGGGGTCTCCTCTAGACAACAGGCACAGGAGTGGGATGCTCACTGAAGTGTGAATGGGGCTCCCATGGGCACCCCGAGGGCACCAGCCCTCTCCGGGAGCAGTCAACGTCTTCCCTGGGGGCAGATGTGGGGGGGACACGGCTGAGCCGAGTCCCACTCTCACAGACACCGGGTCCCAGCGCTGCGGGCGGGCCCTGGTCGGGAAAAGGGTCTGAAAGATGCAATGGAGCGAAGTCCCTCGGGCGAGTTAGGTGGCCCCGACTCTTACGACTAGTGTCCTTACTTTAGAGAGGACAGGGAGGGGTCCGGACACGCAGGGAGGACAAGGCCGCGAAGGCACAAGGCAAGGGCCCCCCCAAGCCACAGAGAAGCTGCTGGAAGCCAAGGAAGGAGCTGCCCTAGAGCCTTCGGCGTTCGGCGAGAACGTGGCCGCGCAGGTCTGGCCTCCGGGCTGTCGGAGAACAAGCTCCTGCTGCCTCTGCTCCCGCGTTCCCGGGCCCCTGGCAGCAGCCGCAGGAAAGTACGGCACAGGCAGGGGACGCGCGCAGACCCCCGCCCGTCCTCCTGCGCTTCCCAGAGGCTCCTCGGGCTCCAGAGCCGGAGGGTGTGGCCGGGCTGTGCTGAGGTGCAGGCGGCTCGCTCCTCTGCCTGCGCCCGCACCAGCTGGGCCCGGCGTGGCCTCCTCTTCCAGGCCCCGCCCGCCCAGCCTGTGCGGGTGGCAGCAAGTCAGTGGGGGTGCAAGTCAGCTCAAAGCTGCCCGAGGCCCAGCTGCCCACTGCCCGCGTGGCTGGCGGTGGCCCCTCCGGCCTGTGGGTGACGCGGACGCCCGGCTCTGGTTTGGAAGTGCTGGTCCCACCCCGCACCCGGGGGTGATGCTTCGCGGCACCCACTCTGCCCCTGGAAGTGCCGAGCCCAGCAGGAGTGAGTGTTCCCGGGGCTCTCCCAGGTCACCTGCTGCTGCACAAGCTCTCCCGGCCCCCTGGCCCGCGCCTCACTGGCCCAGCCAGGCCCCTGCCTCAGGCGCCGTCCGCCGCCTCCTCCCTCACCGTCACCCTGGAGACCCCAAGGCGCCCTTGGCCGCAGCTCGGCTTCCTCCTCTTGAGAGGGGTCCACCTTGCTCCCCGGGAGCTACTTCAGATGGGCGGGCGGTGCAAGGAGACCGACCCGTGACACGGCCACATTCCCCGGCGGAGCCAAGAGTCCGCAGCGAGGCCGAGGCGCTCCCACTCGGACCCCGGTGCCCACGGCGTCCCCGGGTCCTGGCGCCGTGTCCTCGGCCGAGGCCTCAGCGCAAAAACTTAGTCCGGCCGGGCGTCTCCGCTCCTCTCCCTGCCTCTCTCACCCCCTCCTCCTCCCGACGCAGCTGGGCCTCCCGGAGCGAGGCGCCGGGGAGCTTCCGCGCATCTCTCGCGTTCCTCGCCTCTGCTTCCATGTTTAATTTATAAGGCGCTGATGTTTGTTCTCAGAATTTCAAATAAGTGTGCTCTTTCTTGTTTTACGGCTGCAAAACTCATTTTCTTATCTCTTTGAAACACTGATCAGAGCCATCTGATATCTTCTTCTCCTCGCAGAGCCTGTTCACCTCCAAGTTATTTATTTCCTTTCTCCACTCGGCTGTTTGGATTTCCACGTCCACGGTGGAAAACTGCCCTGAAGGTCCGATCACCCGTGGGTGCCACGACCCTCCCAGGAGGTGACGGCGCCGAGGGGGCTCGCTGGCTGAGCTGCCTTCTGGGGGCGGGGAACGGCCGGTGTCACGGTCTCTTCCCTCCAAGTTTAATCCGCTGTCTTTTGCCGGACGCTCCAGAGCTGGTCTCCCCGGGTCTTCCACAATTCAGTTAAGGTCAGTGGGGCCAGGATGACCCGGGCCGAACAGAGGTGGCACCCCCAGCCCCTCCCCTGAAGGATCCTCAAAAACGCGTGTTTCCCAAGCCGCCTGCTGGGCCCTCCCCGCCACTCTGCAGCAAAGGCGCTTTGCTCCCCTCGCTGCACCTGGTGGGGTGAGGGGCCCCGTGCCGGACAAGCAGAGGCCAGCGCCCCAGGAGGCACAGCAGAGACTCGGGCTCCTCTCCAGACCCAGGGCCCACGAGGAGCTGCTCCAGAGGAGGGCAGCCGCCACGCGGGGCTTCCGAGTGTGGGAGGGAGCACCGGACTCCTGCTCCAGCCCAGCCGCGTGAGCGCCCCACGAGAAGCGGCTCAGAGGCACCAGGCTCTGCAGAGACACACGGGCCAGCCCCCGGCCGGGTCTACCAGAGGGACACCCAGGGGCCAGCCTCGCGGTGCAGGCACGAGCGGCTGGCTGCAGAGAACGCAGAGCGACAGCCACGCCCCTCCGCCCGCACCCGTGCACAGCCGCTAGGGGGCGAGGCCCCCCTTGCAGGGAGCATGCTGCCGCCCTGCCCTGGGCCCACCCGGCCCGCCGCCCGCCCTGCCCTGGGCCCGGCCCGGCGCCCCGCACCCTACCTGTGGATGATGTGGTGCCGCCGCAGGTAGTCTAGGGCCAGGGCCAGCTCGCAGACGTAGAGCCGCACGGCGCCCTCGGAGAAGCGCACGCTCTGCTGCAGGTGGTAGCGCAGGTCACCGCCCAGCAGCAGGTCGACCACCATGAACATGTCCTCCTCGTCCTGGAAGGAGTACCTGGGCAGGAGGGCGGGGGTCAGGCGGAGCACTCTGCACCCTGGGGCCGGGGGCCGCTTACCGGCCAGCGCCGGTCCTGGGGGGCGCTGCTCAGGGGTCCCTAGAGAAAGGCATTTCAAGCAAAGCAGGACCCCAACATGCTACCTTGCTCTTAGCAGGTGCGGGACGCCAGGGCGGCTGCATCCTGCACAGACGTGGCAGGCGCAAGGCGGGGAGCCACCCCTCCCGGGTCCCCTGTCTCTCATGCCCAGAGTGGGGAAATGCCCCTCCCGGGTCCCCTGTCTCTCGTGCCCGGACACAGGCGCGTCACCTGCCTGGAACTGGCATCACTGGTCTTACACACGCGACGGCGGGAGGGGGACCCTATCTGGGTGAGGGAGTGCGCTGCTCCAGCCGGGGCTGGGCCGGGGCCCCTAATGAGCTCCGGGCTTAATGGACAACGGCCCGTGGCACTGCTGGGACCCACGCGGCCTCTCGGTCTGGGACGAGGTGTCCCCAAAGCTGCACAGACGCGTGCAGGACGTGCAGCAGCTGGCCCCAAGGGCTGACCCTCTCCCAGCAATTCCCGACGCTGGTACTTTTCACCTTTTGTCTTGAAAAGAAAGGTTTATCTAGGCAAAAGGGAAGAATAAAGACTCCCAGGTATGTGGTACCTGGGAGGGGCAGAGAGAGCCCCTTTGCACCTTTTTTAATAGCTATTGTGAATACAACCTTTGAAAATACTCACTGGGGACTGCTGGGCAGACAGCGCCGCAGCTCTGTCTGTTTATCGTGAACCTACACAGTCCACAGAAAACGCCGGTGTTTCTGTTTTTCAAACTTTTACGATTCCTCTTTCTTTTCTTGTCTTATTCCACTATGCAGTGTCTCTAGTCAAAAGCTGACTGTGAAGGGAGGTGCAGCATGTTTATCTTGTCATGTTTCATCGTTACAGAGAGCGCTGGCCATGGACGCTTGATGGGCATCATTTGTCCATTGAAAAACGTTGTTTTCTCCACTGCAGAGAAGCTCAGCCAAGAGCAGCTCTAGAGGTTCTGGGTTTTTTAAATGTTAAACTATCTTTACGTTTCTAAACTAAACCCTAACTGACAGAAACACGCACAGGCCTGTGCACATGTGTATATCCGTAACACGTACATATATTGTGTGTGTGCTTAAACTGGACTCGGCCACTAATGTTCCATTAAAGGGTTTTTTGCGTCTAGCGCCGCGGGAGACACTCACCCACCCCGTGCTATCTCCATTACCTGGCCGGGCTGGTGTCAAGGTAATCGCGCTCCCTCTTGTCTATGTTCGAGAAGGGCTTAAGAGAGGCGGCAGTGGTCGTAGAATCTGCTCTTTAGCGCCCTCCGTTCCCTGTTCCCAATCGCCACGTGCTCTCCCCGCTGGCTCCTGCCCACCCCCAACAAACAGGTGGCATCGGCTGGCCAGGAGGTGTCCACGCTGCCTCTGGCGTGTGTGCACGGGACCGGCGTGTGGCCCTAGAAGCCGCGGGACTAGCTGCTGTGAGCCGCTGGCTCTTCGGCCACAGACCCAGAGCCTCCCACCCGACAGGACGAGGTGCGTGCGCAGGGAAGCTGCAGGCCGCGGGCAGGCTGGGCACCGTGGGCGGTGCCGGCTCTGGTCTGGGCAGCATGCTGCCCTTGTCCACGCCGACACCGGTGCTGACTGTGCTTTCGACTTCACGTCTGGGGCCCTGCCGCCTGCCGGGAGTCTCCTGCCGCACCGCTCGGGACACACCAAGGAAAGGAGGCTCAGACACGCCAAGGAGCCGCAGCTCTCAGCTGCACCCGCCTCCCTCCGACCCGATTTGTATTCGAACAGCTGTCGGACGCTGAGGCGTGACAGTAATAGCCAGCGAGCTCCTCGCCCGCAATTCACAGCTTGGCTGCCGAAGGGAGCTCATTCGATATTCCATCAACTCGGAGGAACAACATGAATTTTCAGGAGAAACACTTGCAGACCAGAACGCATTCTAAAGCAGGAAGCCGGCCGCAGACAGGACAGCACACTAAGCAGTAACTCGGCTCAGGGCTGTTGCGGCTGTGGATCGTTCCCGAAGAGACCGGCCGTGCCCCGCCGCGTGCCCGTGCCCTGGCATCTCTCTCGGACTGAACCTGCAGTCATGCTCTGCACGCTGCCGGGAACGATGGTGCCCGCCATGGGAGCCCCGCTCTGTGGCTGCAGGCTGACCTGTGGAGCGAAGCGGGCAGCCGGGCACGCTCCTTGCAAAAGGGTCGGGGAGGTTGCGAGCCAGGGAGGTGCGGCCCGCAGCCCAGGCACCGCCACAGGCCCGCGCGAGACGCTGAGTCGGCCGCGCTTTAGACGATGTGCGTCCTCCCGTGGGCCAAGAGAATTAGAAGGGACTTGGGAAGCACCTACAGTGTGCCATATAAAATAAAAAGGGGAGCATCCACGGGCCAGGGGAAAGAACAAAAAGGGGGTTCAGGAAAGGGAAGCAGGCACCAGCGCCCCATCAACACATGCACATCGTTCTCGTTGGCACAAGAGCCTCCAGCCTCCCAGCAGCCGGGGTGCAGCGAGAAGCACAAGCTTCGGGTGCGTGCGGGGCCAGCGGGAACAGAAGTCAGGTGTTTAGGAAAAACATGCGAGCCCCGAAGCCAAGACCAGAGGGAACCTCTGACTGTGCTCGCGAGGCGGCGTCTGACACTGCGGAGAAGGAGCACGCGAGCGGCCGTGAGCAGAGTGCGGCTCAGCAGGCACTGCCCGCCTGGCCTCAGGCTCGCGCTGTGCGCTCAGGCACAAGCCCACGAAGCCGCGCTGGGCGGGCGGGAGGGGGCAGTCTGGGCCTCCAGACCACAGGCGGGTTTTCCTCACGGAAAGAAAGATTCGGGCCCTCCCTGGTGGCCTAGGAGATACATCTCAGCGATTTTGCCACTGGGCCTGAGTTCGATCCCCAGCCGGGGAGGCTCTCCTGCTTCTCCGCTGCTCCCCTCAGATCTGCCTGCTCTGCTCCCCACTCTGTCTCTGGGGAGTCCTCTCACCTCCGCTCCTCTGGCTGCACCCCAGTTCTTGTATGTATAAGCATTTTTTAAAAAGCTAAGTTCAGAAAGTCCATCATGCAAAACCTTTCTCCACTTGCCCCCGCCCCGCCCCAAGTCAACAGGAGCCTGGACAGGGCTCTGTGGGACCGTCGTTCTGGAAATCTCAGCAGGCAGGACGAGCACGTCCATCTCCTGACCGTGCCGCACGGCACCGCAGGACCAGGACCAGGCGCCTCCAGTCCATCTCAGGGGAGCAGAGCGAGCGGAGGCGCGACACCCACCCCAGGCCCACTGCCAGCCGTGGCCAGGCGGTCAACACCCAGCGGGAGGGGAGCTGACGACACCCTCTCAGGCTGCAGAAACCCAATAACGGGATGCTGGGCCTCGCGTCCACTCGTTTTGGGCACACACAAGGGAGCTTATCAGCCTGAATGGCGCTCAGCGCACGCACATCTCCGATAACACTCACAACAATAAGCTTCTCTTTTTATTATTTGACGAGTCAGAGTCTCAGCCGTTCACCGTGCCAGTCCTCGTCCCCCACACCATCGACTCTGACCCTCGCCCCTTCCCCAAAGGCAAATGCTGCTGTTAGCTTCCAGCTGCGTCCTCATGCTAAGAGACGGCAAGGGGAGACCCCGACACCATCAGGGCCCCCTCCCGGGTCAAGCACACAAATAACCAACAAGGAGACGGCTCGCCACCCCCTTAGCGACCAAAGCAAATATTCAGAACGCTGCACCGTGCAAGAAGCGGGAGACGCTTCCTGAAAGGGGGGTGGGCGTGCTTCGTTCACGCACATGTAGACCAGCCCTGGAGCCACGTTCCCGAGACCGAGTGGTGAGCTGGGCAGACACCGTGTGGCCGGCCGTCAGGAGCGGCCCAGGGACTGTGGCTGCGTCCTCCTGCACCGTGATGAGTCATGAGTCACAAGCGTGCACCTGCTCAGGAGGCAGGAGCAGAAGCGCTTCCCACTGTCCCCTCACACTGCTCCTTCCTCCTGGACCTCGAAGGACCGGCTCACCCTCCATCTGGGCTACTCGCTCCCCAGCTTTCTGTCAAGCCCCCTCTCCCCCACTGACCCTTTTCTGTCCCGCACTTCCCGCGTTTTCTTACTTACATCTTCAGTTTATGCTTCCTGCTCATTACTGTATTTCTCATGACAGTCACTCATTTTTCTGGACTTTGTTCTATCTCCTTGATTGGCTTTTCAGAGTTCTCTTGTCTCACTTTGACTGGTTTTTCTGCATCTTCTTCCATTTCTTAGAATTTCTGCCACGGCAAGTTTTGATGCCAGTCTTCCACTTCTCTGTGGTTGGGTCTGGAGCGTCTTCCCTCCTGTGGTGTCTGATTCCCTTGAGAGCTCAAGTTGCCCTGTGCTGGGACGTTTCCTCTGGCCACTTCCTTCAGATCTTAGAGGGCTGCAGTGCTCTCCCTTTCCAGCAGGTGGCACTGTGCTTTACGTATGATTTGGGATATTTGGCCTTTCCTGGCTTCCACAAGCCTGAGACCTGGTCTTGCAGCTGTGAACCGGGTGGGGAGGGGCTGAAGACAGTCCTCCTCTCTGGGGCTCCACAGGGAGACTGCAGTCCCTGTGCACTGTCACTGACTTAAGTTCATGCATTTATACAGAATGAAAAACAAGCAAGGGACTTTAAGTGGCGCTTCCTAAAAGGGGGGAGCGGGTAAAGAGGCATCTACGATTGGTCATTAGACATCAGAGAAACACGAATTAAAATGACAATGTGATACTGCATCACGCCATAGAGGAAGGCTAAAACAATTACTGACAACTTTAAGAGTTGATGAACAAAGCAGGCAGAACAACCCTGACTCTTACACATTTCTTATTGGAGTGTAATTGGTCAAATTAGGGAACCATTTGGCAGAATCTACTCAAGCTGCACATATGTATATCCATGATCCAGCACTTTCACTCCTTGATATTTACCCAACCAAAATGTTCACTTTTATTTACCAAATACATGTACAAAAATGTTCATAGAAAGAGTATTTGTAAATGCCAATAGTGACAGCCCCACTTTTTATTCCCAAGATTAAAAGTCCACTAACAGAAAAATGAACAAATAAACAGTCTATACGACGGAATGACTGCTACAAGGAACCAATGCTAAGTCTCACAGACAGTGCAGTAAGTGAAGGAATAACCACACGATTCCATGAACAGGGGACTCAAAGGCCCCCGGAGGCCTAGGAGTTAAGTCTCATCACTGTCACGCTGTCACTGCAACAACCTGCGCTCGACCCCGGCCAGGGAGGGGCCCGCGGGGTGCAGCAGCCCTCTCCCGTCTCCCGCTGCTCCCCTCAGCGGTGTGTTTCGGTATATCCGTCTCTTCTGCTTCCCACTCTGTCTCAGGCGAATTCTCTCACATCCACACGCGTCTGGCCTACGCCCTAGTCCTTCTACACAATAAAACTTTTTTAAAAAGATAGGCGATTCTGAAATAAGAAAAATCAACCTTTGACCCGAAACGTCCCCAGCAGTTGCCCTGGAAGAGGGTGAGCAACTGGGAGTGGCAGCACCAGGCCGAGGTGCACGGAGCACGCACGCGAAGACCAATGGACACCACCTGTGCGCGTCTCCCCGCTCGCACTGCGGCAGTGAAGTGTCGCTTCCCCAGAGCCCCGACCTTACTCCAGCTCTGTTTCCAGTCCGCTGGGCACGAAATGGGTCTCAATGTATTTTAATTTGCATTTCTTTGACAGTGAGTGTCAGTTTGCTAGTGCTACCATGACAAATACCGAAGGCTAAATCAAACAACAGAAGTTAACCTCAAAATTCTGGGGGCAGAAGTCTTAGATCAAGGTGCAGGCAGGGCTGGTCTCCTCTGAGATCTCCCTGCAGCGTGGAGATGGCCATCCTCTTCCTGTCTGCATTGGGCCTCCGGAGGGGCACGGCTATTTCGACTTTCCTCTTCTTGTAAGAATACGATCAGACTGGATTAGGCTAGTTGGCTAATGATAATACTAGTTATTATTATTATATATAATATAGTGATATATAATTTAACTATATACAACATGCATTAATTGTTAATAGTATTTAATTGACTAATAAGTAGGATAATTACCTAAATGATAGCGTGCAGTCAGAGCATGCACCCGCGTGTGCACGTGACTACACTGTCCCGCTGGGTGTGCTTCCATGTGCCCTGCGTGTGCTCTTGACCACACGCTGTCCCGCTGGGTGTGCTTCCATGTGCCCTGTGTGTGCTCTTGACCACATGCTGTCCCACTGGGTGTGCTTCCATGTACAAATTTCAGCTTGGTAACTTGTCTGATGTACAGTTGCTTTGCTCAATCTACTCTGCTAACGAGAAAGTTAAAAACCTCTCACCAAATACTTCACTTGTTATTTTTCCTTATTTCAGCAATTTTTGCTTCATTTTTTTCACAAGTTCAGAGATGTGAAATTTTCTTATCATTTTGTAGTTAATCTCTTTATTCTGAAAAATGCTTTTTGCTGTGACATCAGTTTTGCCTTATATTCATTTCTTGGCTTCTTAACATCCCATTATGTTCAGTTTTTCACTATCTCCATGTATTTTTTTTTGCTGTGATTATAAATAGGCTAAAAGAGTTTTTAAACATCCAGACGGTTTGTGTATCCTCCAGTAAGCTCACATGCCTACATCCATTTTGATTTTTGAATTATTCTCTTTTGTATAGTGTCATCTGTCCATTGTGTTTTTTTAACATTTGCTTTCAGTTTGACTGAATTTGTTTTTTATTCCCTTCACTGACTATATATCCTACTTGTAAACTTTTAGTGTTTGCATTTAAATTTCAACCTTCATGCCTTAATTTTAGTAGGACTGAATTTTTAAACAGACAGTACCTTGAATAGTTTTACTGAC
Source organism: Galemys pyrenaicus (assembly GCA_019455555.1). Lineage (NCBI taxonomy): Eukaryota > Metazoa > Chordata > Mammalia > Eulipotyphla > Talpidae > Galemys > Galemys pyrenaicus. Next base: position 482,082 of record JAGFMF010012216.1, read on the forward strand.
CTTTCCCCTCTATCCTTTATTTTACTACCTAATCTTCTTGTAAACATTGTTTTTAGAAGTCCATTTTATTTTTACCTTAACCTAGTTTATTTTTGTCACAAAAATATTTCAGAGGACAAAAATATAAGATTGTAAAATATGCACATGTGATTTGTGAAGCATAATAAACAGTGCAGGGACTACCCAACTTAAAACCAGGACTCAGTTCTGAGAAGATGAGAGCGTAGAACACACCAAGAACATCAATCCTCACTAGTCAGTGACTGCCCTGGGAAAATCTGCCTGATGTAATTATTCTGGAACCCAGGAATTCTGGGGGGACTTTGACGCAAACTACAGCTAATGCAGGTCAGTTTCAGCTCCAGCTTGGCGGCCGCCCTCCCGCAGCCCTCCCCAGGGCAGGCAGCTGTGCACGGCTCCCGGGGCAGCCTCACACCACTGGCAGGAGTCGGGTGGGCAAAGTGACTGTCCCACACCGTGCAGGTCTGCGCGGAGCTGCCGCTCCCGCGTGTCACAGGTGCATGCAGAGGCAGGTGGCCAGTGCAGTTCACGCCCCCACGGATGGAACCCCCTCCCCAGGGACTTCCAGGGAATTGAAGGGGCAGCACCTGTTCCCCTTCTTAACCTTTTCTTTTCCTATTTTGGGACTCAGACATTAGTGACCATAATATTTGAGACCATATGTATGGGGGAAATTAGTAAGTCATCACGAGTTCACAGGGGAAGGCACAGACTCAGAAAGAAATCTGGGAAGAACTGGAGCTAACGCCCAAGACTGATCTGTGGTACAGCAACAGCCTACAACAATTTTTACAAAACAGCAAATTCTTAGAAAGGGGAGGCTGCTTCCTGAGTTACCACATTAGATTAAAATGTCAGTTTAAAGAGAAAAAAAACCCACACAGAGTAAATAGGAATATATGATCCAATCAAAGAGGAAAAAATAAAACAACAGAAACTGTCCTTTAAGTAATCTAATGGCAGATCTGATTTTTGTGGGTTTTTTTTCCAAAAAAAGAATTTAAAATAATGGCCTTAAAGATGTTCAAAGAACTAAAGTAAGATGTGAAATTCAAGAAAATCATGGATGAGTGAAATAGAAATAGCAACAAAATGACAGAAAACCTAAAAAGAAGCCTGAAAGAACTTCTGGAGCTAAGCATTGCTTAATTGAAATGAAAAAATTCACTAGAGGGATTCAAAAGCAGATTTGAACCAACAGAAGAAAGAGACAGCAAACTCAGAGACAGGGCAATGGGATTACCCTGTCTGAGGAACAGGAAGAAAAAAGGACAGAGGGAAAGCAAAGCATACGGGTCCCCTGGGAATCATCCAGTGGACCGACACATGGATCTGGGGTCCTGGGAGGAGAAGACAGAGAGAAAGAAGTAGAGAGAATATATGAAGTTGTAATACGTGAAAATCTCCCAGATTTGGGAAACATACGCATATAACCACCAAGACGCTCACTGAATTGCACGAGGGTGAGTTCAAAAAGCCTCACAGCAAGAGACTCTAGAAAGCAGCGAGAGAACCCACGCATCCCAAGCAGCAGTCCCCGATAAGGGCAGAGGGTCTCATCAGAAACTGTGGAGGCCAGAAGTGAAGTGCTGCTAGATACAAGGGGCTCAGAGGGAAAACAAGTCAACCTCGACCCCCAGATGAGACAAAACAGCCCTCCAAAAGCGAGGGGGAAATTGCAGGTAAATAACAGCTGAGGGCATTTGTCACCACTAGACCCAGCCTGTAAGAAATGCTAAAAGGCCTCCCTGGTGGCGCAGTGGGTTAAGCAACGCACTAGGAAGCAGACCTCAGCCACTGCAGCACGAGTTTGATCCCTGCCACCGGCCAGGGAGGGGACCCACATGGTGCGGCAGACCTCTTCTGCCTCCCCGCTGCTCCCCTCAGCAGTGTGTTTCAGTCGATCTGCCTGTTCTGCTCCCCGCTCTCTGTGGTGAATACTCTCAGCCCCCCACACCGCTGGCCTGTACCCCAGCTCTTGTATGCATAAATAAATAAATCTTTAAAAAAAAAAGAAATGCTAAAAGATACGCTGCATGGGGAGATGAACAGGTACTAAACACCAGCTCACAGTGGCGTGAGGAAATAAAGACATCGCTGAAGGCAAGAGCGAGGGCTGTCAAAAAAACCAGCATTGTAACAACGGTTGTGCCCCTGTACTTTGCTTTTCTACGTGATTTAAGAGTTTAACATGTTTTTTAAAAAAAGCAATGCTTATCACTGCTGTCATTGTAACTTCCGTTTGCAAGTCCGCACAACTTAAGAGAGAAATGGTTTTGTAAATATTAGCTTTTGTTTCCGGGGGCACAGTGTAAACATATAAAGATACAGCAACGCTTGACGGGAGCGGGAATGGCGGCGTGAAGGAGGAGCCTTTGTGTCTGTTACTGACGTTAAACTGGCCTAAATTCAGATTCGAATGCTCTAACTAAATTCAGGACATTAAGTGTACCCTCCTACCCCCGCCACAGTAACCACAAAGAATAGAATCTACACACAAGGCAACGAGGACCCTCGATGTTTGACTACAAAAAAATTAACTAAACACAGGAAAAGACAGTAATGAAGGAAAAGAGGGACCCACGCTAACAGCACACAGAAATAAGCAGCAGTCACGGTGAGCCTCTACAATGGAAGGAAACTGTGACGTGCAACGGGCCACACAAGCGGACTGTGAGGACATCAGGCTCAACAGGCCAGTAAGGCCCCTCGGAGCAGGGACGCGGGGTGCTCAAAACTGCCATCACAGAAAGAACAGCGGGTGCCAGGCGGACACAGGCACAGATGCGTTATCACCTCGTGTGCTCCGACCACAGCCCCAGCAACCTCGCCACAGGCTGCTGGGCTCCCTTTCCCTCCTGTTCCCCACCACGCCCAACCTCCTCTCTGGTAGCTCCAAATCTGCGCTCATATTTCAAAGACCTGTTGCTTTATATCTGACACATGAATGGAATCATCCAGTATTTGTATTTCACTTAACACTTCACTTGACAGTGATGTAAGTTCCATTCATGTTGTTGCCAATGACAAGAGCCCATCTTTTTTATAGCTCAGTAGTATTCCATCGTGTGCATATACCACAACTTCTTGGCCAAAGCTCTGTCCTTGGTACTTACTTCATTTCCAAATCTTGCCTATTGTAAGCAGTACTGAAATGAACACGGGTGCCTACAAGCCTTGGTATTAGTGCCTTTGTATTCGTCAAGTAGATCCACCTAGGAGTGGATTTGCTGGGTCATCCAGCGGATCTACTTTTAATATTTTGAGAGGCCGCCATACTGTTTTCCACGGTTGGACCAGTCTGCATTCCAACCAGTATGGTATGGAGGTTACTTTTTCTCCAGCGTTCATCGACTCTTGCTATTTCCCATCTTTCTGATGTGGGTCATCCTCTGCAGTGTGAGGGTTTATCCCAATGTCATTTTCCCAATGACAAGTATGACGAACATTTTCTTTTCACGTATCTGTTGACCATCTGATGTCCTCTTGGGAGAAGCGTCTATTTAGTTCTCCTGCCCATTTTCAATTGGGTTATTTGTTTTCTTTTCATTGATTTGTATGACCTCTTTGGGTCCTGCTGGATATAGGATGCACCCAGTCTCTCTAGTTCGGTAGCATTTGTTTAACATGAGTTTCTTTCACTGTGCAAGGGTTTTTTTTTTTAATCGATATAGTCCCATTTGTTTATTTTTTTGCCTTTGTTTCTCTTCCGGTTGGAGTTAGCTTCCAGAGATGCCAGCAAAGGTAACGTGAAGCCTTTTGTCTATGTTGCTGACTATGTATTTTACGGTTTCTGTCTTATAGCCAAGTCTTTAATCCATTTGAATTAATCTCTGTGCATGGTGCGAGAGAGTGGTCTGGCTTCTTTCTTTCGTATGTGAATGTCCAATTTTCCCAACACCACTTGTTGAGCAGACTTTCCTTTTTCCATTATGTGTTCTTGACTCCTTTGTCGTGAATTAACTGCCCATGTAAGTGTGGGTTTATTTCTCGGCTTTCAATCCTATGCATTGATCTGTGTGTCTATTTTTGTTCCGATACCATACTGTTAAAGGCATCAAAACTCGAGTAAAAAAGATAAAATGTCCTTTAAAACTGTGCTGTGTTCTCATGTGGTTCCCGAGTGAAAAGAGCTGCTTGGGGCATCGACAGCGGCTGACAGACTGTGCTGGTGCCCGGGGCTGTCCTGTTTCAAAAACTAAAACCCTTCCTGAAGCTTCCCTTACTTCTCAAGTGTCACCCGCCTCCTCTGGCAGCCATCCCCGTCCTCACCCCCTCCCGCCCTGAGTCCCAAGCCTCTCAACATGAGCCACTCACAGGTGGCCTCCTCCCAGGGGACTCCCAGACTTCTCCACTCAGCCTGCAAGCCCCAGTCTACTCCCCTCATTCTTGCAGTGCTTGCCAAGCGCCGGCGACACCCCAGCCTCTGCAGACACCGACGGGGCATCAAGAAGCCATCACAGAGGCGGCAGCACAGCAGAGGCGTGGGGCCGACGTGAGCAGACGCCTGGACTCGTGGGGCCTTAGAAGGACACCGAGGGGAAGCCCCCCGGGCAGAGGCTGCGCCTCCTCTGAGAAGCCGCCTGCTCATTCCCTCCCATGGGCTGGGGCAGAGAATGCCCAGACTTGAAGGTGTTTGCATGACACCTGATAAAATATGATCTACAAACTGGGCCAGAATCAACGGACTCTTCTTTGATAGTGAAAGGACACGAAGCCCAGGTAGGCCATGAGTAAGTTGAACTACGTCACTATTAGCATCCTGTGTTCCTTATTAGTGCTTTATGTTTCGTTTGAATGTTGTCTAGACAACGCCCCCCCCGCCGCCATGAGAGAGGCAGTTCCATGAGAAGAGCGGCCTCGGCAAAAACCAGTTCCTGGGCCTCCCTGGTGGCGCAGTAGGTTAAGCAACACATTATGAAGCAAACCGCGGCCACTGCAGCACGAGTTCGATCCCTGCCGCCAGCCAGGGAGGGGGCCCACAGGGTGCAGCAGACCTCTCCTGCCTCGCCCGCTGTTCCCCTCAGCAGTGTACTTCTGTTGATCTGCCTGTTCTGCTCCCCACTCTCTGTGGTGAATCCTCTCACCCCCCCACCCCTCTGGCCTGTACCCCAGTGCTTGTATGCATAAATAAATAAATCTTTTAAAAAAATTAAAAACAAAAAACAAACCAGTTCCTGTGGGAAGCTGCCCAGAATGACCCAAAACATTAAAAGCCGACCCCTGTCTGCCCAGTCCTGGGGTCTCCAAAAACTCGGAGCCACTGATCGCAGGTCCACACACTCTCCTGTGTTTCCCTGCAGTGGCAAACTGGGGGAGAACAAACGTTCCAAAGTAATGTCTATGGAATTAGCAGAGGCACGTCCTCGGTCAAGGGCGCAGCCTGCCCGGCGGAAAGCCCCTCCCCGCAGCCGCCGGCCAGGAAACGTGTCTCTGCAGAGGAACGACGTGAGCGGAGCCCCGAGGGCACCATGGGGGCCCGAAAGGGCATTCCAGGCAGCGAGGTCACAAGCGCGTACTCCGTGGAAATGAGGTTGGCTGCTGCGTGCGGCTCGGTGTGCCGGCGGTACCCAGAGGGAGGCCGGCCGCCCGCGCTCCAAAGCCGGGGAGGTGGGGCGGCCCAGACACGCCCTTCTCTAGAAGGCCAGCCAAGGGCAGTTGGCCCCCTTCCCTGTGGCTGCGGGCCCCCGCCCTGGCGGCCAGGACGCACCAGCCCCAACCCAGGGCCGTGGGCCTCGGTGAGCCCACCACCCCCAGCTCGCCTGGGCACAGTGCTGTCGCGAGCCCGGGCATCCTGCCCACTCGTCGTCAGAAAAGGGCAGCGGCAGACCCAGGGCTGATGGGGCGCCTCCCGCGAGGAAGGCTCGGGAAGGGCGAGGAGCAACGTTCTCTTTTCACTAGGAGACGTGGTGCGAGCTGTCTCTGGGGAGGTGGGAGGCCGTTCACAGCAACGCAGAACTGAGTCCTGGCTTCCGCCCCGTTCCCAAGCAACTGGTTCTCCCCACCCCCGAGGACTGGTGAGACCCCGAGAGCACAGCGCCGGGGTGCGTGAGGACACCGATGCTCCCGCTGGGTGAGCTCCGCCCCCTGCACACCCTTCGCTCCCCGGCCGCCTGGGGACGCTGGCCCGGCCGCGCTGTGCCATGCCCACTGACAGCCGCGGGCACAGGACCCGCCGCGCCCAGGCTGGGCACAGCGCCTGGGGGTGGGGGAGAATGGGGTGTGAAGCTGAGAAAGCCGGGGAATGGCGCTAGGGAGAAATCAAGGCCACGGACTCCACTGGAGTTTCCTTTTTATTCTATTCCTAAAGTATAAAGACAAACGCAAGCATCCTCGGCGGCAAGGCCTGTCCTGAGGCGGCCATGGCTGTGCTGGTGGCTCTTCCCACTTGCCACCACAGCTGCCCGGGGCCCTTTTGGATCCTCCTCGCGCACGCTGCCAAGAGGCAACTGAAAATGGGGTTTGCTGTTCGCAAGCAACACGCATCTCCAACGCAGAGCCCCTGCCACCGCCTTGCTGCTCCGGGCCCCATCTAGTCCCGTGACCCCTGCAGAGTTCGGGTGTCTGGGGCGGGAGCCCCTGCCTGGCCGGCTCTGCCCTGGGAAAACCTCTGTAAAAGCACGGAACCGAAGACCGGGCAGGAGGTGCTGGGCGGAGAGCGAGTCGCCGGTCGCTGTGGAGCAGTCCAGTCGTCCCCACGTTCTGCGCTCTTCTCACTTCGCAGCCAGCAGCTAGAGCCCCAGTGGAGGCAGAAGCCTGCCTCACAGAGGTCGAGGGTAGCTGCTGAAGATCACAAAGAGGGAAAGAGGCTGATCCTCTTTCCCTCCAGATCTGAGCCCTCCAGACCGCCCAACGGCAGGCCTGGACAGCGGTCACGGGGCCGGACGCCCATTCCTAAGAGACCAAATTAAGTAGACCCAGACCCCGGACATGCTCGTTTCACTTGCCATCCTCGGCAACGGCAAGAGCTCCTTGCCTAACTTCTTCACCTTTTCTAGAGTTCACACCACCTTGCCACTGAGTCCCATCTGCAAAATTAATTAACCAGCTGCTGTCCTTGTCTTCCAGATCATTAATTAAGATCTTTGAAACCAGACGCTCACCCTTCCACTCTCAGCCATCCCCTGGAGAACTGCGTGCAGCTCTGACGGTAGCTGTTTATTTTAACCCCGCATTATATACTCAGTTTGCAAGGAGTTTTATAACTGTACTATCTCCAAAAGTTAATTTCTCAGGGGCAGATGGTAAAGCAACTCTGACCATGTTTGTCAAAATACAAACGCAAGAAATAAACTCCAAATGTTGTTGATGCTTTTCTTTCTTTTTTTTAAAAAAAAAGATTTATTTTTATTTATACATACAAGAGCTGGGGTAAAGGCCAGAGTCCAGGGCGGTGAGAGGATTCACCAGAGACAGAGCGGGGAGCAGAACAGGCAGATGGACTGAAACACACCACTGAGGGGAGCAGCGGGCGAGGCAGGAGAGGTCTGCTGCGCCACGTGGGTCCCCTCCCTGGCCGGCAGCAGGGATCGAACTCGTGCTGCAGTGGCCACAGTTTGCTCATAGTGCATTGCTTAACCCACTGCGCCACCAGGGAGGCCCATTGATACTTTTCTTAATTAGAGAAATTATTAGTAAAATTCACTGGTGCATCCTTGGTTTAAATCACAAACCCACTTACTGCGTCTGTGTTTATCAGGAGAATGCACGTGTATGGGCAGACTCAAAATCCACCGATCCCTTTCATTCAGAAATCCACCATCTATAAAGGAACCCTGAAGAACTAAGTCACAGTAGGGGAAAGTATTTATTATGAAGATGTTTATCATTTTATATCTTACAGAGACTCATTTTATACACCTGGAACTCTATCTTATTAGTTAACAGCAAGAGAATGAGCGAGCGTACTTTGCTACATCCATAGCACATAATACTATACTGCTATTACCCTTAATACTATGCAATTATAGGGAAGAAACTTGGGCTGGAACATCAAGTGGAAAATAAAGAGGACAAAAACACAAAATCTACGAAAACTGCCTTATGTGAGAAAGGCTCTGTATGAGCAGAACAGCTAACTGTGGAAAGGTTTACCAGCTTGCCTGATTTTAAGTCCATACAGATGTAGCAATAAATCAGACCACCGCAGCCCAAAACAGTCGAAAGCACTGCATGTCCATGACGTGGTTCAGGGGGTCTGGGCTGACCACGCCGGGGGTCCCCGGCCCGCAGTGACCGCAGACACCGGGCTGACACGCACGCAGCGTGCCTGGGGCCGGGAGCCCTGCCCAGCAAAGGGCTGCCTTCGCCAGCAGCGGCCCACATTGGACACCTCGTGGTCCTGCTGGGCAGCGCCCTTTAGGGGACCACAGTCCAATGGAAGGGGAGAGCCGCACACCAAACGGTAACAGGGTCCCCAGGAAAAGGGCAAGTTCCAGGTTCCCTGCCCCCCCAAGGGAGGCTGGAGCTGAACAGGGAGGAGGAGAAGCTGGAGAGGGGACTGGGGAGGGCGGGAACAGGATGGGGAGCAGTAAGGAGGAGACCCGGAGGAGCACGGGGAGCAGAGACCTGGGAAGAAGCTGCGCTGGCTTCTTGGCCTGGGCTGGTTGAGGCAGACGCGGGGGAGAGACCTGTGGGGAGGGGACAGGGGAGCTTTCATTTTGATTTGATTTTGCTCTTTTCCCCCCAGACTTGCCTGCCCCTTTCTGACCCTTTTCCATGGGTCCTGTGGGAGGCGCTTTAGTCTGTGGCCGCTCTCTGGCCTTGCTTTGGCCAGTCCTGTGTGGTGGGACTTTCACCCTTGAGAGGATGGGTAACCTCGGGGGTATGCTCGATTTAGTAACTATATTCTTTGTCTTTTTAGTACTTTTCATTAAAGATCTTATATATTTTGTCTTGATGCAGTAGATGGGAGAACTTATTTAGAGCAGGCAGATTTGGGGGCCCTGGGGGGCTCCTCTCCCTTCCCTGTAACAAAATTAATAAAATTAAGTGTTAAAACAGAGGTGTGGCCAGGGGAACATCCACTCTGGGGCAGGTGGGGGAGCAGAACAGAAATATTTGTGCTAAGTCTTCTCAGGTGGTTTTACTCTGATTATTAAATAGAGGTTCACTATGGGAAAAATTAGAAAACAGAAAAGCACCAAGACTTAAGTGGCCATCACCCTAGATCGTAAGGTCAGAGAGCAGCTCTGTAACTGCTACGTGGTGTCTCTGCTGCCAGATCTCCCCTTGCTAAGTGCTCTCTACGGATGCCGCGAAAATGGGGTGCTACTGTGCAGATTTATAGGCTGCTGTTTCATAAAGAAAGACAACAATATATACGGGCACACTTCAGAACCCTTGCAGGTGAGTTCCAGACCAATGAAATAAAGCAAACACCGCAATAAAGCACGTCCCACAAAATGTGTGCTTTCCCGGGTCGCATAAGTTACGCTTGCACTATACTGCAGGGTACTGCGTGGGGAACAGCATATTTCTAAAAGAAACATGCACGTATCTTAATTTAAAAAGAATTTACTGTGAGACAGTGCTGGGAGCCCCAACGCCTCCCTGCACATCCTTCTGCTCTTGGAGGCCCGCACCGGGATGTTGGAGGCGCCCACGGCCCCTGGCCACCACACAGACGTGACATCACGACGATGAAAAGCTTGAACTACCACAAGAGGGACCCGAGTATGACGCAGAGACAGGTGAGCACCGGTTTGGAAACACGCGCAGGCGAGAGGCCCGCAGGGGCCAGAGCCTCCTCTAAAACGTGCAGCAGGCCCGGCCAGGCCCAGGAACTTGAGCCCGCCGATGCGGCCTGCCCAGCCCGCCAGCTCCCCCGCCAGCAGACCCCGGGCCACCACTCGCAGTGGCCGTGCCGAGTCCCACAGCGCACAGGACACTGCGTCTCTCACCAGGCAGCCTTCCCCTGGGCCCCTCACAGCTGGAGCAAGCGCTTCTGACTCGCAAGTGTGCGGCTTGGCCTGCAGGAGGAAGGGCTGCCGTGAGCCGCGCGGGCCGGAGAGAGCACTGAGCACAGAGCCGTGAGCGGACGGTCTCCGCGCTGGGGGCACAAATGTTAGGCTGGAGCACCAGGTGCGAGACGATTAAAGGCACAGGCAGGAGAGGGGACTGGGCCCAAGGGTGGCGGGGTCAGGCGACCAAGAGCCACGGTTGCCAATCAAAATGAGACTCCGGGGAGTGGCGCCAGCGGATGTGCTTTGTTTGGAAAGGTCTTTCCGGGAGCCTGAGCGTTGGCTACTACCGGCGCAGGAACCTCGGGTAGTCGTTCTCATTGGCTCAGGAAGTGGCCCCACGCAGGGCTGCAGGCTGCACATCAGCCAGAGGCAGCCAGAGCCAGCTCTGCAGACAAGCTGACCTTTGCCGAGCCCCTCGGGGCTGGCTCAGCTTCTGCTTCCTCCTGGTCGGACGCTGGTTTCTGGAAGGAGTGCTTGGCTTCGCGCACCTGCCAGGCTGGGCCCGCGTGGCTTCGGCCGGCGCTGGCTGGGTTCGGCAGTCTCGGTGAGAAGTCCGTTGATGGACAGGAAGCGAGACGGGGCAAAGGAGCTGTGGGGTGCGCACTCCCCCACTCCAATGATGTGGACGCTCCCACTTTAAAGCGAGCGCGAGTCTAACTCCACTCACAGCCGAGGGCAGGTGTGTTACGGAGGTGAGGCCGGAGCCCGGCGGGTCTGGAGGTGGGAGCAAGAGGGGCTGGAGCCAAAAGCCTCACCACGCAGGTTTAGCCAGGTGGGGGAGGAGCGGATGCTGGCGCAAGGGAAATGGAAGAGAGGAGAAACGCGTGTGTTACGACACGGAGCCTTCAAGAGGTGCGAGCTCCGAGGAGACGCCCCAGACACCCCCAGAGAACAGCTTGCCACAGCCCTGGAGACCGCGGGAAAGTCACCGCAAGGATAAATGCTGCACGTCAGTGTCAGACACAGCAAGAGCTGAGCGCGCCCGGCCCAGCGGGAGGGGCCCACATAAAGACTCGTCTTGACCGGAACGCTGAGAACCCAGCAGAACAAGCAAACGCCCCTCAGCACAGAGGATGTACGGGAGGAACAGCAGCCGAGTGAGGCGCCTGGTGGCAGGGGCAGGGGGCCCCGCAGGCACATGTGCTCGCTCCCCTGCATTTCCTGGGCACTGAGAGGAACAGACACAGTCTGATGCGCCCAGGCAAACCTCAGAGCCGAGGACCCACCACCAGCCCCGCTTGAATCCCGAGCTCCTCCGCAGCGCAGCACACCCAGGGTCCCAGAGAAGTCCGCGTCTGTGTGGAGGCGGCTGCAGAAGGCTCCACCTGAACCTTGACGCAGGCACGGTGAGTGCGCCTGCAGATCTGAGGCCCGGCGCGGAGGGGCCCCTCTAGCCACACCCAGTGCTTCCCGACTGGGAACATTTTGCAAAGCTGCAGAAACAATGCTGAACTTGACACACCGTCGTATAACCCACCGTTGTATTCAGCTCCCCAGCTTGGCCTGCACTCATACGTGCGTGGTTAGCTCTGCACGGTCCCAACACCGGAACACGCGAGGCTCCTGCACCCACGAAAACAGCGAAGCACCCACGGGCAGCTGCACGGTCCCCGGCATCAGCTGTCTATGACCACACTCGCCTCCCTCTTACCACCCAGCCACCAACCCTGGTAACGCTAACCTGCTCTCCATTTCCTGCATTCATGCTTCAAGGACAGGCTACATAAAGGTCACGGAGCATGCAGCCCTTTGAGGTTGGCATTTTTCATTCGCCATTCTCCAGAGATGGACCCAAGCTGTCACAACTCGGAAAAAGGAGGAAGACTAAAGATGAGTCAAACAATGAACCCCCAGAAACAGAACCACAGATGTGCTCAGCCCTCTGGCAAAGGTATCAGTCTGTGCCTGTTCCTTGCTGAGTAGTACCCGGCACAGATGCAGGCACTTTAGTCCAGCCTTTACCTGCTGAAGCACCGCTGGGCTGTCTCTGCCACTTGACTGTCACTGATAAAGCCCTCCTGAACAGATCTGGTGCACGCATCAGCGTTTGTTTCTCCAGGAGAAAGGCTGGGAGAATACTGTTGAGCCGTGGTTCTCGCCTGCTCAGCTTCATGAGGGCTTGAAGCAGCACGGAAGCATCCAGCAGAGCAGCCAACCGCCCGGCTCTCGTCCCACCAGCACAGAACAAACGACCCCGTTTCTCACGTTCTCATGAAGGGTGTTGTCACCTTTTAAAATCCTTGCTGTTCTGACAGACGTACGTCAGTCCTCACGGGGGCTGGAATCCGCATTCCCTCCAGGCCGGTGATGCTGAGTGGCTTCCTGTGTTTCCCACCCATACATTTCCCCCCCGATAGAACTTCTCATGTTGCATATTTAATTTCTAATGTTTTAAATGTTTTTTAAGCTTTAAAAACATCTATTCTAGATCGTTGTTCCTTGTTACATGTGTGATTTGTAAATATTTCCTCCTGCTTTGTAGTTGGTCTTTTCATCCTCTTCATAAAAACTTCCACATAAGGAAAGTTTTAATTTCAATCGAGTCCATTTTGTCAGTTTTCTGATCATGCTTTTGATGTCAAGAAACTCTCCACCAAGCCTCAGGCCTTCATTATTTTCCTGTAATGTTAACAAGTTGAGGCAGAAATTGTAGTTTATTTGGGGCATGAGGAACTGGACCTCAGGAGACAAGTACTCAGTGATTCACCGGACTTCTTATCAGGGAGATGCAGATCAAAAGACAAAGACATAGCACCTCATTCCTGTGAGGATGGCCCAGGTCAGGAAAACCAGGACGAGCCTTGGTGGGATATAAAGAAAGAGCAGCCCCTGCCCACTGGCGGCGGATCGGACACAGGGCCAGCCCCTCCAGAGAGCAGATGGAGTCACCTGAGACATGACAATTACCACATGCCCCAGCAATTCCGCTCCTAGGTATCTACCCAAAGAACACGGAGGCGCTCCTTCCAAGAGACGCCGCCCCCGTGTCCCACGAGCACCATTTACAACAGCCCGGCCGCAGAAGCCACCTAAGTGGCCACCAACCAGGCGGGCCCACAGGGACGAGCTCTGTGGCCACCGTGGACACCGGTCAGTTGCCAGAGGATGAGTGCCCGTCATTCGCGACAGCATGCATGGAAGCGGACCGGGCTGTGCGAAGAGAAGTCAGTCAGAAGGAGAAAGACACCGGGCGGTCTCACTCGTGTGGACGCCAGAGGGAACAAAACAACATGCCGCAGAGGGACACCCAGAATGCAATCAGAACAAGCTCGAGAGATACCACTGCAGGAATGAGGCCTCTGAGGAGAGGAGGGGCTCTGAGGACCGAGGGGGAAGGAGACCGAGGCCTGGGTAGGGGACGGCGGGGCTCTGATGTTGGGGGTGGGGCAGCAAGCGCATCCTGGGAGCAATGTGCATCCAGTAATGTGCATCCAGGGAGGTCTGAACCTATTCCCTTAAATCATACAGTGTCACGAACCAATGTTACCTCAGTAAAGAAAACGTACCTGAGCTGTGTTCTGAAAGGCCTGGCAAGCACAGGCTTTCAAAAAGAAAACAGAGGGAGAAGCTTACGTAAGAATTATGATTGGTGTTTACAAGCAAACAAAAAAGCTTCTTGCTCACAGAGAGTGGGTTGCTAAGCTACACTGTCGGGGGGAGAGCCCTGGGTTCACCGCCGGATGAGAAGGGGTGCCCTCAGGAAGGCCGTGGGCATGGTGGTGGCACGTTGGCTCCATCTGGGGGGACGCGCACGACGTTCACCTTCTGAAGGTCTCCAGCTCCTCAGAGGGTCCTTGACATTATAAACTCCATCTGAGGTTTTCTGGCTTACGCCACACGCCACAGTCTTCCACCCCCCACGTAACGCCCTGGTCCACTTTGAGGAAAAGCACCTGTGAGGTGTGCGGTTCCCGGAGGGCTCCGTTGTGCCCCTGGAAGCCACAGGCTCCGTGTTACTGGTCGAAAAGGCTCCTTCTTCCACTGAGATGGTCGAGGGCTTTGTCAAAAACTAGCTGAGGATATTCGTGGTCCATTTCTGGAGATTCCATTCTGTTTCACAGATCTGTATTTCTGCCTCTCTCGGTGCCACTCTCTTAACATAGCTATGGAGACGCTTTATTATCAGACAGGTAAGAACTTACTTCTTTGTCAGGACTGCTGTAGCTCACATTAAGTCTTGTGCCTTCCAAGCACCTTCCAGCGGAGGCTTCCCTATGCCAACAGCAGACTGCGGGCGAGACGCAGAGCGGCTTCTCCCCCAGGCCTGCCCTGAGCTGTCTCTAGGGTCCTGGGTTGCCGGGGTTATATCAGGGTTTGCTTCAAGCCCACGAATCAGTTTGGGGAGAACTGACTGACTGCTCCGTGCAGTTTGCCAGTGCTGGACGATGCGGGTCTCTCACCTGCGCAGGTGGTCTCGATCTCTCATCAGCGTCTGTGACTAGCTGCTGCGGCGTGTGTGCAGTGTTTCATTGTCTTTGGAGTCACTGTAAACGATGCTGCATTAGAGGTTTGGTTTCTGCCGCTCGTTGCTGGAACAGACAGGAAACTGGCTTCTGTGGGATGACTGCGGGGCCTGCGACCTTGCTCGGCAGCCCCCTCCTGAGTTCTAGGAATTCTTCTAGCCAGTTCTTCTAGGTTTCTTCGTGCCAGTCATGGTGTTACCTACAAAAAGAAGAGCTGTATTTCCCCCTTTCCGATACCTACGCACTTCTCCTTCTTGCCTTGTGATCCGGTAGTGGAGAGGATAAAAACGGTAAGAATGCAGGGTCTTCTTTTGCTCCCCATCACAGGGGAAAAGCAGCCCATCTTGGGCCACAAATCTGATGTTCGTTATCGGTTGCCACAGATGTTCTTTGTTAAACTGGGCGGCTCCCCGCTATTCCTAACTCGGTGGTGGTGTTTATTAGAGGCCTCCCTGCCCCAGCAGGCGTCATCGTTGATTGTGAGGCCACTGATGTGGCAGTTACATTACTACCTCTCATGTCGGCGACGTCCCACTCGGTTGCGGTCTGTGATCCTTCCTATACGTTGTTGGATTCAGTTCACCAGAATTCTGTTGAAGGCTGTTGAGTCTACATTCTAGAGGGGTCTTGGCCCACAGGGATTCCTGGTAGCGGTTTTGTGTGGTTTGGGTATCAGACTGATGATGCTGCTTCACAGGTGAGTTGGTGAGTGTTCTGCCCGCATCTGTGTCAGGACGAAACTGGATAAAGCTGGTGTTAATTCTTCTTTGCCGTCCGATTTCTCTAGTCAAACTCTGAGTATGGGGATTTCTTCTGCAACAGCTTTCGCTTGTTTTTAAAGAGGTTTGATTATTTATTTATCTATTAATCTATTTATTTATGCATACAAGAGCTGGGGTGCAAGTTGCTCCTCTCGTATTTTGATATGCTGCATTTTTATTTCCAGTTATTTAAATGTACTTAAATTTTTTTCATTGACATCTAATTGATCCATGGACTTGATTATATAGAAAGCTGTTAATTTCTAAGTGTTTGAGATTTTCCTTTTGTCTGTTACTGATTTATGATTTGGACTCAGTATAGTTAGATTGTACTTTGAATGATTATAATTTGCTTGTTTGTTGAGATGTTTTGTTACCCTGGATATGGCTTATCTTGATGAATTTTTTGAGTGCTTGAGGAAAAAAGTAGATTCTGCTATTGAGAGGATTCACCAGAGTGGGGAGCCGAGCAGGCAGACAGACTGAAATGCACTGCTGAGTGGAACAGCGGGGAGACAGGAGCAGTCTGCTGCGCCCTGTGGGTCAGCTCCCTGGCCAGGGATCAAACTCATGCTGCAGTGGCTGCAGATGCTTCACAGTGCTGAAACTTCACCTCTGCGCCACAGGGAGGCCCCTCTTTTGCAAGAGCTTTTAAATTATAAATTCAACTTTAATGTGTATAGAACTACTCAGTTATCTATTTCAAATCAGTTGAGTTTTGATAGTTCATGGTTTTCAAGAAGCAGTTCCATTTCTTCTAAAAATTATGAGTGTAAAGCTGATTAAAGTGTTCCTCATGCTCTTATTAACTGCAAGGTTTGTGGGAACAGCCTTTGTTTCATTTCCAGGGCCTTTGATTTGTCTTCTCTCTTTTTTATTAGTCTTGCTAGAGGTTTTTCAATGTCATTATTTTGAAACTGATTTTCTCTACTCTTTCCTATTTTCAATGTTATTGATTTCTATTGTGAACTCTATTATTTTCTCCTTATGCTTAATGCTCGCTATGCTCTTCTTTTGTAGTCTTTTGAGGTAGAAATATAGGGAATTAATTCAAGATTTTGCCTGTTTCTAATGTAATCAGTTAATGCTATAAATTTACCTCTAGCGCTGCTTAAATTGCTCCTCTCGTATTTTGATATGCTGCATTTTTATTTCCAGTTATTTAAATGTACTTAAATTTTTTTCATTGACATCTAATTGATCCATGGACTTGATTATATAGAAAGCTGTTAATTTCTAAGTGTTTGAGATTTTCCTTTTGTCTGTTACTGATTTATGATTTGGACTCAGTATAGTTAGATTGTACTTTGAATGATTATAATTTGCTTGTTTGTTGAGATGTTTTGTTACCCTGGATATGGCTTATCTTGATGAATTTTTTGAGTGCTTGAGGAAAAAAGTAGATTCTGCTATTGTAGGGTGGTGATGCCAATTAGATTCTTTTGGTTAATTGCATTGTTCTCATCTTTTATGTCTTTCTTGATTTTCTAACAGGGGAATTATATCGAAAAAGATATGTTGAAATCTCCAACTAGTGTTATGGATTTGTCTGTTTCCACTTTTCCCATCAGTTTTTATTTCATGTGTTTTAAAGCTCTGCTGTTTGGTGCATGTACATTTAAGTTCATCATGTATTCCTACTGGGTTAACCCTTGTATAATTATATAATGTTCTCCTTGACATGAACAATTTTCTTAGCTCTGAAATATATCAAATGTTACTGTAGCCATTCTAGCTTTTTTAAAAAATATTCGTTTATGTGGTCTATCCTTTTCACTGTTTTACTTTCAACCAATCTATGTTGCATTTGTAGTGATTTTCATATAAACAGAATATAACTGGGCTTTCTTATCCACACTATCATTCTTTCCTTTTGGAACAGTGCATTCTGACTATTATTAAGGAAACTGTTGATATTTAGTGCTTCAGTCTGCATTGTTATTATTTTCTGTTTGTTTCCTCTGTTTTTTATTCCTGTTTCTATTTTCTTACTTACTTATGGATTATTTAAACAATTTAAAAAAACTTGATCTGGATTCATAAAGATGCTATCTTGATTTATGGATTCTGTAAATGCACTTATTTGTATAGTTCCTTAGGTTCTTCTGGGCATTACAATATATGCATGTAACTTTTTACAGTGTATTTCATAACTGCAGCACTCCGGTGAAGGGTGGAACTTCATTCTTTCATTTAGATCCTTTTACCTTACCCAGTTTAACTATCATACTGTCTTTAACATCAGATGGTGTTATAACATCAACTTCAGTCACAAAATAGGACTTATAAAACCCCTGAGGAAAAGGACAATACGCTACATAGGCCTATATTTCTGCTCTCTTGGTTACTACTTCTTTGCTGGTCTTCAAAGATTCATTTATCATTTCCTTTGTAACTGAAGGATTTTACAAATTAATCCTTAAGGATGTAAGTGCTAACTTACCAATTCTTTTAGCTTCCTTTATCTGAGGATGTCTTTATTCCCCTTATGTTCCTGGAGGATAGCTTCAGTGGATATAAAATGCACGGTTGATAGTCCTTTCTGCCTTTGAGAAATCATGAGCCACTTCCTTCCAATCTCAGAGGTTACAGAGGAGAAATCTGCTGATGTTCTAGTTGGAACTCCCAAGAGACAATGCATTATTTTCTCTTGTGTTTTCAAGATTCTTTGTCTTCAGCTTTCAGAAGTTTAATAGTGGTGTGTCTTGGTGTGAATTTCCCTGAGTTGAATTCATTTGGGAGTTCTCTTAACTTCTTGGGGCATATGTTTAGGTCTCTTGCCAAATTTTGGGAAAATTTAGCTAGTATTTCTTCAATTAGTCTTTCTGACTGACTCACTTTCTCTCTTCCTTCTGCAACTCTCGTAACACATGTCCCCAAGGCACTGTTGATTTTATTTTCTAGTCTATTATCTCTCTGTTGTTCAGCTGGAGTAAATTATATTGATTTGCCTTCAAGTCCACTGATCCTATTCTCTTTAATCTACTTTATGATCAAATCCATCCAGTGACTTTGTAATTTGTTTTACTGTATTTTGTACTTCTTTAATTTTGTTTTGGTTCTTTTAAAAACTTTTTTTTAGCTAAGGTTTTATAGCCCTCTTTCACTTGTTTCATGAGAATTTGTAATTGACTGTTGGAGCATTTACTATGAAGGCTACCTTCAAGTCTCACCAGATGATGCCAGATCTGACTCACTTCATTGCTGGTGGCGCTGGGTTGTCTTACTTAAGGTGTAATCTTCCTGGTTCTGTTAGGGGGAAGGGTAGTCCTGACTGGATTACACAGATGGATGTGTGGACTCCAACCCCCATTTCAAACCACCAGTGTTCCAGAACCACAAATCTGATAAGATGATTATCGAAGAGTGGGTCACTGGGACCTGAGGGTGGAGTTAAGCAGCCGGGTTGACTATAAGACCAGAGAGGTGAGCCTTGGGCTCTCTATTCCTTGGGAGCCATCTCCCTTGACTCAGAGTCAGCTCTCAATGCGCCACTGTGTTCCAGCTCGAAAGATCTGGTAGGATATTTACAGATTTGTATCCCTCTTTTCTCTTTGTACTATTACTATTTTATTCCCCATCTCTTGTAAAATAAAATCCTTTAATAACTTTTGTCACTTTTGCCTGCCGTCGGGGCTTATTTTAAAAGTCTTCTGAGCGCGTGGGTGAGGACCCAGTCAGGGAAACCCATTTTATATTAGAGTTGCCCTGTAACAGTTCTTCTGGGTGATTTTCTACTATATCCTGGGCATGCTTTGTATTATTTTAGAAGACTTCGGATCCCATTAAAGTTTTTCTTCTGGAAGTCACCTTGTTTACAGACTTATTGTGTGGTTCTTGAACTATGACTCTCAAGAGTCGTATTAGATGAGACTTATCGGAGACACATACTTTTCCAGAAGGTGCACTGTGGCCTTCTCACGGTCAGGAAAATAGCCAGCACTTCACGGCTGGATGTGGGGCCACTTAAAGCAGAACAACAAAATCACAAGACTGTGAACAGGACACTTGCAGTGTGTGAGCTGACACTGCTCGGCCGGAGCTGGGCATACGCTCAGGTGACAATTTCCTGCTGCTCTGCATGTGCCCGTGACTGATGGGGATCGATTCAGGAGTTTCAAATAAATTCAGTGAGGAAGTGAATGTGCAGAAATGAGGGCCATCAACAGCGAGGGCTGACTTCATAAACTGAGGTAGAACTGACGTGTAACACATCAGCTTCAGGCGAACGGTGTCGCGCTTTGGCGTTTGTGGTTGTGCACAGCGATCACGGCTGCAAACCCAGAGAGCGCGCATCACCAGCTGCTGCTTCTTATGACGAGACCTTAAGATCTACTCTCTCAGCAACTTCAAACATGCAAAGCAGCACTGCTGTCCCCCATCGCCCACAGTGCTGTGTGTCACGTCAGGATTTACTGGGGTTTGACTACTTTTATCCACATTTTACAACGCACAACTATGTGCAAGCAGATTCAACCAAAGACATCACGTCATCCTCCAGCAAGTGGAGAACGTGCTCCTGCCACCGCTCCAGCTCAATCGCCCTCCGCCCAGAGTTTCTCACACTCTTCCTCAGCCTGGTGATGCCCATGGCAAGCGTCAGCCCCTGCCTGAGTCCAGAAGCAGGACTGACTGGATGTGACTGCACTTACTGAGCACTCGCCGCCGGCTTTGTGAGGGCACCACCGTTGTGACGGTTCTGCAGTGTCATCACTGCAAAACACAGCAGAGAGTGATGGGGCCTGTCACCCAGCACACAGGAGGAGACCTGGGGTCCTATCACTGATAGCCCAGGTCCTTGGCAGGTGCGCTGCACACACAGAAGCTGCCCTGACCCAGCACCCAGCACCCAGCACCGAGCCCTAGTCTCTGCCACACACAGACCATGTGGTGTGGAAATTACCCACTTGCTTCTCTATTCTGCTACAAAGGACTGTAGGTCCCCAAAGGACATCAGCCTTGTCTCTCTCCTCTCTGGGTCCTGCCACCTGGCCCAGAAACTGACGGTCAACAGGTGCTCAGCAAACAACCAGAAGAACGACAAGCGTGGAGAGCACGCGGCAGCACATCTCGCCGCTCTGGTCCTGGCACACGGCGGCTGCTCAGAGTTCACTCCTGCAGCCGCGTGGGTGTTCAGCAAGAGGACACCTGGCTTTCCCACTGCTCCTGCCTAACAGCCCCGGGCAGGTCGTGCAGCCAGCTCCTCTGAGCTACAGCTGGATGCATGCTGGCCCCGCGAGAGTCCAGTTCATTAGGCTGGCGTCTGCCAACAGACAGAGTGGACAAACACGGGGAGGAAATTGTTACCAGCAAAGAGAAGCGGAGGCAGGCGGGGGAGGGCGGGGAATCAGCAATTTGTCAGAGGCAATGAATCGGAGCAGTTATGCCTCCTGCTAAATTACCATATGTGCTAATTGTATATGCACCAGTAATTGTTGGCTGCTGCTCATTTACATTTGATTATTATATTTGCAGCTTTTAATTGCATTTGAATATGTCTGCCACTAATATCGTCAAGATCATCATTAGCTGTCAGCAGCCTCTGTGCTGCCTCTGCTCACGAAATGCACATCGGCTGCCCGGCCTTCGTTCCCCGCACGTCACAGCCACCAGGAGGCCCAACTCTGTGGGCGGCGACTGCATCTCAGGAGCTGGCCTAAGCGCTGGCGGGGAAGAAACAGCGCAGGATTCTGAACTTGACAAAAGTGGGCTCCCTTCCCGGCGGCACCTCACTACTCTGTCATCTTAGCCAAGTCACTTAACCTTTCCAATCTCAATTTCCTCCTGTGACAAATGCACACTTGGCGTCCTGTGAAGGCTGGCAACAGCAGGTTAGGAAACCTGACTGGTAATTAAGCAGGGACGTGCAAATGCCGGTTACTACTCTCATTTCCGCAGAGACCCCGATGGCCCCTCTGCCCCTCCTCTCGCTCAAGGCCTCCCACCACGCCTGGACACATGTGATCGCTTCCCAGGCGGCCTGTCTCCTGCAGCTCTGTCCTGCTGACAGACGCGTCTTTCTAACGCACAGACCGAGATGCACATCTTCTCCAGGCTCACAGACGTGGGGGCTGAGACCTGCCGGGACCCCCACTAGGACGGCAGACACACCCCTCTGCTGGGGTGGGGTTGGGGAGGGGTGGCAGGCTGCCCTCCGCTGCTTTTACAATTACTTTGGCTGAAGAGAGCGGCCTGGCCCAGGTCACGGTCGGTGCTGGCTAACGAAGGAGTGGGGACGCTTGGCCCAGTCACCCCAACTCAGGACATCACTAAGCAGCGAGCCGGTGTCATGGCGCCCACAGGCCATGAGGCTGCGCCTCTGCTCAGCCCCGCTCCTCTCCAGGCACCCCGGGGAGGCTGCCTGGTAACCCCGTGCTGGCTAATCCCCACGGCAGACCCACCTCCCCATAGTCCGCCTGTCACACGGGCAGCCTCTCCAGGACCAGCCCCCTCTCTCCAGGGTGACGCCATGAATGTCTTTGCTTCCCTGCCCCAGGCCGCTGCCCCTACTCACATGTCCCTCCTGCCCAGAGGCCCTTTCAAACACGGCAGCCTAGCGAGCTCTCGCTTCTCCTCCAGGCAGCTGCCCCCGATTGCCTTGGGCACTGAGACCTAAGGTCTGGGCCCATCGGCCGTGGGGCCTGCCTGGGCCTCCGTGTGGTAGCTGCATGTGGTGCTCTCCGTTCTTCCCACACCAGCTGTGCCTCACAGGCCAGGTCTGGGGTGATCTCTTTGCTTCCTCTCCAGCCTCAACTTCAGTCACTTGACCATTTTCATTTTATGTGTCTGTCACTTCACGTATTTACGAACGACGTGTCTTCTCCCTGCCCTTACCCTTCAGTACTCAGTTCACGCCACTGTCACCAGAAAGTCTCACTGACCTCCAAGGCTCACCCAGGTGTGCCCTTTCTATACTTTCCATCTTAACACTCATCCCTCTGTGGTAGGATTTCTTGCACTTTTCAACCATCACAAAAGAACTGTAAGCACACTGGGAGGTGGGACGTTACTCTACTTGCCTTATTCTCCCAGCACTGACCACAGTGCCCGGCACCGAGTCAGAGACTGCAGGGTGGATGGCCCGCGGAGTGACGCTTCAGCACCCTGGACAGTTCCCAGGACCCCCTTCACTGTGATGGCTTCTGAAGTCCCCTTCCCTCATCTTCTCTTTGGAACCGTCAACCACTGACTGGGGCCCTCTCATAGCCTACAGACGGGTCTCTGTGACTCCTATTCTCAACACCTAATGATTCTAGTGCCATCCCATTAACTGGCCCTATATTCAAAATGGATCTCAAATCCACCTGCTTTCCATTTATTTATTACATACAAGCTTACGCTAGACACTTCTGTCTTTCCGGGCTCACCACGAAAGTCTCCAAAGTACTGTCGGCTTCACACTCTACTACACCTTCCACATAGCATCGGGTTGCTCTTTTGAAAGTACAAGTCAGCTGGTGGGTTAAAAAGGACGCGACACACACGCACTGCCCACACCGAGGCTTGCAAGCAGTGTCCTCTGCCCGTGAGCCGGGCTGACCGAGTGGGATGTGCTAGCTGACCGCACGGCAGACTGTCTGGGAGTGCCAGCGCTGCCTCTCAATCCGCCACAGGCCTGAGCAGTGCGCGGGGCCCCGGAAGGCTGATGACGCGCCAACCAGCCCCCGACACACCACTCGGGACCAAAGGCCAACAGAAACAGCGGGAGTAGTGTCGCCGCTTAAAAGGATTCTTAGCAGGCTTGAGACCTCGCATGCAAGTTCTGCTATGCCTTACAGCCCTTGGGGACTGGGGACGGAGAGACCACCTCTCCCCCGACCCCCAAATGGGCAGACGGGCGCTCAGCAGACAGGTTTTCTGAATAAAATCAGCACCAGCACTCAGATTCAGGCCTCATACTGAGGTCACCCTTCCTCTCTGCTTGGGGACTGTGACACACATTCTTCCTCAGGTTTAGACACCAAAGCTAAGGGACGAGTTCATCGCTGATGAGCGCTTGTTTTCTCCAGATTATTAAAACAATAAGTCACATGGCCTTTGGATGCCACAGTGGATGAGCGTGCTGCTTGCCCGCCCTAGAAACTCCCCCCAGTCCGCAGGCCGAGTGCTGTCATTGAAGCCACATGTTAAGCTGTGCCCTAACACATTCGCACACCCCTCCTTCCGGCGTCACTGCTCTCCAGTGCGCGCAAGGTGCAAAGGGAGGACGGTCCACATCGCTTCCGAACCAACAAAGTGTGCGGTCAGCGAGCCTTCTCGAAAGGCTTCCTACCCTGGCCCCTTCACCCTCAGCGTTCCCACCCCCTCGTAAAATGCAGGACAGCTTCCTGGAGAGAACGGGCAACAGTTCAGCTCTGCGGGTCAATGGTAGTATGATGAAACTTTACATCAGGCCATCACGGTCTTGCCTTTAAGTGGGAACAAATGCAAAAGGATGCCTCCCCAAATCCGTCGGATCTGCAGTTTAAATCGTGGACCCTTGAAGAGGCTAGCACCCAGCATTGTCCGGAGGGCAATACGGTCAGCCTCGAGCAGCTGAGCCAGTTATTACTCATTTACCATGTCAACGGCACAAACACGGGGTGCCCTGGGAAGCTGCCGTGTCTTCCACGCGTGTACACCTGTGCGCACACTCACGAACAGTTCTAGAGCTGCCCCTACGCATGAAATAGAGTAAACTTCTCTGGGATCCTACCATGCTCGGTGCTGGGGATACGGTTAAGTAAAACTTGGTCTTACAGGCAGACAAATCAACATAAATTAACAAAACAAACATCACACCCATACCACGTGGTTTAAGAACCTCCTGGGCTTTTAAAGCATGGCATTTCACTGAATTCCAGATGAAACTCTAGTTTATCTCGATTAAATCTAAACTTCCTAGCTGGTTCAGGAGGCACATCTGGCCTCTCGGCCTCGGTCCCCGTCCTGCACGTCCAACCCACTGGCTGCCCCGTGCTTCCCGCCTGGGTCAGCTGTGCCCCTTCACCATGCTGCGCCCCCTCACTAGAGTCTTCTCTCGCTGCCCCTTCCTCCGCTCTTTAGTCTCACAAATTCCAATGTTGCAAGTCCGAGTTCAAAAATCACTTACGCCGGGAGGCCTTCCCGGCTGACCCTTCACCTAGATGGGGTCCCCGACCTCCCAGCCTCAGAGTTTTCAGCCTCGGTCCCAACAAGCACCCCCGTTTACCGTCTATTTCCAGGCAGGCCCACGGCACCGCCAGCTCCTGAGGGCGAGGGCTCGGCCTGTCTTGCTCATGGCTGGACCCACAGCCGCTTGCAAGAACCTGGCGTGGCCGCCAAGCACTGCTGTCTTCCGCTGCAGTCTGCCAAGGGAGCTCGCGGGCAGCTGTGTCAGCGCCCCCTGGAGACCGCGAGGGTGCAAGCCCAGTCCCGTTTCAGACCTGCTGAATCAGGAACGCTGGTGCGGGGCAGCAGCCTGTGGCACACGCGCTCCGGACGACTGCGCGGAGCCGAGAACAGTGGTATGGAGCCGCAAAGCACCCGCCGCCGAGCGGCAGGATTTCCGCTACGCCGAAGGCCAGACAGGCGCCTTCTGGGTTACGGCACGGCGGGTGCTCTCCGCAGGCTGACCTCAGTGAGGGACAGGAGGGACTGGATGCCTCGCCGCTCAGAAAGGTCCTACGAGAACGCACTTGGGCAAGAGCCAGGGCCCAGCAGACCCGGCATGCAGGTCTTCAGCGGAGCTGGCACCGAGGCCTGCTGGCCTGCGCCCTGGAGAAGAGGCGCCTGGCTCGGGGAAGAGTCCCCAGCCTTCTCCAAGTCTCCGGGAGACCGCAGCTGTGCCGCCCTGAAGGTGTACATGAAGCCTGGGGCTGCTTAGTGGAGACAGCATCTCATTGGCACAAACACAAAACGGCATCCGCCCCACCCCACCCAGGAGAAGCGAGGAATGAGGACGTTCTAAATGGCTGTAAACAAACCCAATTAAGCCTAGGTCGCAGGCTGTCTACTGACAAAGACGCCGTCTCCACGAGGCCAGAGGGGACACTGCCTCGCCGGGAGCCAAAGGGAAAGTGTCCTGTGCGCAGGGACTCTCCCGCCACACTCGGCCCCTAACTGGAGGTGGCTGGACTGGCGCTGAGTGGCGTCAGAGTCCTGCGGTCAAACCGGTGAGAGCTGCAGAAGCCCGCTGAGGCGACGAACGTCTTGCAACCACCTCCCGGCACCAGCAACCCGCCAGCTCCCTGCTCAGAAGTGGTAGTTGGCACCATCCAGGTCGTGCCCATCCAGGTCGGGGGAAGAGCCCAGTGGGCTGGGACCTGGTGAAACACGACTCTGTGGAGCTCTCGCCCGCTGTAGGACCAAGGATCCACGCGCGTTTGTGTCACGCGTGTTCCTTAGATGAACAGCTCGATCATGATTCCCTGCAGCAAGTGGCTTCCTTTCATCCAGAGCATCTGAAAAATGGCATGTGGGCCCTCAGTCCATCCGTCACGCCCAGATGGCCCCGTGTCACAGTTCTGCATGGATGGGCCAGCTCTCTCCCCGCGCTCTTCGGTCATTACTCAGTGAGGCGAGAACTGTGTCACTTATTTAGAGACACAAAAAGTTTCCCTAGATGGGGATATTATCTTGCTTTCTCTTAAAACATTAACACTTTGTTCCTATCTTTCTCATCATAAAAGACTTACATTTGAAGCATCTGCCAATATGCAGCAAAATACAAGAAAAACTAGAACTCAAAGGTTAAGGGAAAACGAAAATTCAAATCTGTAAGACATTAAACAAAAATGAGTATGATGTTAAGGAGAAGTGAAAAATCCCAGCGACGTACACAGCTCTCTCAGCTCAGCAGCGCAAGCAAGAGACTAAAAGGAAACACCAGAGACTGAGCAGGAACCGTGCCCTCGCGATCTTTGATAAGCCCCGTTTCTCTCCCCCCTCCCTCTAAGTCGGGGTCCTCAGTGCATTTATTACCATTGACTAGTTTTTCTGTTTTACTTTGTCTAATTGCCACTGCGTGAACGTCCACACCTAACTCCCTCGAGCTGCCCTGGCCTGCCGCAGATGGACACTTCATCTCCCTCGTGGCTGAACCCCATTCCGCAGTGCAGACGGCGCGTCCTCTTGGCCTGGCCCTCCGCTGCAGGCCGCCATGCCCTGGCCGCTGCTCACAGCTGCAGCAACAAATGCTGTGTGCGCGGAGGGCCTCCTGTTCTAGTCACTGTCAGCTTCACGCTGGGGTCTTCAGTCGGCTGGCGCCGAGCCAGGGCGTGCAAAGGGGCGCAGGGGTCCTGCTTATTAGACTCGAATCAGACAAAGGGACTTGGATTTTACTGTGGGCAGTTCTTGAAGTACACCCCAGTGGCTCAATGGAGAAGACTGAGGATGAGGCAGGTGGCAAGGATGAGAGAGGAAAGATCCTTAGCCCGCTGTTCCCGCAACCCACGACAGGCAGGCCAGAGCAGGCAGCAGGATGGGGAACAACCAGCCCTCGGCCGGCGGGCCATGCGCCTGTGTGCAGGGAGAAGGCAGGTGGCGGGAGGAGCGGCCAAGGCTGGGCCCTGGGTTTAAATCAAAATGAAAAAAGAGAGCTAATAATAAATATCTTGCAGCCAGAGGTGCTAATTCACAAGCGTCTTCTCTCAAGTCAAACCCACACACGCACGCCTGTCTGAACACCGCCGTGCGCGTGGACTGTGTGTGCACTTACACGCAGACCTTCGCTGTAAATAAGCACCTGTACTCCCCTTACAGCACTGTTTCTCCAGCTCGTGGCACGGCAAGAGCACAGAGCACGGTGCGCGGAACACAGAGGTGTGCTCACCGAGGCGGTCGGCAGCAGGCCCGGCAGAGTCAGAGTCAAACTCAGAGTTTGGTGCTCAGGGTCCAGCAGCCCTGACCCCCCGTGAAGGTCAGCTGTGTCCATTTACTACTCGGCGAGCGGAAGCCGGTCAGGCCGTGTCTGATCGGGCAGCACATGACGGACACAGGGCGTCCTGCAGAGGCAGGGAGGCAGCGTGGGGGGCACACGCCCAGGTTAGAGAGAACAGTGCCGCCCTGTGCCCGCGGCGGCCGACTTCCCTGGCCCGGGTCACGGGAGCCGCCCGCCCTTCGCTCACCGACCCCCCATGGGGCTACTCATCACTCACCAGCTTTCATCCTTACAGCCAGCGGCCCAGCCCAGTGCAAATATGACATTTCTGCCAAATTGAATGCACATAAAATGTCATCTACCCTAGCCCAGCACAGCAAGTCCAATTATATCGTGTTGTAAGGGACGATGACACATGCAGGAAGACCGCCCTGTGGTCTTTGCAAAGATAACAAAACTGGAATGCTCGGATAAAATCACAGGATGGTGGGAACGCCTTGACTCTGGGTCAATGGGTGGCTGCTTCCGAGGGGCCTTGGTGGCTGGGCCGCCCCCACTTCCTTCGTCCTCCGCATGTCCCACCCTCGGCACAGCCATCGCGGTCGTGTCCAGGAGCCGACTGGGCTGACAGCCAGGCCACAGGCTCACATCTGGGCAGCACCTGGGCTCGCCCCCGACGGCCTGCTCTGGACCCCGCCCCGCCCCGCCGCCCGAGCAGGTCTTCCTGACCTCGGCCTCGGCGTCCCCCTGCCCGAGCAGCGCCCACCCAGCCACCCGAGGTCACCGAGCGCCAGACGGGTGTTCACTTGGCCTCTGTGGTAGGTGAGGAAACGGAGGGCCAAGATGGAAGTGACCTGAATGCCCGACAAGACAGGCAGTCCCCATCCTGAGAGGGAGCTGCTCCCTGTTGAGCGACCCCGGGGCACCCCCACCTCCATCTTTCCTCGACTCCCCTGGGTCTCGGGCTCCTTTCCCTGGGGCCATGCGCCTGGCGCTGTGGAAGAAGGTGCCCAGCCCTGGTGCCGCCGGCCCTTCCGCGCCCCTGGACGCACACGGAGAGGCCACGTTCACACACGCAGGCGGGCCGAGGCTGCGACATTATGCGGCTGTAACGAGATGCTATTTTCAAGGAAACGGCTGCTAGATGGTGTGTGTGCTGAGCTGTGGGTGTGTGTCTGACATTTTAACTTCTGGTGGAAGCGCCTCGGTGACGCATAGTCTAAGCCTTCCAGGAACTGTGCGGGCACAGCCAGACCAGGCGGCCGGCTCTGGGACGCCTCACCTCTGACCTGACCGCTGCGTCAGCTGCACGGAACTGCTGTTGTTGGACGCAGCGCCCGGAGCTGGGGCCTCGTCCAGATTCTGTTTCTCTCCAGCCTCGCAGCTCTGGACAAGGTCTCTGGAGTCTCCAGACTCCTCCTGACACAGGGAGTGGCATACTGCCAGTTCTCTGGGGGCTACCGTGCTAGGGAAGACAAGATAGATGCGAACCCGGCGTGGCAACTAGCACACAGTAGGTGTTCGGCATGGACCCTGGCTACCGCGGTTACTGTTATGACAGCAGTATCAACTCGGTTCAGCGTAAGAGGGCACACGTCCGAGAAACGCGGAGAAGAAGGGGCTGGCCCCTGCTTCCATGGACGTAAAATGGGTGAGGACAGGAGCATTCTGTGAGGTTGCTCTAATATCCCGTGATGCCCTTCACTGTCCTTAGAACTTTGACCTGCTTGGTTTCTCAAAGCCAAGAAATAGAAACGCCACTTCCTTGCACAGCCCCCAGTCTCTCTCCCTCCAGCTGTTAATGTCTCAGCCCAGACGTGCATCTTTCCTCTCCCGGATCTCCACATCTACAGACGTGCCGGGGACGGGGGGACAGATGCAGCGCACTGGAGGAGGAGGGGCTGGAAGGAGGCTGAGTGCCCAACGGGGCAGGGCTTTGAAAATGAAACAAAGAAATTTGGACTTTTTCCTGAAGGCAACGGGGAGTCATGAACAGACCTCATGGAGGAAGGATGTGGTTTCTAAAAATGGAATTTAATGAAGATTGCTTGTGAGGCATTACAATAATTTATCCAACATAGGACAAAACAATAGTTTTTACCAGATGGGTTTGATTTGAGTAAATCAAGCCAAGCTGAGGCTCTCATCTTTTCCCTATCTACCACGGGGTGATCGACGTATTAAGTGGCTCTCCCCCCTTCCCCATCGAGGACCAGCCTGGACATCGTACATGGGCAGGAATCTGAAGCCAGAGCAGAAAGTCCAGGAGTCCTTATGGTGTCATGAGTAAGACTCTTGACATCAGAACTGTGCCCGTGAGTCCTAGTGAGTGATGTCACTCAAGACGTTTAGTGGTGCTGGGACTCGGTTTCCCTACCTGTGAGTAGAAAAATTTCTCAGGGCTGGTGTGAAGATCAAGTATCTTAACAACTACAGAGTGCTGTGTTTGCAATAAGGGCTCAATAAGTCAGATACAAGACTTGTGGCACAGGCTGGGATTTGTTCTTACTCATCTAAATTTCACCAGTGACTGACTCATTCTACTCAGCAATATCTGGTTCTCCTGTCTTTCTAGGCACATGGTATAAATACATCCTGGGTCCTTTTGTGGGTGATAGAGCTCTGTAATTAATTCAGGAATGCAGTCTGTCACTTCTAAGCTGAGTTTTCACTCTCCCGACCCTGACGTGGACAATGCTCAAAATGCACCAGCAAATTCCAGGCCTGGGCCCCTGTGATAAGCCGGTTGGGTGTGCTACAGCATGAAAACCCAAGAAGTCTTTTCAGTTTTAAGCCATTGAGAGTTGGGGGATGTTTGTTAATGCTGTGTAGCTTAGCCCATACTGACCGATACAGAATGTTATGCTGTTTGGCTATAACATAACAGCAACTCAGAACATGTCTTCTTTTTGAATAAATACATACCAAAGGAGTTTGGTGTAAGACAAAAGGAGGAAAGGGAAAGGAAAGGAATGAAAGGAAGTATCCAGGTAAGGAACAACTAAAATGCCAGAGCAGGCAGCAGACTGACAACAGATGCAGATTCAAACCTTTCTCAAAACGGTGTTCCAGGCGGCCACTACCACCCTTTTCCATTGGTTAGCAAAAGATAAAAGCTCTCGTCCTTTGAGGCAGGATTGGGCTAAGGGGCAGGGTAGATGGGTCCTGGGCCAGGGGCATACTGAAAGGGCTGTAGTTCTTCAGGAAATTGGAGAAGATGGATCCAGAGTGGTGCCTTGGAGTATATTAGATTCTGTGGACCACACGGCCTCTGTTCAGTTTGTCCTCCTCATGGGAGCAGCCGCACATACCCATAAATAAGTGGCTGTGTGTTCCAATAAACCCTTGTATACAAAGACAGGACCATGCCAGAAACAGTCCATGAGTGATGTTGTGCTGACCCCACCAAGCTGAAAATCAGAAACATCAACAGCAGCTCAGAGTCAACCAGGTCAAGAACGGTGACAAAATTCACATTATTCACAGCAGCCAAGAGTTGGAGAAGACCAAAGTGCCCCTCAACAGTGACAGAGAAGACGGTGAGTGTACAGCCAGGGTGGAGTACAACTCAGCCATAAACAAGATGGAGCCCTTCCACTTGCTGCCGTGTGGCTGGTCCTAGAGGGCATTTTGCTCAGTGAACTAAGTCAGACAGGGAAAGGTAAACACCGCATGAGCTCGCTCATGTGGGGGTACAGAGAAAGAAAACCAATGAGCAAAAGAAAACAAAAATAACCTATTAGATTATAAGGACAAAACAGCGGTATCCAGAAAAGGGAAGAGCTGGTGGGTAAATCTGGGAAACGGGGTCAACCGTATGGTGACAGCTAGAAACCAGAATTCTGGTGGTGAACGAAAAGCAGGTGGACAGATGTTGGATTAAAAGGCTAGCTGTCTGAAGCCTGTATAATGTCAGAGATCTTCTGTCAATAAAAAATAGTCAGACATGAGGATGGATGGGGATGGGTGGATGGGTGGATGGGTGGATGGATGGATGGATGGATGGATGGATGGATGGATGGATGGACGGACGGACGGATGGGCAGGTACATACAAGAATGCGCTGATCTGTTAGGTCCTCCAGCCCAGTCACAGCTGGCCAGGTGGAGAGCAAGATACACAGAGATTTAAGGAGAAAACGTAGAACTGGCAGAAGCAAAGGAAAGAAGCCAGCCAATAAGAAACCCAGAGTGGGCGCTCCAGGCCAGCCAGGCTCGTCCTCTGCAGACCCCGGCTCCGCATCCCCCCGGTGGCTCTGTCCGCGTAGGCGCCACATCCTGGCGGATGCTATCTCGTTCTGTCAGAAACAGTCTGCGTTTATGAAAACGCTCCACAGATGGGCCTTTTCAGAGCCCCTCACAGCTGCTCCCCCTCTGCTCCGTGCGTGACTCACCGCCAGTCACTCCAATTACCGAGGCCTCCCTCCCAGCCCCTCCATCTGCCCGCGCCTCCTCACCAGGCCACCAGCCTCCGCCACCGAGCGCGCTCACTTTGTCGGGAGAGACGTGCGCCTGGCAGGAGCCCAGGCTGGAGAGGTGCTGTGACGGCCCGAGCAGCCACCACACGCCACTGGCCGCAGGGCCAACTCCAAGAAGCACGCGCTCTGCACAGGAGCCTCGCGCAGCAGGGGCCGCCGGCAGTGAGCCCCGAGGAGCCCACCCCGGCAGCTCCTGGCAACCTGCTGGTGGGGCCACCCTGTGAAGAAAGTCGGGGTCCAAGGGAGGGCCTGAGAGCAGCCACAGAGGAAAGGCCGCGCTTGCGCTGGAATCGAGAGGCTTTTGTCCGTTGGTGCTTGAGTTTGACGGGCACAGTGACCGAGACCTGTGGCAGGGTCCACACTGGGGATCCGTGGAGATCCACCAGGGCCCTCGGGGAGACCACGGGAGACACCGAGGTTAAGTGCAGGCCCCGACCTGTAGATCGCCCTGTTTCAGGAGGCGAGCTCCCTTCCCAGGGCCAGCCCCTGCCCCTGCTGAGCAGCTTGAGCAACGCAAGGTGGCAGCCACCTACATGTCCCCCAAGTGCCCCATGCAGAACACTGCTTCCTTTTCTTGCCCTTCCCCAAAATTTTAGACGGGTGGGTACAACTGACGGGCGGGAAGTACAACCGGCACCCCAGTCACCAAGCAGCAGTGAAGAGCGAGCAGAACTTTCCCCAAAACGAGACGATGGGCCAAGGGGCCGGACGACTGCCAAGGCCAGCTGCGGGGCAGGGCTACTGTGGTGCCAGGAAGGGCACAGAGCAAGTTCTCGATGATTCTAGCAGACAGGGCAAAGGAAGGAGTCCTGGAGCCCTCAGTGGCTTTTTCAGTTTCTATTATGCCGTTATCTCAAGGTGACCAGGCACATGGCAGGCCGGGGGGCCGGCGGGCCAGGAGGCTGGCAGGGCTCCCGGCCCCCGGCGCATCTCACCCTCTCGGCTGCTGTGCTGCTTCTCTCTGCTGCTGCTGCTGGCGTCCTGTTCCTCCACTGCTGCTGCTGCTCTCTTGTTCTCCTGCTCTTCTGCTGCTGGCGTTCTCCTGTTGCCACCCATATATGCCCGTGTCCAGACCCAGGTGCGCCCACTTGCACATGCCCACCTAGGCACGCGTGCAGCACCGCAGGTGTCCATCATTATACCAATGGCAGGAGGGCGGAAAAGCCCGAAACTTTTCTCTGACCCTACAGCTACCGAGGCCAGGTGTGGGGCAGGGCTGCTCACCTACCCGCAGGTGCCAACAAGACCAGTGTCTCCGGTGAGCATGCTGCCTTTCGCCTTTGCCCCCCCCACTCCAGACCACCAACAGAGCAGTGCTGGTGTCTCCCTCCCACATGCTCACGCCCCCCCGAGAGGGAGGAGCGCCCACCTCACCACCAGCGCCTGGCCTCCATCTGCAGAGCTCCAGGAGGCAAGCCTGGGCCGGGGGATCGCCTGAACTGCCTCCCACACGCATGGAGCCAGCCTCACCAGGCGCTGAGGGACTCAAGGTCCCGAGACTGGCAGCACCCGGGAAACTTCCGAGCAACGGACAACTCCGCCCCCGTCGCAGCGCGGCTGAAGCTGCTGAGCCGAGCCCAGCATCCGCGGGCTGTCACACCTCCCCAGGGGCGTGGCTCCCGCCGCGGCCAGAGCTCCGGGGATGCCTGCCAAGCGCACCCAGGGGCTTCTCTCCATGACCGCCTGCTCCTGCGGCCACACTGAGGTCGCAGATCCTGCGCCGAGACTGGCGTGAGGGAGAACGCCGCACTGTGGTTTGAGCCCAAGCCGACTCTCCCAACCCTTCCTGCTGGCAAACGAGCAATGACGTCTGTCCCCTCGCCGGTCCGCACCCCCGCACCCCCGCCTGCAGCAGAGCGCTGTGGGCAGCCCGGCCTCTCATGGACATGGAGGGAGGCTACAGCCATTTTCAAGCCGGAACCTCGTCCCTGCACGTCTGGCCGCGAGCTCAGTGACCTCAGGTGCCGGTGGGCAGACACGCAAAGCCAAATGGTGACAAGTACAGAGAGAAATTCTGGCCCAGGGAGTCTGAGTGTCACGTGAGACGA
This sequence comes from Galemys pyrenaicus, assembly GCA_019455555.1. Taxonomy (NCBI): domain Eukaryota; kingdom Metazoa; phylum Chordata; class Mammalia; order Eulipotyphla; family Talpidae; genus Galemys; species Galemys pyrenaicus. The sequence continues at coordinate 515,656 of JAGFMF010012216.1, forward strand.
GGAAGAGAGGAGCAGAGAAACGCAGGTCAAAGCGAAGGGGGTCACTCTCCAGCGGTCCCAGCTCTGAGTCACCGCGTCGTTCCAGAACGAACGCGTCAAGCCTCAGGGGAGCCCCGCGCCCCAGACGCCAACACTGAGACTCGCCGGATCGCGCCGGCAGCGGCGGCTGGTGACTGGAGCCCCGGAGCCAACCCGTGTCTGAGTCGTGTCTCGTGGCGCCTGGTGCTGAAGTGCCTCAGCCGAGTTCCTCTTCCAGCGGAGAGCGCAGGAGGGGGAGGCCGGCTGTAGCGGCAGGAGGGCAGCACTGGAGCAGGGTTCCTGATGGGTCTGGGCAGACGGGTCAAGAAAGGAGAGTCTTTGAGCCCTCGGTGGGTTTCGTAGAGGTGGCCAGGTACGTGGCAGGCATGGGTGTTGGGGGGCCGGGGGGCTGGCAGGCTTCCCAGCCCCCAGCGCATCTCACCCTCTCGGCTGCTTCTCTCTAGCTCTCTGCTGCTGCTGCTGCTCGTCAGTACCGTCAGTCCTGTTGGTTCTGTCGGTCGGTCCTCACAGTCCTGTTGGTCCTGTCGGTCGGTCCTCACAGTCCTGGCGTCCTCATGACGCCGCCCACTTAAGCCCGTGTCCAACTCAGGTGCACCCACTTGCGCATGCCCACCCAGGCACGCACACAGCACCGCAGGTGTCCGTAATCACAGTGGTGGGAGGGTGGAAATACCTGATCAACCTTTACCCTACACCGGCACAGCGGGCACGCGACATCACGAGCAGACCGAGGGTGCGAGGAGGCACGTTCTCTGCCCCACCCCGCGGCGCTGAACTTAAACACACCCAGTAACGGTAACACTGGGGAAGGCCTCCCAGACAGGCAGGGGGCAGGGTTTGGCGGGACCAGCGGGCGTGGGCGGTGAGCAGGACGGAAAGGCTGCAAGGAAGCGAACGGCAGCACCAAGGCCTGGGCGGGAAAGCACCTGCACCCGAGGCGCCGCCAAGTCGAGTGCTCGGGAGCAGAGAGTGAGGAGAACGGATTCGGTGATGCTGTGAGGCTTAGTGGAATCGGCCAGCCGAAGACAAGTGAAGAGAAAATTTCATTTGAAGAGGGAGCATAAAATCGCATTACGCAGGGCTCCACTAATTCGGAGTGCGCGGTAATTCCGAGAGGTAAAAGGAAGAATTGGCAAAGCTGATTTAGAACGCAGGTAAGCCTGGGGGCGCCAGCTCACGGCACGTGGGGCACGGAGACGTTCAGATATGCAGGAGCGCGCGGTCACATAGCAACGGCGATGCTAACGACGGCACTTAATATATTCATTAAAGCGGGTCCCCACGGCACCGCTCCTGTCTGCACCTGATTAGGCTCTCTCCTCGCTGCACAGCGTCGTGCGGCCCGCCTCGCTCGGGCTCCTGCGCAAGCCGCCGCGCACCCTTAATTAAAATCACCCGCGCGGCATGCCCCTGGGTTTGGCTGGACTTGGTGGTGGAGACGGGCGGCCTAAGCCACCAACCCGACTTAAAAAGGCCCATAAAGTATCTCCATAAGGCCCAAGACGCCCACAAGATTAACATCCGGATGCAGAACCTGTGACTGGCTCATTGGAATCTCATTACTCCCAGTGCAACCTCCAGAGTGTGGACCAAATGGAAATTGTCAGAGGAGTTTAGACTGATTTTCCCTCTCACCACGCCTCAAAGAAAAGTGCATAATGAGGAGGGAGAGGCAGGGTTAGCCTCTTCTGTGTGAATGCCGGGTGCCGGACTCCGCCTGCCCGACACCCCGCTCTGCCCGTGGCTCCCGTCACTTCGCCGCGGTGTGAGGACACGAGCCGGGACGGGAGCGGCGGCTCTGCTCCTTGCCCGCAGTGCTGCCTCCCTCCCCGTTGCTTCCTCTTCAGGACAGAGCACGACACAACCACCTCCTGGCTTGTCGGGGGGACGTGGGCCTGGCGGCTGGCTGTATTAGATGGGCGTGGGGGGGGCATTTCTGCCCACTCTGGCCAGCCGGGTCCACCCCAGCAGGAAGCTCAACAGCGTTCTCCAGCCCGCTCCCCCAGACCCAGCCCACCAGCATCCAGAAAATGCTTCCTGAGTAAAGGGCCAACGATCTGAAGAGATGCTTGTTCACCGGACGCGGGCGCGTGTCGAGATGGCCGTGAGGCGCCCTCTGCTCCTGCCGCCGACCAGCCACTGCTGGAGGCCCGGCCGTTGCTTTCCGGGGGAACCGGCTGAGGGCACCTGCAGAGCACGATTCAGCAAACCTCCGGCCGGAGTGTGACTCGGGGGACTGACATTTTGCCGGCTGGCCAGGAAGCAGACGGTTTATAATCACGAGAACAGCGAAACAGATTTTCCGTTGCTGAGCGCCCGCCCACCCGCTCTTTCGTGGATTTTGAGCCATCCGCACCCCGTGAAGTAGGAAGGGTCTAGCACGGGGAGGGGCAGGGGGCACAGGACAGCACGTCGAGCACTTTTAAGAAACACTGACCTGCAAAATAACGTGAATTTTAAATACTCCTCGCTGGACAATCAGCAGCACCTGTTCTACTGCGATGCGCGTTCATGGACTCGGGCCAAGGCGGCGAGGTACCGCTGGTGAGGACGCCGTGACTGACCGCCGCTCGCCATCAGGAGGTCGAACCAGAGCACTCGAGGAGTCTCTGAGAGGCAACTAGTAAAGTTCAAGATCAGTGCCAAAGGAGAACAAGACTGCGGGAAGAACAGGGCTCGGGGTCAGCAAACATCGGGGAGGAGCTCAGAGCAACGACTACCGGGAAGGCAGGACGCGTTCTCGCCACACTCATTTACTTCTACCACTACTTCGAGAGCGGTCAGGGTCCAGCGCCCAGAAATCACAGCGCACATCCTGGAGGAGGAGGTAGATAAGCGACCGAGTAAACAACGAACACGGTAACTGCTGATGAGGAACGATACGTGCACCAAGAAAACGATGCAGCGGGCTAAGAAAGGGACTGAAAGACTGGGCAGCCAGAGAGCCCGCCCACCGCGCGTTCTCCCTCACGCTTCCCTTCAGCAGCTAAAAGGACGCCAGCGAGTTCTGCTTGAAGCCACAGATCTATCTTCCGGACATGCAAGCCTGACAAGCCACACATCTAACATGCTGACCGGAGTGTGACAAGTGGTGAAGAGGGCTGTTCCCGAACAGTAGAAGATCTACACAGCTGTGTGTCCCCTTTGTCATTCTGACGGAGCAACGAGCGCTAAGGCCCTCGGGAACATAAACTCTTGCTTGCCACAATCCCGCCACTCCCTGATGTCTCGCACACCGGGCTCTCACTCACTGACCTGCCTGCCCCCACAGGCATGAGTTTGCGCACCCCGAGGCGGCACAGTTCCTGAGCCAAAGGTCCTGAGGGGGAGACTGTCTCTCGGGCCCACCTGCCATGGGAAGAAACCAGCTAAGGTGCTGGTGGGCTGAGTACCTGCTGACTCTAGAGATGTGAGTGGGGGAGGAGGATCTGTGGGTGCAGCACCCACCCGAATCACAATGCTGAGCCTCGCCGAGGGGGTGGAGGGGGCGGGGTACTCATCTGGGTGTTCTCCTAGTTGCATCTCCTTTCCCTACATGTCCCACATTAGTTCTCCATTTTGTTTTCACAATTAGTAAGAATGCATCTTATCTTGAATTAAAAAAAAAATGTTAGTGGCTTGAAGTGCTTTGGGGAACAAAATGATAGTGCTGGAAAGGAACAGAAAAAAGAAGAGGTAGGGGAGCAGGGCCTTGAGAGTGGTACCTGACTTCCAGCGGGCCCTCAGCACCGGCGCCATGAGGAGCCGGGCTGTGCATCTTTTGCAGGTGCTGCCGACGGGGTGCACCCCAGCGCCCTCAGGGTGGCGCTGCATGCCACCGAGTGCAGCACCTGAAGCCGCACCCTCTGATTCCAACCATATTCCCATCCAGGTGGACTCGGAAGTCCGGGCAGATGCTGGCCTGTCCCCAGCATCCTCCACTCGCCACGCTCCCCTCAACCATGAACGACCGGCCACAGTTCACAAGCCAGGCAGGCAAGAGAGGCTAGCCCAAATCCAGTGACGCTGCGAAAGCTTCCTAGTCTACCTGAGGCAGTGACGCTTCCACTTACAGAGCAACACCAAGCTTCCAACATCAAGGCCGGTGAAATCACAAAGCGAGCTGGCAGAAAGGCACCAGGTCTGCAGCACGGCTGGTCTGGGATCCCCACGTGGGGATCCGTCCGGAGCGTCCACGGCGGCGCTGCCAACCGCCTTCTCCAACACATCAGCGCCCACTAGCACCTGCAGAGTGGCTCATCACTGCTGCAAGGTCCTTTCGACCTGGCTTCTTTACTGGTTAAAATGTGCCTGGAAGGCGCCAGGTGACCGGTGGAGAGGAGGATACGAAGCAGAGGGCTCGAGGAGGCCAACTGGCTCAGCGTGAACTCTGTACACGCAGAGCCCGTGCCTGGGGCGAGCGTGGGCCTAAGAACTTCCTTGCAGAATATGCCGCGGCCCGATGGTGCCCTCCACCCACAGAGAGAATGCCCTCTGTTGTGAATTACGGAGAGAAGGGTTAGAAGTGAAAGCGGCGAGGACTGCTGACATCAAGAGCAGCTACGCTCACGGCTCCGAAGCGCGCACACGTGTGTGCATTTTAAACGCGGTGTGCAGGGGGTGATGGGCCACTGTGTTGTCAGGGGCTGGGGGCCAGGCAGGAAGGGCACAGCCCCTGCCCTCAGGGGCCCTCTGGCCAAGACAGGCAGTGCTCACATCGCTCCAAACTCCCCCCCACCCCTTCGTCCCTTCCACCCGTTGAGAAGCTACTAGGTCCCAGGTCGGGGGGAGGCAAGCGGCCCAGTCAGCGCACCCCGTCCGCAAGCAGGGCCCAGGCAGCCCGAGACGGCCTCAGGTCCTGGCCGCGGCGAGAGCCAGCACACAGCGCCCGCCCCAGTCGGCCTCGTGCTGGGTCGGGAAATTCCACTCAGCGTGAGCACAGGACGGCAAAGTGGCACAGCCTTTCTGGAAGGTGCCTGGGTAACTAAAGAACACTAACAATGGCGATCACGGGGCCCCAGCCGCCCCTCCGGGCATCTGCCAAAGACAGCGGCCGTCAGGCTGAGAGAGTGGAGCCCCAGCGTCCGCCACGGTGTTGCTTCAATAGCGAGTGCCGCTTAGAGAAGACCGGATCGAAGGCGTCCGGTCACACCATGAGACAGCCAGGGCACGGAAGGGGGAACGGTGGCGTTTACAGCAGGAAGGGAGGTGCTCGAGGCACTTACAGCGGATGATTCGAGAAAGCAAAATGCTTGGAAGGCCTCGAGGCCGCGAAGAAGCAACCAAGGCTCCGCAGTTAGGAGGGTGTGCGAGAAGGGTGAAGGGCGGGACGGGCGGGGAGAGGGGCACGAGCCAACACGCACCCCACGGCCTGAACGGGCTGGACCACGCGAGCAGCACAGGGCGACATGTGTCCGAGCGGTTGGTGGCTGGACAAGGCAACTCGTCCGGGCCGCCTCTCGAGAACGAGCAGGCCACGGGCCTCTTCCAGGAGGCCAGGCCAGGAGGGCCGCCGCCGACCGGGCCCACGCGCAGGCATTCGTTCGCTCGCCAGTACTGAGCGGGAAGCCCTCGGTGCAGGCTGGGGAGGTCAGTGGCCACACAGACCGCTGGAGGGCTCTCCCCCGTGCCCCACTGAAGACAAAAGGCGCCCTCCCTCCACTGACCCCCACCCGGCAGGCACCCCGACCTTGGCCTTCCAGCTGCCGGAGCTCTGAGACAGCACAGCCTCCAGCTGAGCCGCCAGTGACACAGTGAGGCAGTGTGTCAGGGAGCCCGGGGCGCGGCAGACGGGGGTAGGGGAGGCGCCTGCTGCGGGGGCCGGAGCGGCCAGGGCCGAGGAGGACTGGGTTTATGGACACGAGGCTGCCGATTATTTGTGAGGGCGCCTCTGTCCTCCATCAAAGGCTGCAGGGGGAAAGGGGAGTTCCAGGCTGGCCTGCCCACCCCCTTTCCTGCTGCGACCCCGCTGCAGCAGACCCCAAAACACTGCAGGCAGTTCCCTTGCACTGAGGGTTGAAATACTGGAAAAAACCAGCCCCTCCTAAGTACCTCTGTACTGTGTCTCCATTCTGTCAGTCACCGCTCAGGGAAGGTTCTGGAAACACACTGTGCTCTGAGAACTGTTTAAAGCTGATCGCAAGGATCTGTTCTCATCCCACCCCTCCGGGTATTCATCCCCACAGTTATTTCACAGCCAATTTTAAACCAAACCTGTTAACAGCCAGCCTAGTAAATAGAGCCAGGCAGGTAGACAGACAGGGATTTGAAACACAGGCTGCAGGCACAAAGAACAGCCTGGCCCTGCCTCGTCAGCAGACAAGAATAAGCCTGCGTCGCGGCCAGGGCCAGGGCCAGGGCCAGGGCCAGGGCGAGCACCAGTGTCTCCGCACCAGCGAGGTCTGCGGCCGGGGCCCCTCACCTCTGAGGCCACGGGGGTGCTGCTAGAGCGACCACACCTAGTGCGTAAAGCAACTGCCTTTTATTCCAGCTCACGAACAAAGAAACAGACGGTGAGGCATCCGCTCGCCCTCCGACCACGGCCAGTCTGCAGCGCGTAGCAAGCACCATGGGGAGCGGGGGCTTAAATGCAGAAGCAGCGTTTGCTCCCCCAGCCGCTGCTGAGAGTGGGAGCTGGGTCTGAGGTCGTGGCCGGCCCGGGGCGGCTCCTCCTCCTGGTCTGAGACAGACACCCCCAAGGGCACGGAGAACGAGGTCCCCACAGGGCCACCGTCCTGACAGTTCAGGGCCCCGGCCTGTCGCTCCCCCAAGAGACCCCGGTCCAGACAGAGCCACAGTGGGGTGCAGGCTGCGATGTACAAAGGGGGTGTGGGGGGCTGGGGCGGCAAGGGGCAGAGCAGGAGGAGACCCTGAAGACCCGGCCTCAGGGCTCCGTGTCAAGTCCTCCTCCTACTCCACCCTCCTCCTACTCCACCCTCTAACGCACCTGCAGCTGCACCCCACTGTGCTCCGGGGTGTGGTTTGTCACCCTCTCTTGTACCCTGGGTTCCTTCTGCCCAAGCAGCAAAACAGTTTCGCTGCAGAACGGTGCACCTGCTGCACGGAACCCTGGCTGGGAGCCTGCGGCCGGCCGCGGCTTCACTCTCAGCGCAGCACCGCGGCAGGCTAGTCCGCGGCACCAGGTCAGGGCCCATCGGCGGGAAGAAGGGCGAGAAGGGCACCCCGTCTGCCACCGCCGTGATCACACATCCTCGTGTCGCAGGGAGGGGGGGCGTCTAGTCAGCACCAAGCGGTGGTGCATAGGAGCCCAAGCAACAGCACCCCGCTCCTTCCTGGGGGGGCAGGGCAGCCACAGGCAAGTCCAGCAAGAGGCTCCACAGTGGGGGTTGCTAACAGGAACTAAGGAGGCTGCCAGCAGGATTCGAGAAGGTCATCAAGCACCCAAGAAAGGCCAGCGGTCCCCTCCCTCTGGGCACTGAAAGCTGGGGCACTTTCTCTTCCAAAACCTGCCTTGAAATTGACCCCCCAGGCAGCCACCCAGATGCGGGTTAGCTGCGGGGAGTGCGATCAGGCCTGCCGAGGCAGCGGCTGCACTCGCCCTCGCGCTGCATGAGGCCCCAGCTCGCTCCTTCCCTGACCGCTGCAAGATCTCAGCCAAAGCTGCTCCTGTCAGACAGCCCAGAGTACCTGAGCCAGACGATGCCTCCCTCCCCTCCCTTCTCTTTCTCTTCAGGACTCACAAGTGTCTCCCTCTGGCATTTGGGTGAAGACACCCCGCCCCCTCCACCCCCCAGGACCGCACTCACCACAGATTGACCAGAAAGGGGTGCTCCAGCCCCTGCATGATCTGCAGCTCCCGGAAGACGTTCCGCACCTCGTCTCTCTCGATGCACTTCTGCTTGTTCATGTACTTCATGGCGTACATGGTCTTCGTGTCTCGCTTCTGCACGATGCACACCTGAGCACAGAGAGGCAGCGGTCGGGCCAGCGGCAAAGAGCAGGCAGCCCTCGCTGCGTCGGAGCAGGTCGGGCTGGGCCGCAGGCTCCCACGCTGGGGGCGGGTCGCCTGGACGCCTCTGCTCACACAGGGTCCCCTGAGTACTGGCCACGCGCTGGCTGCTGGGAAAGATGCACTGGTGAGACAGGAGCAGCAGCCCCGCCCGCAGGAGACCCCAGTGGGGGCGGGAAAGCGACCTTCACGGGGCATCCTCGGCCCTGCCAGCAGGTGCCCGCCGCTGGCCCCGCTGCCACTCAGTGCGCCTGCCAGAGAGCTGCCCCCGCGACAGACTCGAGGCCAGAGAGAGGAGGCAGGAGCGACGCTGGGCACGTGCAGGCAACTAGCCCTTGGCCCCTGCTCCTCCGGGGGCAGTCTTAGATTTCTCCCAGAATGAAGAATAAACAAGCACACTGGCTTGGGGAGAGGGGTGTTCTTTCTGACGGCAGCGTGGGAGTTTGGAGGCAGGTTTGAGGAGTGACGGCATCCTTTCTAAACACATTCATGCAGCGCCGAGCCACACACTGTCCCCGGAATCCTAAGGGCAAAGGGGGTCCGAAAAGGCAGCCCAGGACCAGCCCCGTGCTCCTGACCTGAAGGCCAGAAGTGGATCCTGGGGTGAAGCAAGTCTGGCCCGTGTGGATATGAAAAGGCCCAGGGGTGCTCACCCCACAGATGGAACTTCTCAAGGGTGTGCAAGTCAGCGAGGAGGGCTGCAAGTGGGTCAGTGACGGGCCACTGCTCTGGTCCACACCCCCAAGCCCTCTGTGCGCTCTCTGTGGTGTTCAGCGCTAGAGGCGGTCCCTGGAGGCTGGCAAACCCCGATGGACACCCCCAGCAAACACAACCAACTGATAGGAAATGAACACGGATTTCATTAAGAAATGGGGCCTACTTGAGGAGGATGCCTGCGCCAGCAACAGGGCTTCTGGTCAAAATTCCGTGGTCAGGAATCCCAGAAATGATGCTCATAGGAGAACAACAGCTCATTTTCCAGACTAAGTCGGGCACAGACTCATCTCAGTGGGCACAGAACTCCAGCCTGCCCCATGAGCCTTTGGAACAGATGCTCCTGCTCCATTAACAAGAAGTCCCATATCCTCTGGAGGGCAAATGCTGAGTCCATGCGGGGCAGCTGCGGTGCTGGGGGGTTGGGGGAGCAGGCGGCTACACACACCTGCTGCCACTTCCCCACTACTGTCCCTGCCCCAGGGCCTTTGCACCTGCTCCTCTCTCGTCTAACATGCTCTTTCTCCCTCATCTTCCAGGGTCTGCTTCCTTCTTAGCAATTAGGTCTCAGCCAAAAGGTCTGCTCTTGAAGGAGCCTCCCTGCCACCCTCCCCTCCGAGGATAGCTGCTCTCCCGCCGTCACACTGCACATCTTCCACAGAGCAATGATCATCGTTACGACCGTCATGTTTGTTTACTGTCTGTCTGCTTGTCTCTCTCACTAAACCATCAGCTGTGGCATCATGGGCCTTGTCCAGCTTCCCAGCCACACCACCACAAATGCCCACAGTCACGCAGACAGAGAAGATGCCAAACATTCACTGTCCAATTAAAGTTCGGCCATCCGTCCACGCTGGCCCCGTTCTCCTAAGGCCCCACAACTTAGAAGATCAGATTCCAGAAGTCCAAATTCTTAAGAGAAAAATAAACCCTGATGAGTCAAATGTTTCTGAACACTCAAACTTATAAACACACACACATACACCCACACACACTTAAAAGCTAATCCTCGCTTAATTCCAAAATGGATTTGTTGCAGTCTGGTGCTCAATTAGTGAGTCTGCTATTAATCAAATACTTTTTTCACACTACGAATTCACATGCAGATGTGAAAGTTTGGAACGTGAATGAGACAACTAATAATACGCTTGGTATGGAAATCATCAGCGCCGCATAGTAAGCCAGTGTTGAGTCTGGAATTATCATTTGTGCAACTCTTGCTCAATTTTATCCAGAATCTTCCTTTGAGGGACATAAAGAGCTATTATCATATAACTTTGTGCCACTTTCTACTATTTTATGTGCAGACCGCCTCTGGCTATTCTGTGAATTTTAATTAACTCCCTGTTTATTTTGTTTCAATGCCACGGCTCTTTAAGCAGAGAGACCACTTGCCAATCCAAGAAAAACACTTTTGAGCAAACTTCTCAGAAAGTTCTCCTTTCTTTGGAAATAATTAAGCCCTGTTGACTTCAAAGTTAACACAGCAGGGAACGCTTTACCCTGAACTCTCTCTGCTGGCACAGAAGCAGAGCTCCTGCTGGCCCCAGCAGCCAAGGGTCAAGAGGAGCCCGTGGAGAGTGAGGACGGAGGAAGGTAACAAGAGAGGCAACTGGGAAAAGAGAAACTCTCCAGCACCCTAACCTGGAGAAGGTAGTGCAGCTGGCTAACGGAGCTCACAGCTGCGTAGCCATCAGGTTCTTCACTTATTCACTGATGCCATAACGTTGATTTGGGTGTACTCTGTACACGTGTGCGATGCTCCTCCTACATGCATCTGTACATGCACATCCAAATGCAAGTGTGCATGTGTGTGCACTGCTGGGCTGACACCACAGGGGTCCCTCCTTGGCCCAAGCACCATCTACATGCGTAAGGTCCACACAGCTGGCACAGGCACAGCACACACCCATCTGGGAGGGGGGACACACCCGGGGGAGGTGTTCTCCGCAGGAAGGGGATGCTATCACCGTGACAGGGAGCTCACAAGCAGGCAGACAGTCAAGAGCTGCAGCAACTACTGCCCACCACGGATTTCTCTTCACTTTCCAGCTGCAGAGAAGGCCGAGATTCAGGGCAGCTGACTCACTTTCCCCAGTTCCCACAACCGCCATGGACCAGTCACCGTGATCCCTAAATCATAAGTGTTTTCACCGGATATGCAGACATGAATCTGCTGGGCCTCGATGTCAACAATTTAGTCATAAAGGGCCGCGAAAGGGTCTTGTAAATTCTTGCCAGAATCAAGACTCGCCTGCAGCTACTGACTCTAGTGCTGGGCCTCGGGAGCTCCACTTCTCCCAGCATGAAAGTCACGTGAGATGGCTGGGACGTCCCTCGTGCGCCTTCCCGACAACCAAGGCCACTGTCGCAGCCTAACAGCCAAATGGCTTTCTCCAAAACTCTTAACAAACACCAGATGCGGGACGGTCAAAGGCCAAAAGCAAAGCCCAGTCACGCAGCCGCAGTCAGGAGGCCCCCTTCGCCCAGTGCAGCCCACGTCCATCTGTGCCCAAAGACAGCAGCTCCCACTTCATCTGCCTCGGGGTGAAAGGCCACGACTACTTGGTATTGCCACCGTTGCCCGGCCCTGAGGCAAGCTCGTGAACACTGGGACTCGGTGCATGGATTTGGGTGTCCATAAGTAATCGCCACAACCCGAGTGGCCTAAAACACAACCTCCGGAAATCTTGCATTTTTTAAAAGATTCCTTGTGGCCGTAGTTTGTGCTTGGTTTGTGCCTGGGTGAGAGGTTCTACTGAAGCGCACCATGGGGGAAGGATGAAGGAAGCAGCGACGCCGCCACGTGCTGCTGCGGGAGGTAACCCCAAAGCACGCTCTGGAAAGGCTTGGGGAGAAGATGCGTCGCAAACACACGCGGAGACAAAAAATTAAGTGAGAACCAAGAGAAACAGTCCCCACACAAGGGACTTCCCCCGGGAAGAGGTGGCCCCTGAAGAGGGCGCACCCACCATCTCCTGCAGGGCCATGCCCAGCTCCCGGGGTGTCTCGCCTCACTGGACTCCACGCTGGTGGCTGGCACTGGTCACCTGAGAGCAACGCGGGCACCCGCTGGGCTGCGCCCACGCCCCTCGCTACTGAAGAGCTCGCCTTCGCGCAGGCTGAAAGCCGGAGGCGCTTTCCCAGCACCCTCAGCGCCTGGGAGTGGTCACGTGAGCACCTCCGGCCAATGAGACAGAAGCGCGTTCAGCTGGGGGGCGGCTCCCGGGGGGCTGTTCCTGTCAGGTCACAGCAGTGCACCCCCGATTTGAGAGGACGAGATATGTAAGAGCGTGGCAACCGCCCGAGACCCTGGTCAGAGGCCTGAGGGGCCTCACCCGGGAGCGTCGCTGGATCTGCGAGGACAATGTCGGTGTGTGACGACAGTGCTGGGCCCTGCGGCCGGTCCAGAGGTGCCTCGATGGACAAGTTCACTTGGTGACACCCTTGACCTATGTCCAGAATCTGACACGCCGTCACCGCCAGCGTCGCCGTGACCCAAGTCACCAAATCTCGCCTGATGATTATCCGCCCTCAACACCCCGGGCCCCTCATGGCTACTCTCAACATGGCGGCCAAGCCCGCCTTCTACGAACTCCCACCGCAGGTGTCCCAGCTGCCAGGGCCGCCCTTCTCACTCAGAGCAACGGCCCAAGTCTTCACGTGGACGACCAGCTTGTGCGTGATCTGACCTTGCCCGCACTCCCTCACCTCGCCTGCCACCCTCACCGCCGAGAACCACCGAGCGAGCACCCTCCCTTCCAGTCTCGGCTGTGTCCTCCTCCTTCCCCACATCAGGCCTCACTCGTCCGTCCTCGTCGCGGAGGCTTTCCTGCCACCCTCTGAGGTGCTTGGGAGAACCAGATGATGGGAATGTTCCACAAGCCGAGCTTCCCTCTACAGTAGCCTCTGGCCACCAAGGCTACTAACCTTACCCAAGTGGTGGAGAATGTGACAAGGATCTGAATTTTTAATGTCTTTATTTGATGCTAATTTCTATTTAAAAACCCGCACAAGGCTGGTGGTTACTCATCACAATTCAGTTGCATAAAACTGAGTTCAAGGGCAACTTCTCCTTGGCACTACGCATGCTGGCCCAGATGCCCCATCCTCTTGCTTAGTGTATTTTTAGTGCATTTATCAGTATCTGAGGTATCACAAACTTACCTGTTTACCTCTCTGCCATCTTTCGCCTTCCTAAATGCAAGCTTCAAGAGGAAAGGCACTTGGGTCTTTTTCAGCTACTGCAGCAGCAATCTAGAATAGTGCCTCGCACTGGGGAAAGTCAATTAATGTGCCTGGGTTGAACTAATAAAAGAACAAATGAAAGAAAAAGAAGAGAGGAAAGGATGGAAGGAAGAAGGAGATAGAGGAAAGAAAGGAGAGCAGGCTAAAAATTCTAACCCACTTCTTGGCTATCTCAGCATAATTCTTAAGTTTTGAACCCTCTCACCGAGAGTATGGGTTGTTAAAATAACAAGTCTCTCAGCAGCAAACATTCTTAGGTTCACATCTCAGCCCAGCCACTTCCTGCCTGTGTGACATGAGTAAAATGCGCCGTCTGCATACCAAGTCTTAAGTATTTCCAAGTTTTTCCATTTGAACAATGGAAATAGTTGCCTAAGAATATTTAATAGATACTCAAAGTAACTATTGCCAAAGGAAGAGGAAGTTTCTGTGTAAGCAGAAACAGACTAGGGTTTGATGAGGGGAAACACTTTTGTTTTCTGAAAGTCCCTGACTTCTCAATATTTTCAGTCACCTCTCACTAAAAACTGTCAAGAATTACAAATACATACTTAAAAAAAAAAAGTCAAACCTCTCATCAAGGAAAAACCCAGGAAGATTAACCTCACTATTGAATTTTAACATTTAAAGAATTGGTTGATCTTTCTCAAACTTTTTCATAAACTCGAAGAGGAAGGGACACTTCTAAACCTATTTTAAGAGGACAGCAGTAATGATAACAAAGCCAGACAAAAGCAACACGAGAAAACTATACACTAGTATCCCTGAAGAATATGGATGCAAAAATCATCAATCCAAAAACTTCAACAAACAGAAAAGAAGAAAATGACCATTATTATGGTCAGATATGAAAAGGCCGGAGTTAACGTTGTTATGGGGAAAACTGCAAGTTTTTCCTCTAAGACCAGGAACAAGGTAAGGATACCTGCTCCTGAAAATACTGTTTGACATAGTCCTTGCCAGATCACTTAGTAAAAAAAAAAAAAATGGCCTCCAAAATGGAAAGGAAAAAGCAAAATTGTCCCTGTTTGCAGGTGACATCATCTAATGTATGGAAAATACAAAGACTCCACAAAAAGTTTTCAAACTAATCAGTGAAGTTACAGAATTCAAAATCAAATACAAAAATAAGTCATGTTTCTATATACTAATAATGAGCTATATGAACAAGAAATTAGGGCAACAATTCCATTTATACTAACACCACAAAGAACAACAGACTTAGGAATGGATTTAGCCAAGGATTGAAAGACTTTTAAGATATAAAACACTGATAAAAGAAACTAAGTAAGACACAGTGGAAAGGCATCAATTTCCAATATTAAACAGGAAAATACAATATTATCAAAATTACCATAGTGAACCACAGATTCAATGCAATTTTGGATTGGCACTTTTTAGAAAAATAGAAATCTGAATAGCATATTTTTAGAGACATAGAAAAAATATTTAATTCATATAGAATCACAAAAGACCAAAAAGTCTATCTTGAGCAAGAAGAACAAAGCTGGTGGCATCACAATTCTTGTTTCAAAATATATTACAGTGTTATGGTCATCAAAACAGCATGGTACTGGCATAAAGCCAGACATACAGGCTAACTGAACAGGATAGAGTCTAGAAATAAATACATGCATATATGATCAACTGATCTTTCACAAAAGTGCCAAGAATACACAATAGGGACAACTGAAAACCCATATGCAAAGGAATGAGATTGGACCCTTACATCACATCATACACAAAAATAAATTCAAAATAGATAGAAACTTACCCATTAAGACCTAAACTGTGAACCTCTTAGAAGAAAAGGGGAAGCTTTACAACACTGGTCCTGGCAATGATGTCGTGGATATGAAACTAAAACCATAGGTAACAAAAGTAACAACACACAAAAGAGACAAAATCAAACTAAAAAGCATCTTCAAAGCAAAGAAACGGTCGTGGAGTGCAAAGGCAACCTATGGGATGGGCGAAAGCACCCGCAAACCACATGTCTACTGAAGGGTTAACCTCCAAAATATACACGATGTTCCTGCAGCTCAGTAGTATTTAAACAAAATATTAATGCCATTTAAAATATGAACCAAAGACTTGAAGATACTTCTCAAAGATGACGTACAAATGGCGGATAAATCTATGTCACCAATCATGAAGGAAAATGCAGGTCAAACCACAGTGAGATGCCATCTCACGCCTGTCACGCTGTTATCAAGAAACAAAGAATACTGGCAAGGAGAGATGACAGCTTTTGTACACTAGTCGTGGAAAGGCAAAATGGTGTAGCTGCTCTAGTTTTGAGGAACAGCATGAAGGTTCCTTAAAAATTAAGATTAGAACTACCAACAATCTCACTTCTGGGCTTTCATCCAAAAGAATTGAAATCAATATCTCAAAAAGATATTAACATTCCTATTTCATTGCAGTACTATTCACAATAGCCTAGAAGTACTACCAAATTAAATGTCCATTGGTAGATGACTAGATAAAGAAAATGTGATCTATGTGCCATGGAATATTACCCAGTCATTAAAAAGAGATTCTGAAAAATATGACAACCTGGATGGATTTTGAGTATATTATGCTAAGTGAAATACTCCAGTCCCAGATAGATACTGCATGATTCCTAATTAAAGGACTTGATTTTCACTCAGGAAAATCAATAAGTTAAAAAGATCTGCTATACAACAGTTTGCAACAATAGTATATTGTACACTTACAAATTTGAGAGGCTATTCTTTCCCCAGTGAAATGTTCAAATAAAATGCCACGTTGCAGGAAGAGCAGCTACTGCCGAGCTCATAGTTTGTGGATTTGTTCCACTTTTCTCGTTTAGATCCTCAAGGAAGAAACTGACTCGAAGTCTTGAAATAATTACTATTGTAATTTACCTAAACCAGGGCTGCTGTGGTAATTTAATTTTTGGAATGAAATTACAGCAGCTCCAGAGCAAACTATTCGAACTTCCTTTCACATTTCCAATTTGGCAGGTCCCAATCTTTCTATCCAACAGGAAATTCCTAGTACCCAGCAACCAACACCAAAACAGACACGCTGGCAGCCCGTCAACAGCAGCGGAGGGCCCGCTCTCACGTTTCATCGTCAACATGTTTAACGACTCGTGTTCTTACCTTGCCAAAGCTCCCTTTGCCGATGGCCCGCAGAATCTGAAAGTGGTCAAAGTTGACTGCAAAGGAAGAAAAGGGGAGAAAGAGACAGGTCAGTTTGCCAAGTCTTGCACTGCTTCCTGAACACCCTTCCCCACTCGCTCCGCGTCCATTCCATTGCATGTGTAATACTCTCACGGCTGAACTGCACCACTGAGTGCACACTCAAAGGACGGGTCTAGCCCAGCCCCCAAAACACACTGGGCAGGGCACACCCCACCCGTGACCCCCAGACTCAGGTGAGAGACATCTTTCACCAAAGATAAAACATGACAGAAATATCAGGTTCCTTGGATTACCAAACCCTTGCACGTGCAATTATTGCCTCCTCCAGGCAGACCTCTCCCCGACTCTGGTCCCCATCGTGTCCACCTGGGACTCAACACCTGGCTGAGTGTCCAGGGACTCAGTCCCGCCCCTTTACGGACGTCTGGACCCTGCGCAGCCACAGCACGGCCCTTCCCTGCTTCCCTGTGGAGCCCTTGGCATGGGGCTCCCGGAGGACGAAGGGAGGACCCACGCCCTTCCTGCTCCCCCTGCCTCCACCTCCCTCCCATGCCCTGTTGCTAGATGGGGCTCCCCATTCTTGCCTTCCAGTGTCACCCCACGGCACCAAGGCCCACCAGGTGGTCATGCAGTCAACCCAGGAGGACACCCCATCCTCTGCCTGACCACACTCTCTTCTGAAACACCTGCTTGGTGGCCGCAGGTGTCCACCCAGTGTCCACCACTTCTCCTGTCCACCAGCATCACCCGCCCAGTCATCAAATGTGGGCATCCACCAAGTCGGCCCCTACGAGCATCCCTCCGCTGGCTACAGGCTCCATCACTTTCGCACACAAGGAACCGCTTCCCTGGCCGCCAGGCGACTCTTCCTGAGCCCACCCACAGCTCCTCAGAAACCGAGACACACCCTGACCGCGACATGTCCAGGAGCTGGGGAAGAGGCATCTAACCAGCAGCCCTGGACCGCACAGCCGGACCGGAGCTCGGCCTTGCCTTGCTGCTCCCGGCCACGCCCAGCCCTCCCAGCCCTTCTTCCCTGTGTCTCTCCCATCTGCCCACCTGGGCCCTCTGGCCTAGCCCACCACCACCAGCACTTCCCGTTCCAGCGTCCTCCCACCTCCTCTCCTGAGCCCTGTCCCCACCCGGGTGTGTGCTGCACACAGGTGGCGTGGGCGTGGTGTGGAATCCACGTTCATGCCCTCCGGAGGCCTCTCCACTGCTCTCTGCAAACTCCTCATGGCCCGACACCATCAGGCCCGTCACCCTGCCTGCCTCCCCCCACTCCCAAGCCATTGGGCTCTGGCGCGCGCTTTCTCTCTGCGCCTCCGTCAGCACCCCTGGGCCCTCAGTGCTCCCGGCCTGCCCAGCGCCCGTGAGCGCAGCTTGATCCCCCTCCCGCAGCCAGAGACGCTCCCTCAGCCTCCAGCCCCACCGCTCAGGCAGCCCCGCTGAGCAGGCCGCTTCCCACCCTGACTCGAAGCCCTGAGGCCAAGGCCAAGCTTCTCGGCTGAGTCCCTAGCACTGGCCCAGTGAGCTGGCGGTCACCAGACGGAGGCGTTACTGAGAGAAAGCCTCCGCATTCGCGGTGAAACCAGCACATGGTGAGCGGTCGGTAAATGTGTTTGAATTAGGCTGAACGCAGTCACTTTCAGTAACTTGGGAAGACGTGCTCTTTACAAAAGACGAAGTAAACCGATCAGTTCGCTGCATGATGGGGGCGAGGATGTGGGAGATGAATAAATGCAACCAGCTCCTTCCGTATGAAACTTAGGCACCGGAGAGCCATTTCCTCGCATCGCGTCCTGCGCCCCTCTGAGAACAGGGCAGGGCCGACAGCCACCTCCACAAACTGGCCTTGGACCTAGACAGCTGGTTTCCTTTGAGAGCAACTTGTCAGGAAGAAGAAAAGCCCTGGTTTGTTTTTTTTAAGGATTTAATTTTATTTATTTATGCACACAAGATCTGGGGTGCAGGCCAGAGGTACAGGGGTGTGAGGAGTCACCAGAGCCACAGTGGGGAGCAGAACAGGCAGATCCACTGAAGCACACTGCTGAGGGAGCAGCGGGAGGCAGGAGAGGTCTGCTGCACCCTGTGGTTCCCCTCCCTGGCCGGGGATCGAACTCGTGCAGCAGTGGCTGACAACAGCTTGACAGTGCTGAGACTTTAACCCCTGTGGTGGCAAGATAGGCCCACTCGACATAGATCAGGGAAGAAGAGAGAAGCCACCGCCCGGCCGGCACCCGCTGTGAGCAACGAGCTGGGGCTGCGCCAGCCCCACCATCCCCGCCCAGGCGACACAGCCGTGTCCCGCAGGCTGCAGGCGGCTCCACACCCATGTTGCAGGCCGCGGGAGACTCTCCTCCAACATCCCTTATCTGGGGAACCCACTGCCGCAGGCCCTCAGAAGCACCGCTCCAGTCAGCATGGTTTTCTTACGCGGTGGTAGGAAACAAAGAAACCCCGGCAGAGGCTGAAGAAAACGACGCAGTGGAAGGAGACCCGGCTTCACTCTGCGGCGCCTCCCTCGATGTCACGCAGGGACCTGCGGCCGGGCACGTGCGGACACTGCGCTTGGCCTCGGACACCCAGCTCGCATGAAGCTCCCCACCCCCAGCAGCCTTCTCCTCGGGGCGGCCTCACAGCCATTCGCAGCCTCTCCCGGGCCAGGAGGACCAGCCTGGAGCAGACCGCCGAGGTCTCCCAGCCCTGCCACCAAGTCAGCCCAGGCTTCATCGCTTTTAGAGGTAAGGGCCCCGCTTCATCCTTCTGGAGGCCACACCCCAGCTCCATCTGTAAGGACCCAGCTTCGTGCTCCGGGAGGTAAGGCCCACCGCTCTGCCCACGTTACTGACACCCCCCTTCTGGGCTTGAAACTGGGGAGGGCTTTAACCACAAAGCAAACTGGCAAACGAGGACGCCAACGGCTCTTCTCATTTAAATAGCAGAGTTTAGAGTAAAAGTCTCACTCATCGACATCCCCTACAGAAACGTGTGCTCCGGGGCGCCGGGCTCACAAGGAAGCAGGGCTAGCTGGACAGCGGGGTGCGAGCAACTGAGCTCGTGGATGCCCCGAGACCTGGGCTGGGGCCCCCTCCCCAGCGGCTTGCAGGAAGCCCCCTGAATATGGAGAAGCCACCCTAGCTCCGCGAACAGAATGGTGTCTTCGCCCTCCGTGTGGGGTCACGCCAGCGCCGGTCCCAGAACCCACCTGGGCACAGGGGCTGCCGGCCCCAAGCAAGAGGAGTCGCTGGAGGCCTTGGGGAGACTGAGCAGGTTTCTAGGGGGCCACCCTGGCTTTAGCATCCCTGGTTTCTTGTGTCCCTGAGAACCCCACAGTCCTGGGGAGACCAGGACAGTTGACCCTGGCTTTCTAGATTGTTCCCTGCCCCACCTAAAGAGGCCACAGCCTGTGGAGGGCACAGAGGGGAGCATTTGTACAAAGCTGTGTCTTTTCAGACCACCAGACACTTGGAGGTGGCCGGGGGCATGTAATCAGTGCATTGTTCAGGCAGAGATGGGGGGGCAGGGTGCTGGCCCCATGCATAAGCCGGGGCACCTATGCCCTTGCCCAAAGCCAGAGAGCTTGGCACCTGCCTGCAGTGACACCCCGGAACAATGGAATGGCACTCTAAGACTCTTGTTTGCTCACCAAATTTCTGCCTGTTCACCCCACCAGGTTCAAAGCTTCCTTTTTACCTGCTAGGGAACCCTGGGTCTGGTTAGGGACCTGGCCCCAGCCCCACAAAGGCCAACTCCTGAATTCTGGGGAGGTGGAAGAATTTGCATTTCTAACAAGTTCCAGGTGATGCTGATGGTCCAGGGAGACCCTGAATTAATCTGAACAACTCTGGTCCCCACTTTCTCAGACACTTGTGCAGTTGGCAATGGCCTTGTGACCCGAGTGTAATCTATGTATGTAGAAGATTCGCAGGGGTGTTTCCAGGAAAGCATTTTTTCCTGATGAAAAGGGACAGCTACAGCTGGAGTGGCTCTCCACTTCAACCCTACTTCTTTCTGCTGTGACTGTGGATGTGATGTCTGGTGCTGCAGCAGCCACTTTGTGACTATGAGACAATACAAGCAAAAGGTCAAGACAGGTACAGAGAAGTGAGCCCTGTTGCTGAAGCTCAGAGGTTATGCCAGCAACCACCCACCTCTGGATTTCTTATATAAGAGAGCAAAACAGAACAAGTTTTGCTCAAGCCTCTAAGGGTCAGGTCTGCTGTTGCCAGAAGCACTCCTTTCTGGCCTGCAACCCCAGTCACACAGTAGAGGCTGAGCAAATGCCAGCCATTTTACTGCTGGATTTCCAGCTTGACTGTGGCTTACTGAAGGCCAATGAACAATACTTTGGCGGCAGGCTGGAGTGGAGGATGGAGCCTCACAGGTGAATAGGACTGGGGTGAGCGCTAACAGAGAACAGTTTTATGGGAAGCAGAACTGGAGGAACCAGTTAGCTATTTGGACAAGAACAGTCAATTCAGTATCTCCCTGTTCACCACATCTCAAAATAATTTTCCAAGTCAAATGAAGCAATAACCAGACATCGAGCTCAGTGCCAGAGAAGAAGGGCATCCAGTTAATACCACCCTTCCGCCCCCGGCACTTGAGAGCAACTTGCAGTGTGCGACACTCCCCCTCGCAGGTCACCTACGCACACGAGACCACAGCTCCCAGGCCCCACCAGGGCGGCCACCCAGCAAGAGTGGACGCACAGAGGACCACATGTGTGTCCAGCTCACTTGACCACGAGGAGTCTCTGCCGCACCTCCCAGTGCATCCGTTCCCTGGCCCGGCTGGCACGTGTGCCCTGAGCTGGGCCGTCTCTGCGTGCACAGGTGCAGTGGTCCAGGTGACATAAGACTGAGAGCAGCTGGCGACACCGCTCCGACGCCCGGGCAGCATCCACTGTGTGTGGGGCCAGCGCTGGAGCAGCGCCTGTGTGGCGTCCCATCCGCTCCTGCCTGTTCTCAGCACAGAGGAGACGGTGTTGGTTCATTTGAGCTGCAGCCGCTTCCTCACTCTCATTAAAAAGCGTTTTGTGTTCTGGTTGATAAATGTGTTTCATAAACCCCACAGCTGCTTGTTCTCTCCACATTCTTATCAGCAGAACACGGACTCCAGAAGCATTCAGGAAGCCACACGCCCGGCTGGTGAAGGAAACAATGACACGGTGGCGATCGCAGGACAGACACGGACGAGGAGTCTGACAGGAATGTGGCATCTCTGATAAGGAGCATCGAGCACCTGCTAGAGACAGAGGCGAGGGGGGAGCTGGCGAGTCCTTGAAAGCGAAGCTCAGCCCATCTCCCCTCTGCGCGGTGTGTGTCACCTCGGCGTCCACAGCTAGACCCACACACCGGGCTTAACCCACGGACGGTCTCCTCTCGCCGTCGTGGGGCTCAGGGTGCAAATCAGGGCGTGGCAAGTCGTGCTACCTTTGAGTGTTTGAGGGAGGGGTCCTCGCGGCCTCTGTAGCCTCCGGGGTGCCGGCCATCCTCCCCCTGGCCTCTGGCCACAGGCTCCGGCCTCCATCTCCGCGGTTACCACCTTCTCCCTGTGTGTTGCTTCCTCCTCTTATTAAGACACAGTGGGCCAGCCTGGCCAGCACGGCCTCATCGTCCATGACAATGCCCACAGAGACCCGGCACCACAAGGCGGCCACCCCAAGGTGCCGGTGGCCATCGCTGTGGAGGACGCTGTTCAAGCCCGTGCACACAGGCCAGCAGCAGGTCAGAGGCGCTCAGAAGGACGCCTGGGCGAAGAGCCCACGCCACATGCGCCTGCACCTGAGCTGCAGGAGCTGGGGGGATCTGGCGACACAAGCACGTCGTCTGGCTGGTCCTCTGGCAGCGAGGGAAGGAGGGAGAAGTTGTGAAAACTTAAGGGGTAATGAGTCTTGCAGGAGGGGAAAAAGCTTTTGCAGCTCCCGTGACCACGAGTTTGAGCGCATAAGGACGTGAGGCTCTACTTGCCCACAGTCCCCCTCAGCCACAGGCAGGGTCCCCTCTGCGCCCCTCAGAACAGAGAGCTCCTCGCCTGACTTATTTTAAAAGCAATGCCTCATGACAGAACCCCATGGCCACAGCGCCGCCCGGCCAGCGGGTGCTCGGTCATGCCGCTTCTTAGAACGGCCGCCAGCAGGAGCCCAAGGGCCCGTGAGCGGGACGGGGAAGGAAGCCGGAGCCCCTGGGAGCCCATGCTCCCTGCCATGGGCAGCAGCTGCCATGCACGCGTTTCCAGAAAGTCGCTGAGAAAAGACCAAGCCGGTTCCCTTGCCCGTGGTACAGGGCAAGCTGCAGCCCGGCCCGATCAGCACCCAGGATACACGCGGCCTTTCTGACGTCCAGGGCCACATACCCGGGACAAGGCACAGAAAGCGCTGCCGAATAGTGGAGTGACCGCAGGCAGGACCTGTGAGGGAGGGGGGCACGCCCCACACCAGGCTCGACCACGGCATCACACTGCAACGACAGTGAACTGGTTCCGGCCGGCAGACTACTCTTCCTCTGCATGCACCAAGCAGACGGCGGCAGGAGGGCACAGGCCAGGCGTGCTGTGGTCCAGGCAGAGGGGTCCCGGAGCCCCCGGTGGCCTCTTCAGTCTTGTATTCACCTTCCTGCATCAGAGGCGACCAGGTACACAGCAGGTGGGGAGACCGGGGGTGGGGGTGCAGGAGGCTGGCAGGCCTCCTAGCCCCTGTCAGTCTTCATAGTCCAGGCTGCTACTTCTGCTGGTGAACCCATGAAGCCGCCCTTATAGGCCCGTGTCTCAGCCCAGGTGCGCCCAGCTGCGCACGCCCACACCCACCCCAGGTGCCGCCATCAGGCCTGCGCGCAGGACCGCAGGGGCCTCTCATCGATGCTGATAGCGGGAGGGCAGAACACCCCACTTTCATTCACCCTACACAGACGCACACACAGGCAGCACCACTGACACAGGGAAAGTTCAGGGCGGGCGGGAGCTGGGGGCTTAGGGGAACAGAGTCTCACGGGCTCCTGGGACAGGCTGGAGGTGACCACGAGAGGAGCGTGAGGACAGACCCGGCTACGGCGGCCCCGGGAGACAGAACCAGGAGGCGGGATCCGTGCGCCCCGCCCAGCGCCCGAGGGAGTCACACTGGTGTCCAAACAGGGGCCGGGCCGCGCGGGGCCCACCCGTGGACGCTGGCCGGGTGCTGGGAAGAGCACTGGCCTATTGTAGGGTCAGGGAAAAGGGTCAGGCTTTCCGCCCTCCCGCCATGGGTGTGATGATGGACACCTGCGGTGCTGCTCGCAGCCTGAGTGGGCGTGTGCGAGTGGGCGCACCTGGGCTGAGACACGGACATATTAGGGCGGCGTCACGAGGACGCCAGGGGAACGAGAGCAGCAGAGCAGATGAGAAGCAGCAGGAGAGAAGCAGCAGCAGAGCAGCCGAGAGAGATGCGCCGGGGCTGGGAGGCCTGCCAGCCTCCTGGACCCCTCGCATCCCTGCCTGCCGTGTACCTGGTGGCCTCGACATAATGGTGCAATAAAAGACTAAAAAGCCACCGAGGGCTCCAGGACTCCTTCCTTTACCCACTGCTGGAATCGTCGAGAACTTGCTCTGTGCCCTTTCTGGCACTGGACAGGCTGGGCCCCGCGTCGGGGAACTCCCATTCCAACCTGCAAGCTGAACAGCAAGCAAGTACCAAGGACACTTGCAACGGCCACCGTTGCTAAGGGAGACAAGCCAGGGTGGAGCGAGCCAGTCTGGAAGGTGACTCCCCGCAGGCGCCTGGGGCAGGGGAGCGAGCAGGTGGCCGTGAAACAACCTGCAGGGCACGTCCCCGCTCAGCCATGGGCATGTGCAGGGTCAGTGCAAAGTGGCCAGGCTCTTCCGCCCTCCCGCCACGGGTGTCGAGGACGGACACCTGCGGTCCTGCACGTGGGCCTGAGGGCGGCGCCTCCAGTAGGGGGTGGAAGTGCGCAGGTGGGCGCACCTGGCTGAGACACACAGCAGGTAAGGTCGATGCCACCAGGACGCCAGTGCGGGGAGAGAGAGAGAGTAATAAATGCCTGGTAAAGCCACCGAGGGCTCCAGGACTCCTTGACCCAGCTGCTCGGATCTGATCCGATCATGGAGAACCTGCTCCATGTCTCCAGGCACTGCACCACAGCACAGTGGCCCCGGGGAGGGCAGAGTCTGGTGTTTTTAGGGCCAGACCAAGGCCTGTGTGTCTGCATCAGGGAGCAGTGGGCAGGGCGGGAGAGGCGGATGCCCAGCTGACCGCCGTCCACAGAGCTGAGAGTGAATTTAAGAGGTGCAAGCAGGGGTGGGAAGCGGCCTGACTTAGGTCTTCGGGCCGTCCCTTTTGCCGCCTGACTGAGTGGGCGGGCTGAGCAAACAGAGACCTTGCAGCTACGTGACCCCACCTTCCAACCTTCAGTGGCCCTGGGCCAGGTGTGGTTCTTAGCTGCACAGAGTGCGTTCACAGCTCTCTGGGAAGCTGAGCCCAGACAAGTCAAGAACCTGGCCCAGGGGCCAGAGCTCAAGGGGCAGGACCAGGACTGGTCCCCAGGCTGGACCAGCTCCAGAGCCTGAACTTAAAAACAGGCTCACGCCCAGACCAGGCGACAGCAGCAAGATCAAAGAAAGCACACGTCACAACCAAGTGACAGAGATGGAAGAAGTAGACGTGAAAACCTCCGGCAGGAAACTGAGCATCTAACTCAGAAAGTCTCCCTCAGGCCCACGCTCCCCGTGCCCGCGCTCCCTCAGGCCCGCGCTCCCCCGTGCCCGCGCTCCCTCAGGCCCGTGCTCCCTCAGGCCCGTGCTCCCGCATGCTGACAGGACCAGCTGTTGAACCTGCAGGTCTCAGTGTAAAATGAAAAGACACAGCCCCGTTCAGGATTAGTCGAGCTGTCAAGGAGCCGCCAGACATTCAGGCGGCCACAGCCTTTAGAGCGCCATCCATGAGGGGACCCAGGCCACGTGCCGCGAGCTGGCCTCTCCCCAGGTCGCCCACACAGGTGCGGCTCCACGCTGGCCACACCCAACTGCATTTCCCTGAGGATGTCTGGGGAGAGGTGGGCTGACATGAAAAGAGGTCTGGAATTTGCTCAAAGCCCTCTGGAGACAGCAGCGCCGCGGAGGTAGCTGGAGCGGAGCAAGTCTGGGTGTCTTGGGCCACAGGGCACAGGACTGTCAGCTGCTGGCCTCTGCGGGACGCATCTGAAAGGGCTCATAATAAGATGGCCCCTCTCACGCGAGGGTGCGGCCCTCCTGCCTCCTGCCAGAAAGCCCGGAGGCCCTGCCCACGCTCAAGAGACTTGGAGCCGGTCCGCTGAGTCTCAACCTTACCAAACCCCGAGTGGCCACTACACCCACTTTACAGCTCCGGCCGGAAGCCGGGGCCAGTGTGCCAACGCGGAGACTCTCACTAGATCGGGCCTCCTGCTTGCCCGGTTCTCCGCACTTCAGCAGCTTCTCCACCCTGGTCTGCCCTCTCGCCAGGCCCGGGGACAGGGCACCGTGCAGATGTGCGTCCTGGACCCCACCAACCGTGAGCAGCCTGGCCAGGCGAAGCCGCAGCTGCGGCCACAGCTCCTGGTCACCCAGCCAGGTGGCTGCCCCCACAGGGCAGAGCTGGGAGCTTTTCCTGGCTGGGACGGCGCCCTGCAGGCCTGTCAGACACTAACAGGCCTGCAGCCTCCTAAGGGGGCGTGAGGGAGCTCGGGTCTACAGCTTCGGCTGACGCCCCTCCCTTCCATCTCCTGTCTCCCCAGCACCCTTCTCCGCAGCTTCAGCGGGGCGGGCTCACCATCTCCCTGAACAGCCCAGAGCAGCATCTCCACGCTGGGGGAGCCGTGGGGGGCAGGATGGTCCAGGCTCTGCCGGCCAGCGGTGTGCCAGTCCATGCGCCAGACCAAGGGCCCCTGGGGGGTCCTGAGAGCGAGACCCGGATCTCGCGTGCCAGGTCTCGAAGCGTGTGGGGGTTTAGCCGCACGGTGCTCACGCCCTGACCTTGTCCATTACTGTGGGGTTGGCTGCCGGGAATGCCGCCGAGGACCACCCGGCCGCTCGGGGGCCGCCCCGCCACACGGGAACACGCACCCGCAGGTCCAGGCACAGGCTCCGTCAGTGTCACGTGTTCGGAGCTGCCCTGGGTCCCGAGGTCTCTCTTGTCGCCGGCAGACAGAGGGAATTCTTAGAAAAGGTCTGACCAAAAGTGAGTCCCTCATCTCTACCCAACGCTCCTGTGCAAGGAAACCTGGCGCGGAATAACAGCGCTCCAGAGGAAACCCCAGGAAGCTCCTCCGCATGCTCATGTGTTCAATGGGGGTTTATTCTTGCGCCCTGTCAGTGGATGTGCTGGAGAGGGCAGGAGACACCAGAGAAACGTCACCAGAGAGACGGTACCCTGCCTTCCTGCAGCCCAGGACCGGGCCAGGAAGCTGGCGCTGCACAGGCGCTCACCTGAGTTTGGAGACGGGCCAGCACCTGGGTAAGGACGAATGTTCGCCTGCATCTACTGAGGAAGGGAGGAAGGGAGGAGGGCTGAAGGGAAGAAAGGAGGAAGGGAGGAAGGAAGGGAGGGAGGGAGGAAGGAAGGAAGGGGGGGGGAGGAAGGGAGGAGGAAGAAGGAAGGAGNAGGGAGGAGGGAGGGAGGGAGGGAGGGGAGAAAGAAGGGAGGAGGGAGGGAGGGAGGGAGGGGGTGAGGGGAGGGGAGAGGAAAGGAGGGAGCCTCCTTAGATGGGGACCTTAACTGAGCCCAAGGAGGCAGGGGTGAAGCTACGTCAGAAGGGAGGGTGGGAGGGTCTGGAGGGGAGGAATAGGAGCATGAGAGCAAGTTGGTAGGTGCTGAGAGGGGCCATGGTGTGAGGTCAGCCGGACAGGCAGCCAGGCAGACCTGATGGACTTTCCAGGCGGGGGGTGGAGACGTTATTCCTGTCCTGAGACACAGTGGGGCTTGCAGTGGTAGAAGAGAGGGCCGTGTGTGTGTGTGTGTGTGTGTGTGAGCGCGCGCGCGAGAAGGATGGGTCTGCTCTGTCACTCAGCACGAGGACCCCCATCGGGCAGGCTGGGCTGTGCTGAGTGAGAAACCAGCGTCAGCCCTGTCCTCAGTGTCTCTTCTGCACTCTGCACTCGTCCTCCGTGCCCCACAGCCCAGCCCGCTGCTCGCACTCAGCCGGCAGCTGGCTGTCAGGCTGCTGGAGCCTCGCTCCCTGGCGTTTGTGCCTCTCCCTAAGAACTAGCACTCTGTTGCCCCCCCCCCAGTGCCTCGGGCACAGCAGGCCCTCGGGCAGGTCCAGGGGAAGGGGACGCCGGCACACCTGCCAACTCCGCCGTCTGAGACCGCAGCAGCCACGCCACTCTCCTCTTGGCGCCCGCCTGCTCGCCCCGGCACTTGCGAAACTGTCTCTGGCTCGTGTTTCCAGTTTCAGCGTCCATGTCCTCCATGCAGCTTCTTGGCCACCTACGTGAGGGTCGCCCCCACGCATCAGCTCCTCTGGGCAACGTCTGAGCAGGCGTGATTCCGGGTGCGCCTGGGAGGGTGTTGGGGTGAGTCATGCTTGAGTCGGCCCACTGAGAGAGGCCGGCTGCTCTCCCCGCTGCGGCGGGCCTCGTCCACTCAGCGGAGTCGGCTAGAGTAGGACGAGAGGCCGCCCCTCCCCAGGGCAGAGCCTCGCCGCCTGCCGACCACCTTGGCTGGCAGGTCAGCCCCTCCTGCTTCAGACTCACACAGAAGAAACATGGCGGTCCCGGGTCTGGAACCTGCTGCTTCACCCCGGAACTTACATGCCAGCTCTCTGCATGCTCACGTCTCCAGTCACACCAGAGCGGCACCGGCCTCAGGGGCTCCAGCTTGCCAGGTCTTCTCGGCCTCCATAACCACATGAGCCAACTCCTGCGGTAAATCTCATCCGCCTACCATCATCTATCCCTCCACACAGCCGTCTGTCTACTCACCTGTCCACCTGTCTGTCCTCCTGGTTCTGTTGCTCTGGGAAATCCCGACTATGACAGCCCAGGAGCAGGCACTGTTGGACCTGCCTCTCCCTCCCTCTCTTCCTTCCCCGGTGCCCCCGCACGGCAGGGGGGAATGCCTGGAGGTCCTTCGGGAGCAGCCCCCCGACCAACCCCAGCAGCGTAGGTGGCTCAGTTCCAAGTCTCCCCACTGCCTCCAGCCCACAGGTGCCAGTGGAGCTGGGCTGACAGCACACCCTCTGTCTGCCTTTCCTCCCTGTTTGCTCCCCCCAAACCAACCACGCTCGTAAAACGTATCTTGGGGTCACCCTCTAGAGAAGCTCAGACAAGTGTGTCCACGGGCCCGGGCACCGTCCTCCCTCACACCATGCCGCTCCCTGGCACACGCACGGGCTCTCACCCCGGGCTCGGCCGTTAGCCTCCTGCAGTCCGCAGCGAGGGCACAGCCCTCTCCATGCCCCTCGTGCCTCACGTGAGGGCTGTTCAATCAACATCATGTCCATACCCGTTCAGTGAGGGGGTGAGCCAAAGACCCCGCATGCCGTCCCTGTCCCGACCCCGTCCCCGGCTGGAAACGAGGCGTGTGTGCTGGGGGCGGCTTCGATGCGCTCACCCCAGGCTCTGAGATGCCAGGGGCGGCCGGGGAAGATGAGCTCCACGGTTTTGTGGCTGGACGAAGTCTGTGTAAGAACGTGGCTTCCATCTGCATTAATTTGACAAGAAGTTGGGGAGAGCGAGGCAATTAGGAGGAAGAAAGCAGGCGGGGAGCCCTCCTCAGAGGGGCCTGGTGCAGCCGGAACACAGGGGGCTCGCACGTACATGGCCTCTTAGGGCCTCCACTCTCCAAGGCTAATGAGCGCCTCAGACGTAAACGTAGCTGTTCCTGCCTGACTGCTGTTTTAGTCACTCTTCTGCTTTTCCTCAGGATGTGTAGGTGGGGTCGCTCATCAGAAGGCGCCTGCTTCCCCGAGTCAGTGACCCACATGCCGGCAGGCTGAGGTCTGCGGGCGGCCTTGAAGCCCCGGCCGTGAAAGGGCTGTACTGCCCGTCCCTGAGCAGCGTGTGAACAGCATCGCTCACTTTGCCAGTCACGAGACCGAGCGCCAGGCAGTGAAGAGAAAACCTGAACCTTCTCCCACACCTGCCTGGGCGTGGCGCTGCAAGCAGCTACCGCCACCGACAAACCTTGGGTCCAGAGGAGCTCAGTGGCGAACTCTTTCACTGTAGCACAAAGGGACGCCGAGACCGTAGACTCTTTCAGGAAACAGAAGAAGGGGGAACACACCCCAACACGGCCTCTGAGAGCATCAGCACACGAGAACATTAGAAGAAAGGAAAGCTGCGGGTCGGGCTGGCTGGTGACTATAGATACAAAAGCCCTAAATAAAATAGTATCCGGTGAATCCAGCAAGGTACGATTACTAAGGTAATACTGACGCTAAGGTAATGTTAATACTAGGCGGTTCTGAGATCACCACAAGCATAGCCAGGTCTGCTTCATCAGAAATAGGAGGTGGGAACACTCACAGACTAAAGGGGAGGGGCATTTGAAGCCATGTTAATTGCTGAATAAGTGTCCACAGCAAAACTACAGCAAATGTTATACTCGATGGTTAGATATCAAAGAGCCTGCGAGGAGCTCTGCCGGGGTGGACGAGGGGGAGGCTGGCAGCAGAGGGGGTCTCTGTATAAAGCGCCCCTGGGAACACCGAACACTCCGTGGCCTCAAATCCATTCCAACTTCAGAAATAAAGATCTTCCATGGAAGCAAATCCACGGGCCCTGCAATGTCCTTGGAGAACAGCTCCAAGACGGGTTAGCCTGAATGGCGCTCACTGCAGCAATGAACAGAACGACCAGGGGCACGGAATAGCCTGTCAGCCAGGCACGGACGGAGACGCAGCCGAGCTGGGGCACAGCCGTGAGCTGCGAAGCTGGGAGGAGAAACGCCCTCATGCTGGAGAAGGCTTGGAGTCGCTGTTCACCGTTTCTCGAGACCCGGTAGAAGGAGCAGCTTTGTGTGCCTTGAGAGAGGGCGATTTGCACAACAGATGCACCTACTGACCTGAAAGCACCAGCGAGCACCTCCACCCGCCAGCGCCGAAGGCTGGAAAACCCAAGCCTCTGACACCCGGGCTGCCGAGGTCCAGACCGGGCCGCGGCACCCGGCTGCGGGACTGAGGGTGGCATGTCGCAAATGCCAGCTGAGGCTGCTTCTTGGGGGCACATTCTGCAGCACCTGGCTGCCGTTCCTGGCAAATTCAAAGGTTCCACAGGTGTGGAAACTGAGGCACGGTGGTGTCAGCAGCTCTGCAGAGGCACATGGCGGGGTG
Organism: Galemys pyrenaicus; assembly: GCA_019455555.1. Taxonomy (NCBI): domain Eukaryota; kingdom Metazoa; phylum Chordata; class Mammalia; order Eulipotyphla; family Talpidae; genus Galemys; species Galemys pyrenaicus. Next base: position 546,060 of record JAGFMF010012216.1, read on the forward strand.
GGGGAGGCAGGGAGGATCCTTCACCCCTTCCAGGTACCCGACTCGGGGGGCACATACTCCAGTGCTAGAACTTGAGATGCTTCAGAATTAAAGGGGCGCAGCCACGAGGGGACACGGGACAACGGTCCGGTTCAGGCAAACAGAGGACCAGGGGCTTCACCACGAGAGACCCGCGGAAGGGATGAGCTCGGCCTGTCCGCTCAGTTCCCAGACCTAACCAGCACAACCCCCACTTAGCGCGACCCCGCACGGTGGAGCCGCACTCACATGGCACCGCCGGCGATGCGCAGCCGCCACAGCCCGCACCACTCAGGACAGGCCGTCAGCTGCATTCTCAGGCACCGCCTGCGTGTCAGCCCCAGAGGGTGGAAATGCAAATGAAAGAAATGCTTTGTATTTGGGGGGAAAAAAACAACAAAAAACCCTTTCAGAAGCCTAAGTCATTAGTCTGTAATTGGGGTGCAAGAGGGGATAAATTTTCTATTCTATTGGAGATGATGATAAAGGAATCATCTGTACCCTTCCATTCTTGAAAAACATAATGGTGTTGCCAATGAACTTTCATATCGATAACGGTTCTAATTATCTATCGCCTCTCTGTAAGCTGAGTGCCTGTTCTTTTGGCATAAACAAAAGAGGCAATTTTAGTTCTTCTTTCCTTTCTTTTTTCTTCTTCTCCCCCCTTCTCTCTCCCTCCCTTTTAGAGACAGCACTGAAGACATAAATTCCTGAACCAATGTACCATAGCTCACGCTGCAGAGCAGTGCAGACCTCTGGGAAGCTGCATGGTGTGCCCCAGATCCTTCTGGAATGGCAGCATCTATGGACTGGGAGAAACCCTGCTTGCTTGCACCAGTGCTCCGACAGCGCTGCCTCTCTGGTCAGCGGCCGTCCACCCTGGGTCTGCGCATCACCTGTGACCCAGGACAGGTGTCCATCAGCCCTGCAGAAGGTGCTCTCTGTGGCTGGGGGTCTGCACCACGTACCAAGAACCAGAGATCGCTGACTGCACCGGCTTTGCCACTTCACGGCTGTGTGGTCTCGGGCAAGCAACACAACCTCTCTGTGCCTCATGTCAGAGACTATAAACAGAAATCCTCTGATTTGTGTTTGTCCTAGTTAGGGTTGAAAAGAAAAGAGCTGAATTAGAATCAAGTTTTAAAATCTCAACATTTCATAAACATCCAGATTTGGGGCTTATTCAGTAATCATTCCTGGAACAGGTTGCTGCAAGGACCCAGGAGCTGGAGGGGGACTGCCGATGTGGGCAGGGTCCTCCTGAAACACAGGAACTGATTGACGGGAGGGGCCCTCATTTCTGTAACTACTATCCCCTGAAGCAGCTGAGCTGGGGGCCATGTCACACTCCCAGCATGACACTCTAATTGGCATGAAGCCTCAGGATGTTCTCTCAGTATTCCAGATCAAGTTCACACAGCAGCTCCTCAGTCTCTGTGTCCCTAGCTCCCAATCTGAGCAATCTTCCTCCTCTCCCTCTGACTTCTAGTCTCAACCCTGTATGATACTTCTCATATGCTGTCTTTTATTATACTTAGCTGCAAACACACACACACACACCACAGTCTGAGAACTTACAACTCATATCTTTTCCCAACTTTACACCATCTCTATGGTAAGCAAAATAATGCTCTCCTAAAGATATCCAGTTCTAATCCCAAGGCCCTGTGAATGTCATATTACATGGGAAAAAACAACAAAGGTTACAGATGTAATTTAGTTTGCTCATCAGCTGACCTCTTCAGAATTGTTTGATGTAATGAGTGGGGTTCTTAATGGGAAAAGGAAAGCAGACAAGTTGGAGGCATGTAATGTGAAGATAAGTCTATTGACAATCACTGACTTAAAAAGAGAAGAGGAGTATGAGCCAAGGGATCTGGGAAATTCCTAGCAGCAAAAGAAGGCAAGCACTAGCTTCTCTCTGGAGGCTCCAGAAAGAATTAGCATTTCTACCAAAAAGTTATTAGCCCAAATAAACTCATTTTGGGCTTCTGTATTCCAGAACTTTGTTTTGAGTCACTGGAAAGAAACAGGAACCCAACACACCCTCTTTTCACACAGTAGGTACTACTCCAGGTAAGTCTACAGATTCTGAATCTCATAACATCTTCTTTCCCTGAGATCTGGAATCGCATAAGGAAAAGATGCACTGCCCCTCAGCCACATTGAGCCACCCAGGTACACAAGTGGACTCCCAATGAGAAACCAGCTTGCAATGGAGACAGCAATAGGAAGGGCACGTGGGCTTGATGTCAGAAGATAGCACTTACCACATACAAAAGACATTCCACAAGACTGTCCAGTCAACAGCTATTTCAGCAGAAACCATACAGGGCAGATGAAGTGGGATGAAATATTCAGAGTACCACAAGAACAAGATTGCCAACCAAGAATATTATACTCAGCAAACTGTCCTTCAAAACACAATGAAGTAATATTTTCCCAGGTCAACAAAAGTTAAGGTAGTTTATCACCACTAAAACTGCCTCAAAGGAAATACTAAAGCAAGTTCTACAAGTTGAAACAAAAGGAAACTAAAGTGTATACGATGGTATAAGGAAATATGAAACTTGGTGGGTGAAAGTAAATAGAATGACACAGACTAGTACACTATTCTAAGAATGGTAAGTCATTTTAAATGCTGCTATAAAAGTTAAAGGCAGGTGTATTAAAAATAAACATAACTAAAAAATATACCAAAAGAAAAATATTAATAAAAATTGTAACAATGATAATAAAAAGCATGGAGACAGGAAAGTTAAAGTGTAGTATTTTTATATGCAATTGACCTTGAATATTCCAGGGTAACCATGAGCAAAAAAAATACAGAAGTTACACAAAGTAAAGAAGATAGGGATCAAAACATACCAATATACAAAATCAACAAAACACAAAGAAAGATAACAAGAAACAAAACAAAAACAACTCCAAGAATCTTAAGGACTAACAAAAGAGCAATAGTAAATGCTTCCAGATCAATAATTATTTAACTCAAAATGGATTAAACTCCCAATCAAAACAAAAAAGTGACTGAATGAACTTTTTTTAGAATCCCCAATTACATGTTCAATAGGTTTAATAATACACAAGAAGTGAAAGGATTGAAAAATATAACTCACACAGATGGCAATCAACAAACAAAACAAAACAGGAATGGCTATACTTATAGCAGGCAAAATAAAATTTGAGTCAAAAACTGTCAAAAGAGATTAAATACAGACATCATATAATGACAAAACAATCTAGCAGGAAGATGTAACAGTTATAAATATATGTATACCCAACAGCAGAGTACCTAAATATATAAAGCAAACATTGACAAAATTAAAGGAAAAAATTGGCAATACTCATTATTTCTATTTCCATAATGAATAGAACATTCAAACAGAAGAGCAATAAGAAAAAAAAAGAACTTAAATGAACCTTACAGACATATACAGAACATTTCACCAAACATTCTCAAGTGCACACTGGCTTTCTCTAGGATAGAATACATGTCAGGTCACAAAACAAGTCCTAACAAATATGAAAAATAAAAATCACACTAAGTATCTTTACTGGCAACAATGGGAAACTAGAAACCAGCAGCAGAAGGAAAAGTGGAAATTTCACAAATATGTGGAAATTGAACAACACATAATTGAGCAACCGTTAGGTCAAAGAAGGAATGAAAAAGGAAATTAAAAGAACCTTGAGACAAATGAGAATGACAACACAGTATCCTAAAATGTATGGAATACAGCAAAAGTACTATTGAAAGTGTAGTTCAAAGTGATAAATTCCTACATTAAAAAGGAAAAAAATATTTCAAATAAAAAGCTAATTTGACACCTCAGGGAGCTCGAAACAGAATAAACTTGAAGTTGTAAAATAAAAAAATAGAAAAAAGGACAAATGAAACCACAGTTAGTCTTTCTAAAAGATAAACAAAATGGACAATTCCTTAGCTAAGCAAAAAACAGAGCAGGCACAAATAAAATCATAAATTAGAAAAGAAACAACGATGACCCAGAAATTATACATGTGTGTACACAAATACATTAGACTATCATGAACGATACCCCAACAAAACAGATAGTGTAGAAGAAACAGATAATTTCCCAGAAATATATAACCAGCCAAGAGAAATTGAAAGAAACAGAAAGTCTAAACAGGTCTATAACTAACACGGATTGACTCATGAATCAAAAACCTCTGAACAAAGAAAAGTCCAAAACTAAAAACTTCACTGGTCAATTTATAAATTTATAAAAGGAACACTAGTCCTTCTCAAACTCTTCCAAAGAGTTGAAAAAGAGGGAAACTTGCAAATTCATTTCATGAGGCCATTTTTACCCTAATAACACAATCAAACAGCCACCACAGGGAAGGAAAACTACAGCTCACTGATGTCAAGAATATAGAGCCAAAAATCCTTAATAAAATACCAGCAAACTGAGCCCAACAACACATTAAAAGGATCACAGCTCATGACACACCGGTCAGTTCTTGGAACACAGAGATGGACTAGCAAACACACATCCATTAGTGTGATATTTCATTAGAAACCAGATATCTCTATTAATGCAAGAGTTCTATTAATATATTTCATTAGAAATCATATCACATGAGAAGAAAAGGTAAAAACCACACAGTCACCTCAATAGATGCAGAAGCATTTGACAAAATTCAACAGTTTCATGACAAAAACTTGCAACAAACTAGAAGTAGAAGGACGTGTTCTCAATATAACAAAAACTATATGTGAAAAGCCTGCAGTGAACATCATACTCAACAGTAACAAAGGCGAGTTTCTCCTCTAATGTCAAGGGCAAAGCAAGGACAGCACTCTGCCACTTCCACTCAGCATGGTTCCAGAAGTCCTTGCCTAAGCCTGGTAAGTAAAGAAAAGGTGTCCGAGTAGAAATGAGAGTTAAATCATCCCTGTTGGCAGAGGACATCACCTTGTACAGAGAAATCCCTAAGTCTTATCGTTTTAAGTTTTACATGGCTGACTTTATAGTTATATAGCTAAAAATAATTATCAGAACTAAAAACCAAATTCATGAAGTCGCAGAATAAAAAGTCAACATACAATGTCAGTTGTGTTTCCACAGATAAGTTAGGAAAGTAGGAAAACAACTCCAGGTACAGTAGATCAAAAAGAATAAAATGCGTAGGGGTAACGTTAGCTAACGAGATAGAAGATCATACGCTGAAAACTACAAAACATTGATCAGAAGAAATTCAACAAAGCACAAAAGGAAAGGCACGTTGTGTTCATGGGTTACATGGCTTAATGTAGTTAAGTGCTGCTATCACCCAAGTGACTTACCCACCCAGCGCCATTCTGCTCAAAATCCCAATTGCTTTTTTACAGAAATAGGGGGAAAAAACAATTTTAAGATTCATGTGGAACCATAAAGTTCACAGTTCATGAAATCAATCTTGAGAAAGAAGAAAGTTGGCGGTATTGTAGTTCCTGCTCCCAGAATGTGTTATAAAGCTGAAATAACCCCACGCTGCACTGGCACACAGACATATATGGGCCCGCTGGAACAGAATTAAGAATTTAATCCACACATATATAGTCAACTGAACTTTGACAAGGGAGCCAAGGATACTCACTGGGGAAAGGACAGTCTCTTCAACAAATGGTGCTGGGGGCCTCTCTGGTGGCCTAGGGGTTAAGTCTCAGTGCTATCACAGCTAAGGCGTGAGTTTGATTCCCGGCCAGGAGCTGACCCACATGGCGCAGCAGACCTCTTCTGTCTCCACATTGCTCCCTCAGCAGTGTGTTTCAGTGGATCCACCTGTTCTGCTCCCCACTCTGTCTCTGGTGAATCCTCTCACCCCCCATACCTCTGGCCTGTACCCCGGTTTCTTATATGCATAAATAAATCTTTAACAAAAAAATAAAAAATGCAAGGTATAATTCACACTAAGTGTTCACCCAACAATAAAATGGAATACACACGTATTCCATACATGGGATTCTAGGATTATAATATAATCCAAATATAAAAAGAGCACATGTACCATTTTTAAAGCTTATGCATTTGCAGTGGCTCATTCATTCAACAAACATGGGTGGCTTGGGACCACATCCACTTAAAGCAGAGTAGGCAGCTGCCGTAGCTGGGACAGTACAAATGTTCGTGCGCCCTTTTCATGCCCAATAAACGACCTTGGGAGGGAAAGCCAATCGGACGAAGCGGGATTTCATAGACAGAAAGAACAGAAAAGCCGAAGAAACAGGAGTCTCTGAACCAAAACCATTTAAGCTAAATCTCAGCTCTACCACTTGGGAACTGGCAGCTTCCTCATTTCCCCAGCTCCGATTTCATCTTCTCTAAAGCGAAAGAGAAACAGCTCTCGGGGCGCTGCTAAGCTCGAAGGAACGTGGAAGGTGCCTGGCTGCATGCTCCATGAGCGCCGTTTTCCCCCTCCCCAAGTGGCCAGCACCGTGGAGGCCAGTGCCAGCTGCCGGCCGAGTGGAGAGTGGCTCCTTCTGTGCCCACCGGGGGTGCCCATACGCAGGGGCAAGCGCCTGCTCACACACCTAGCGCAGCCCACCCCCATTTCAGGGAACCCTCAGGGCGTCCCACTGACCGGCAGGGCCCCAGAAGCCCAGTTTCCAAGCTACGCAGGTCAAGGCAGCCCTGGGGCTGACAGCTTGCTACAAGGGCTCCTCAAAGGCAAAGCGAAGAGCCAAAGACCGCGGCCTCCAGGCCGGGCGGGGTCAGCCTCTGGCTCATGGAGGACTGCGGTGGCCTGTGTGACTGTCTAATCTTTGTTGTCAAATGCCATCTGGCACGAGGGGCTGAGATCAACTTTCCAGGATGACTGGTCACTCCTGGCAGCGGGTCTGCAGAGCTGCCGACCACCCGCTGCTCCCGGCTTCGTACACGGGGGAAGGATGGGTGCCTGACGGCTTCCCCAGAGAAGGAGGGAGTGCCCGCTCCACCACACCCCAGCGGGCTGGAAATGCTAAAAGGCCTGAATCCCAGGACAGACCAAAGGGTTTTGTGTCCTCAGGCATATTCCTAAGGCATAGTAAACATTTTTTTACTATGCTACATAAAAATATCACCCTCTGTGCCTCCCTGGTGGCACAAGGGGTCAAGCGCAGCCCTATGAAGCAAACCGCAGCCACCGCAGCACGCGTTAGAACCCCGCTGCCGGCCAGGGAGGGACCCACACAGCACAGCAGACCTCTCCTGTCTCCCCGCTGCTCCCCTCAGCAGTGTGTTTCAGTCCATCTGCCTGTTCTTGTCCCCACTCTGTCTCTGGTGAATCTTCTCACCCGCCGTGACTCTGGCCTGCATCCCAGTTCTTGCATGCATACATAAACAAATCTTTAAAAAATATACATCACCCTCCATAGAAAACAAATGCGTAGGAAGAAGACTACGAGGTCCTTCCTGGTTGGTGCCACCACCGCCTAGAGTGGCCGGGACCCGTCTCAAACCCATTTCCTCCAGTTCTTATCCGGCCTGCCTCTTCACTTACATCTCGAACATCTCTCATCAAAAGCGCCAACAGACATGATTTTGAATGATCACCAAAATGCTGTCACATCACGTCCCCTGACGACGCAGCTGCCCGATGGAGACTGGACACTGAGATGTCACAAGCCCTGCTGCCATTCCACATAATCGAGGGGTACACCAACGTGTACCCCAAACCAAGTACAGCTGGAACGACTGTAGCACTTCAATGAACAAACCCTACTCTATGTGAGAATGTAATTTCTCTCAGTACCCTTAAAGCCACATGTAGGGTAAAGGCTGATCAGGTCTTTCCACCCTCCCACCACTGATGATGGACACCTGCGGTGCTGCGAGCATTCCAGGGTGGGCATGCGCAAGTGGGCGCACCTGTGTTGGACACGGGCTTAAATGGGCGGCGTCATGAGGACACCAGAACTGTGAGAACTGCAAGAACCAACAAACAGAACTGCGAGGACCAACTGACCGACAGTACTGATGAGAGCAGCAGCGGAGAGAGACAAGCAGCCAAGAGGGTGAGATGCGCCGGCGGCCGGGAGGCCTGCCAGCCTCCCGGCCCCCCGGCACCCCTGCCTGCCATGGACCTGGCCACCTCTACTAAATAAAGCATGAAAAGCCACCGAGGGCTCCAAGACTCTCCTTCCTTGACCCGTCTGCCCGGAACCATCCCGAACCTGCCTCCAGTGCCACCCCCTTTCCTGCCGCTACACCACATCACCTGAAGTGTAGCATAAGCCACCCACCGGCCTGGCCTCTGGGGTCGGCACGACTTCCTCCCAGGGCCCCTCCCAGGGCAGAGCTGTGGCACCAGCAGGGCACGGAGCAGGTTCTCGATGATTCCAGCAGACGGTCAAGGAGGCGTCCTAAGCCCTCGGTGGCTTCTGCGGTTTTTACTGCATCATTATCTCAGGGGTGACCAGGTACCCGGCAGGTGGGGGGCTGGAGGGCCAGGAGGCTGGCAGGGCTCCCTGCCCCCGGCGCCTCTTCACTCTCTGGGCTCTCTGGCCTCTCGTGCCTCCCCTACTACTCTTCTCTTTCTCCTCTCTCTGCTTGTCTTCCGCTGGCAGCCTCATGACGCCGCCCTTATATGCCCGTGTCTCAGCCCAGGTGCGCCCACTTGCGCACGCCCACTCAGGCTGCGTGCAGCACCGCAGGTGTCCATCGTCACACCCACGGTGGGAGGGCGGGCAAGCCCGATAGCTTTTCCATTTACCCTGCAGGACCCAGCCACACCACCTGCACCCTCGCCCGGGAAGGCCTCATCAGGTGCTCTGGTGCGGCGCCGGTGGGGCACGGGGCAGGCTCTCCGTGATCAGAGCAGACGGGCCAAGGGGGTCCCGGAGCCCTCAGTGGCTTTTATTACTCTGTATCAGAGGCGACCAGGTACACGGCAGGTGGGGGGGCCGGGGGGCGGGAGGCTGGCAGGCCCCTAGCCCCTGGCACATCTTCCCTCTGGGCTGCACTGCTTATGCTTCTTCTGCCTCTTATTCTCCTTCTGCTGCTGTCTCCCCGTGACACCGCCCTGATACGCTGTGTGTCTCAGTCCAGGTGCGCCCACCTGTGCATGTCCACGCCCCAGCCAGGTGCCGCCATCAGGCCTGTACTCGCTGACACTAACGGTGAGAAGGCGGAAAAGCCCGATCATTTCACTTACCCTACATCCGGCCACACGCCGGCAACGCCCTCGCCTGTGAAATGCCCCAACCCTCTGGTCACAGCACTCCCGTCCCACCGAAGCTCGTCACTGCCCGTGGAGAACCCGCCTCAGTCCCGCCCGAGGTCGGCCTCACCTGCCCAGCCCTGGGAACTGAGTCCCAGCTCCTGCTGCCCAGCGCAGGGACCGGCAGGAGTGGGTGGTGTGGAGGAATGCAGGCTGGACGAGTGAGGTAATCCCACGACGCGGGGCGCCGTGATCGGGAAATAATTGGGGGAGAATAAATACATGTTTTTTGCTCGTCTTTGTTTTTGTCCTGACTGTATTACTGAGAGTCTGCCAGGAAAACAGAACGTGTAGGACAGGTGTGTCCACACCTGTGCCTACCTGTACTTATCTACATAACCGGCTGCAGGTGTGGCTCACGCATGCTGGTGACTGAGGGGGCTCATCTGCCACCTTGAGCTGGAGCCCAGGGAGGCCAGGCTGTTGCTGGGGGGCCTGACAGCAAAGACCCGTAGGCCCCGAGGGCAAGAGAAGAGGCTGTCCCAGCTGAAGGGGCAAGCAGAGGAGGTGAGTCCTCCCTCTCTCCATCTGGTCCCATGCCAGCCCTCGGTGGGCGGTGCCTAACTCAGGTGAGAACTCGGATCTTTTATGAAGCGCCCTCATCGAATGCCCCCCATTTAACCAGACACCCCGTGAGCCAGTCAAGCCGACCCGTAATGTTGACTACCACCCTTGCCCGCTTATTTTTTTAATAATATTTTGAGATAAAACCCACATAAGGAAATTGCTATTTTAAGATATAAAATCCATGAATTTACAAATTACAAAATTCACACACAATGTTGTGCAACCATAATTCTATGTTATTCCAGAAAATTCCATCACCTTAAAAAGCAGCCACCCCCCACCCTCCACCCTGGGTCCTAATAGTTCTTTAGAACGAGGCCTGGGCTGCTCCCAGCACTGGGTGCCTGTTTCTGAGGCAGGAAATGGCAAAGTTAAACCCCCTAGAGGGCAGCAGGCTGAGCGCTGCACTGCGAAGCATCCACTGCACAGTAGTGGGAGTTCAATCCCCGGCCAGGGAGGGACCCCATAGCGCAGCAGACCTCTCCTGCCTCCCTGCTGCTCCCCTTGGCAGTGTGTTTCAGCCGATCTGCCTGTTCTGCTCCCCACTGTCTCTGGTGAATCCTCTCTGCCCCCCACTCTGTCTCTGGTGAATCCTCTCACCTCCTGCACCTGTACCCCAGCTCTTGTATGCACAAATAAATCTTTTTTAAAAAATTTAAAAATCAAACCCCCTAGAACTGCTGTCTTATCAAGATTTAGTTATTCTTCTAGAATAAGTGCTCCATGGCTTCGGCTAATTCCGGATTTCCAGAAGGGCTGGTTCTGAGTCTTCACCAGTGTAGAGTCCGAGAAAAATCTCAGGCTCTTCCGCCCTCCCGCCATTGTTGTGATGACGGACACCTGCTGCTGTGCGCAAGCCTAGGTGGGCGTGCGCAAGTAGGTGCACCTGGGCTTAGACAGGGGCCACGAGGACGCCAAGAGCAGCAGCAGCAGGAGGAACAGGATGCCAGCAGCAGAAGCAGAGTGCAGGGTCAGAGAACAGTCAGGTCTTTCCACCCTCCCACCACTGATGCTGGACACCTGCGGTGCTGCGAGCATTCCAGGGTGGGCATGCGCAAGTGGGCGCACCTGAGTTGGACACGGGCTTAAATGGGCGGCGTCATGAGGACGCCAGAACTGCGAGGACCGACCGACCAACCGACAGGACCGACAGTACCCACAAGCAGCAGCAAGAGCACCAACGCGAGCAGCAGCAGTAGAAAGCAGCCGGGAGGGTGAGATGCGCCGGGGCTGGGAGGCCTGCCAGCCTCCCGGCCCCCCGGCACCCTGCCTGCCATGGACCTGGCCACCTCTACTAAATAAAGCATGAAAAGCCACCGAGGGCTCCAAGACTCGCCTTCCTTGACCCGTCTGGCCAGAACCATCCCGAACCCTGCCTCCAGTGCCCCCTTCCTGCTGCTACACAGAGAGAAGCAGCAAAGCAGCCGAGGTGAGATGCGCTGGGGGTGGGAGCCCTGCCAGCCTCCTGGCCCCCCAGCACCCCTGCCTGCCATGTACCTGGTCGCCTCTGAGAGAATGGTGTCACCTCTGTAAATAAAAGCATAAAGGCCACCAAAGGCTCCAGGACTCCTTCCTTCACCCCATCTGCTAGAATCATCCAGAACTTGCTCTGTGCCTCCTTCCTGGCACTATGTGGGGTCTGCGAAAAGTTAATCAGGCTTTTCCACCCTCCCGCCACTGGTATAATGATGACACCTGCGGTGCCGCACGCGTGCCTAGAAGGGCTTGCGCCAGTGGGCGCACCTGAGTTTGGACACGGCGTCTATGGACGGCGTCACGAGGACTGACAGGACTGACCCACCGAGCAGCAGCAGAGGAGCAGCAAGGGCAGCAGTAGCAGAACAAGAGCAGCAGAACAAGAGAGAAGAAGCAGCCGAGAGGGTGAGATGCACCGGGGGCTGGCAGGCCTCCCAGCCCCTGGCACCCCTGCCTGCCGTGGACCTGGCCACCTCTAATAATGAAAGCATAAAAAGCCACTGAGGGCTCCGAGACTCCTTCCTTTATCCCCCGTCTAAGAGCCATCCCGAACTTGCCCTGTGCCCCCTTTCTGCCGCTACCCCACCTCTGACAATAAAAAGCCATGAGGGCGCCAAGAGGCCTTCCTTCACCCCATCTACCTGAACCACCCAGAACTGGCTCGGTGTGCCTTCCTGCCACCGCACACTACAGCCAGCTTTCCAGAATCTCAGAATTCCTTGCTTGGCCATTTCCACCGGTGTGCTGCTGACACGGTGGGATGAGCTTGCATCGGAGGAGTGCCTCCTCAGACGTACCAGAGCTGTGTCCGGGGCACCTCTCCAGAACTCTGGCCCCAAAGGCAAACAACTGACCCTGTACTCTGTCGCGGAGCTAATTTAGGCGTCTGCCTACGTAACTGAACGGGTTTCCTTCGTGCCAACTTGCTGAGTCCACACACGCCGGCCCCAAGCCGCCGCACGCCTCCAAGGGGAGGTACACTATGAAAACAAAAGCAGCAGGTACTCCGTGGGCCAGACACTGCTATTTATTACCGTGCTTGACTCACACCACCGCCCAGTGTTATCACTTTATAGTCCAGGAAACTGAGGTGTAAGAAGGCTAAGTAAATTATTGCAGAATTGGGAATTTAACCAGTTTTAAGCCTCCTCCCAAGCCGATACACATTACTGCAGGATTTCCCCGACTAATTTGGCCGCAGACACATCTGTTCACAGAGCCTCGTGGAGAACTAATCTCGCTCAAACTACATTCTGTAAAATGCTGAGCTAAACCACAGTTGAATAAGTGAGAAACGATTTGCACTTTTCTCAACACTTTTGTGGTCATAAATCACACCTCAGACCCTTGTTGCAACATTAAATATTGATTGTAGACGGGAACAGGGAGCGCTCCAGCCTACAGACGAATACACAGGAGCATCTTACCATCTCCCTCAGAGGTAGGCATTAAAAGCTACCTTAACCCATCAGCCAAAGGAACAGACAGAAAACCCAGAAGATTCTAACCTAAGGCAGGGCTTAACAATATGATTTTAATTCATCAAACTGCAAAGAACGAAATGAGCTGATGCCATCTTAAAGATATGTTTTCCTCACAAGTTATTTTTTTCCTAACGAAGAAAGTAATTTGTTCTCAATGTAGGAAAATTTGAAGAGAAAGCAAAAACATGTAAAGGAATAAAAAATAAAAACCTTAGTTCCTTCTACTCAGAGTTAATTTCCATGAGCATATCTTTTTAGCATTTTGAGTATCTTATTTTCTTTCCATCCTCGGAATCTTGCCATGCTCGGAGTCAAGCGCGGTAATAAATAGCAGTGTCTGGCCCACGGAGTACCTGCTGCTTTTGTTTTCATAGTGCACCTCCCCTTGCCATAATTTTTATTATCATAACTATTTTTCATTCCATTAAAATTCTCCATAAACATCATTTTTGCATGATTTCAAAACATTCTGTCCCCGGAAGCGTCACAGTTTACCGAGTCCTCCACTCAAGCTGACCGCTGGGGTTGCTGTGCGTCTCTCACTGCTGGAAACACTGATAAACATCTCAGGCTGACAGACCGGGCGCCGCTGTCTGCCTTTCACCCGAGGTGGTCCAGGCAGCAGGCTCCCCAGACGCCCTCTGTCGAGGCTGCGCCAGCCCCCTCCAGCCTCAGTGAAGTGCGAACGGGAAAACCGTGACCCAAGGAGAGACTTGAGGGAAATAATGCACAAATACACTAAAGACAATTACATCTAAAATATGAAACACCAATAAAAAAAACTAGAAGTCTTTTAGAAAAGAGGTTGACTTACACCGTTTTGTAAGTGAATGGAGAATCAGTAAGAGCTGACAAAACAAACCAGCACAGTGTCTACTAAGAAGCTGTCGGCGTGTGACTATCCACACAATGATGACACTTCAGAATCTTTAAAAGTGTGGAGCCCAGAAATACATGAAAAATAAAAGAGGGGTTCCGGGGCAGCTGTCACTGGAGAATCTCTCCAGTGAGAGAGGGCGCAGGAAGTGTAACCAGCCGAACAGGAGGCGAGGTCTGCTCCCTCCCTCCAGCCCACACTCGCTCCTGCCTCGGGAGCAGGGTCCTGTTCTCGGGCGGCTCCTCTAGGACTTCCACCTCCACCTGCTCCTGGAACTGAGCTGTGCCGGACGTTCTGGGGCCTCCTCTGTCTTCCCGATCACCTTCTTGAGGCCATTTTTCAAAGCTGAACCAGTTTAAGTCTTAAGGGTCCAATGAGTTGTCCAAGTTGAGACTTCCCTTGGAGGGTCCTAGAGAGGCTACGGCGCAGCTGCGATGAGCAGTTCCACGTATGTCTGGAACTCTGTTTCTGAGGAGGACCGCAGGCCATTTACAGGGTGCTCCCTCTCCACGCGAGGGCCTCTACGTTCAACGGAGCGGTTATGACGTCACAATATGGCTAGGATGACATGAACCGGATTAATGCCGGAAAGGCGGCTCATGAGTTTATTCTCTGGACCAAGGTTTTCCCGCAGATGAACTAAGAAAAACCTGAAAACACATCTCAGCTGGAGCCTGTGACTCTCCAAAAACCAAGTGATCTTTCTTCAGGAAACCCCCACAGAAAGGTGTGAAAACACCCCAGAAAGACTTGAAGCAAACAGGGGCCTCCCTGTGGCAGAGGGTTGAGCGCTGCACTGTGAAGCATCCGCAGCCACTGCAGCACAGAGTTCGATCCCGGGCTAGGGAGGGGGCCCGCAGGACGCAGCAGACCTCTCCTGCCTCCCCGCTGCTCCCCTCAGCAGTGTGTCTCAGTCCATCTGCTTGTTCTGCTCCCCACTCTGTCTCTGGTGAATCCTCTCTCACACACACACCCCCCGCCTCTGGCCTGTACCCCAGCTCTTGTATGCGTAAATAAATAAATCTTTTAAAAAAATATTTGAAGTAAACAATACATATTTCTGAATGTATTTTGAGCAATTTTTAGCCAATTCCCAGGCCCTCTCTAGGGAAATATTAAACTTATTTAAGATTCTTAAAGTTATCTAAGATTTCTTAGAACCTCAAACTATCCACAAACTTTTTTATTTTGGAAAACTGAGTGGAAGAAAACGGTATGAGAGGCAGCAAAGGGGCATGCACTAGGGTGTTCCGCACAGCGCTGTTCACCATAGCAAGTAAAGTGGGAATAATTCCAAGAGCCAGTGATAGGAGCCATGGAAACAGAGTAAGTGCATTCAATGTCAGGTCTTGAAATCACTAAAAGCCGATGTGGAAAATGTTATCAGCGAACAGAAAGTACACATCGGTCGTCACAGAAAGCGGGAAAGTTGCAGGATGACGAATTGATGATAAAAAACAATCCCATGCACGCAGAAGAAAACTCACGTGGGGAATAAAGCCGACTGGCACCGCAGTGGAGACTTCTGAACTGTTCTCTGAAGCTTTATCATCAACATGTATTATTTTGGGGACACAGTGTTAATCAGAACCCCAAGGAAGCAAAGTAAAAGGATGACTGAGTCACAGACGAGGGCTGTGTCACCTGCCCAGCCGCACCGGAAGCTGGCACACGGGGGCGGGCCTTACTGAGAATTAGAGGAGTCACGAACAACAGCTGAAATAAAGAAATATGTGGCCAGGCACTGATAAAGGCAGAGGAAATGCCGGGAGGCCTCAGTAAGGAGGCTGGAGAGCTCCTCGCTGAGAAAACGACATTTCAGAAAAGACCTGAAAGGAAGCAAAGAGGCGACCGTTCAAATGGAACAGCAAGTGCAAAGGCCCTGAGGCCGTCCTGCGAGTTCAAATGGCAGCAAAGTGCACGTGGCAGGATGGACAGCACACAGGCGTAGCCACGGGCCGGTTCACGGGCCGCAGGAGAGCCCTGGGGAGGAGGGGACCTGCAAGGGGACTGGGTCTGCTCGGAAGGGCCTGGTGGAATCTGAGCCTCTGACTCTGGCTGCAGCGGGGCGCCCCGGGGCCTGGAGCCACGCTACCTGGGTCACAGTTTGGGGGTATGCTCAGGCTGCAGTGCTCAGACCGAGCTGGGGGCGAACAGTCCGAGGAGAAAGGGCTGGTCTGGGCTGGCAGGGCACAGCGGGGAGCTACAGCCTGGCCGAGGCAGAGGTGGGCGAGAAACAGAAGTGCCGGATGACACCCAAGTTGACCCAAGCGCCAAACAGACAAAGACAAAAACTGGGCGACTAACCACTGTGTGCGATGAGGAAGTAAAGCAGCTGAGTGGACGAAACAGAAGTAAACGAGTGGGCACTGGGGAGCCGATTGAGATGGCCAGGGGGAGCTGGGGTGGCCCGGGGCGGAGGGTGCATGAGGGACGGCGGTGGGTGCTTTGACTTGTTTCATTTGTTTTCTTTTGTCTTTTCCCCTCTCTACTTATTTTAAACTTGACCTGGGCATGTTAAAGTGCGGAAGAGCAGAGGGGTCGGGACAGGGCTAAGAGCTCCCTTCTAGATACGTGGCCAATAAGCACGTGTAAAAATAGATCAGTCTGTAAAAACAATCCCAATTAAAACAATGAGATTAAATGTTTGCCTTTTTAATTAGCAAAGATTTAAAATAGAATAGAACTTTCTTTGCCGGCTAGGCACTGGAATACATTTTCTGAAAAATAATTGAGGGATAAAAATCAAGACTCTTAGCAATGCTCATAAATTTCACCTTGTTACTTTCCCTTCAAATAATCTATTTTAAGAAAGTAGCAAAAAGTGCAGACAAAGATTTATGCACACTATTAAAACATTCTTATTTCTGAAAATGAAAAACTGGAAAAAGCCCAAACAGCCAACAACAGGGATACAGTTAAATATAAGACTTGGCACCCACCCACACACGGGGTATCGTGCAGCCATTAAAAATTTTTATGAAAGGTTTAAAATATAATCTTAACAGAAAATGGCAATACAAAATGTAATACAGTATGGCTTCAAGCTTGTAAAAAACAATGAAGACTAAAAAAAGTTTGGCAAGGAACTACTAAAGCTTGATCCTTGTCGCTGGGGGATGAGAATATTTTTTCCTTCTAATTGCAACCTTTGAGACATTTTTATTTTAATATGGAGAAGAAAAACAAGTCCATTTTTACGAAGATGGTTCTTGGACTCTTGCAGGTCGCCATGACATAAAATGAAGTACAGTAAAACCCGTGATGACACCAATTCCTTCCCATCTTTGTGCGGGCCGCTCAGCTGCAGAAAAAGAGTTTTATCTGGGAGCAGGGGTCACGAGGGGAGGCTGAGGGCAGGCAGCGGGATGCTCCCAGCAAAGCAGAAAGGTGGACAGGGTGACACCTCAAGTCCCCAGTGTCCCCTCTCAGCCTGACCGCAGGAGACGCCTGGGTGATATTCAAGTGACCAGAAAGTGCCAGGTGGAATCTTGGACCCTGTGTAGACTCAGGCCTAGGAACTACACCCCCAGAAGTCCAGACCCCCAGACTGTCCAGCAGGTGTCTGGTGGGAAAGCCCACCCCACGCCTGGCATCACCACCACAGAATCACGCAGCTCTCACTGTCAGGGTGTGGCAGACATGAGTCTGCACCCCAACGCTGGCCACTCTGGCTCTTCCTGGCTGGGAGGCCCAGTTTTCTCCGGCCAGTCCTAGAGAGTGACTCCTACTGACCAGGACAAAATGACAATCCGGTAAATCTGGCCAGTGATTGGCTGGGACTGTGGACATGTGACCACTAGTTATGACCATGAGCTGCAAGGGCAAGTCTGCAGGCCACTCTGGGATGTGTTATCTTCCTGGGAAGAGGTGAGAGAAGATACAGCTCCTTTCCTCCTTCACTGACCCCCAGACACAGTCGCATGGGCTGTGGAGACGCCGTGGCAGCCCGTGCTGAGCCCTGGAGGCACAATCTCAGGATAAAGCCACCGGGCCCAGCCAGACCGAGGACCGAGGCAGGCCATCAGTGGCACGGCTGCACCCTGGGCTGTGCCTGAGCCATGTCCTTCTGCGCATCTTGCCAAGTACACAAGGGGCATCTTCTATAATCCAAGTTACTGTCTGTTGGCCTCACCTAGACTTTGGAGAGCAGTGGCCCGGAGAGGGCTCTGATGCTCATCTGGGTTCACTGGGGACAGTCATGACAGTGCAAGCAAACGAGTAACCCCAAAGACATCTTAATGGCTGAGGAGAGGTGGGAATAAGGCGAGACTAAGAAGAAGGTTGGTGAGTAAAAGGAAATGCCATCCCAGCAGGGTGGGGAGACATCAGTATTTTTGCAGGGATTCTGTTTGTTCTCATGGCCGTGACGTTCCGTGTCGCTGGCAGACTGACTTGGGGCAGGCTGTGCTAAATGTAATAAGTGCCATGAGGGTCGCTTAGTCAATCAACAAACACCCCCAGGACCTCTGTGATGTGTGCAGTGTCCTAACGCTGAGGGCGCAGAGAGAGCACGGTGGACAAGGTGCCTACTCTCGGAGTAGACAGTCCAGGGTGCAGCTAGGCTTCTGGAGCTCCTGCACACCCACCTGCAGCGGGCGCTGCAGAGGGTGAGGCCTAGGAAAGGACCAGCCTCTTTCTTTTTCCTTGCCTGGCTTGCCACAGCGACCCAGTCCCCCCAGAGCAACTGAGAGAGAAGAGTCACTGCCCCGTGAAATGTTCTAATGAAGGAACAAAGACTTCCCTTCTGGCCCAGACTTAGCTATAAAGGAGGACCAAGTACCTCATGATACCAATATTCCCCTCATAATTGTGGCCTCTGTAACCAATGGCAAAGATTTATACATGCAGAGTTTATCATCATTACCATTTTGCAACCTGTAACTACCATGTACACAGTAGACCAGCTTAAAATTCAACATCTTTTAGCACATTTTCCCACCTCATTAGCCTATAAGATGGAAAACACAGATTGTGTCAGTACAGATCCACCCTGCGAATGGGCAGTATTGACGAGACAATGAAGGAGATACCTGTCAGCAACGCAGAGCAACAAGCTGTCTCAGAAGACAATACAAAGCTTTGGCCCAGTAATACCGCCCCAGGAAATTACAACTATAAGGAAAGAGCCAAGAATGCAGGGGGGACAACTGCATTCAAAGAAGGTCAGCTCCACGTCATTTATAATGAGAGACAAATGAGAATGGGCTTAAAAAACAAAATAACAGGAAGCGAGAGTCACAGCGCACCCATTCAACACAGGCTGTGCTGAAAATACGACGCTGATGCATCATTGCTGGGGACTGCACTGCCGGCCTCGATTCCTCACTCACAGCCCCGCGTCTGCGGGTCAGCAGAGGGGATGGCGCCCCATCAGTGTGGAGTGCACGTACATGGGCGTGTGATGCTCCCCAGCAGGCGTGGCAACAGGTGACACAGCGTGAGCGTGAGGTGTGCTCTTGCCTTCGGGTGAGTCCCTGTGTGTCTGCTCTGGGGCCTGGCCCCACAGCTCTGCGCTCAGCCTGGGCTGCAGCCTCACGCCAATGAGCAGGAAATAAACCCGTCGTGCATCAGGCTGACATGTCACACAGCAAAAGCTGACTGATGCAGATAGGCAAACTGGCAGCGCACAGAGGCTTGCACCGTGCAAGGCAGAGACGCGCTCATAAATACTGCAAGACAGGAAGCGCTCATGTGACATTCCTGAGAAGTGGGATAAGATGGCATCAGCAACGGGTGGGAGGGAGGGAGAGGATCACTGCCCTTGTAAAGAGGACCCCAGGACACCCATCAAAAAGGAGGTCACTGACAAGACTTTTTTGAGACTTTTAAATTTTTTTAAGTTTTTTTTTTAAAGATTGTATTTATTTATGCATACAAGTGTTGGGGTACAGGCCAGAAGCAGGGGTGAGAGGATTCACTAGAGACAGAGTAGGAATCAGAACAGGCAGATTGACCAAAACACACTGTGGAGGGGAGCAGCAAGTGAGGCAGGAGAGGTCTGCTGTGTCATGTGGGTCCCTGCCCTGCCCGGGGATCAAACTCATACTGCAGTGGCTGCAAAAACTCCAAAGTGTGGCGCTCAGCCCTTGCGCCACCAGGGAGGCCCCTAAAGTTTTCTTGCAATGAGTATGTATGAACTGTTAAAAGAACTAAAGTAATGCACCAGAACTAAACTTGGTTAACATTCCATTTCCTCAATGATAATCATTAAAGCAGGAGAAAATAAAATTGAGCACAAAGATTAGTAGCTGAAAGGAATTGAGTCTTACAGAATATATTTTTAAAACTAAAAACCACACCAGGTGAAAGGTGCAATGGTATCTGCACAGAGAGGACAGGTGTGTATGTACCTACGAGTCCTCAGTGGTATGCCTGGGATCCTTTTAGGACAATAAAAAGGCTTACTTTACTTAATATATTAAGCTGCTTAATAAATCACCTGCTAAAATAAATTAGCTTTTACTATATTAAAATTAAAATGTACGTATTCTGGGAAATCTGGAAACAATTACTGATATTTAAAAACATGGCTTATATTTTCACCATCTCAGTAACCCAAGTGTTTTTAATACTCACTTCTGTGCATCTGCTTGTTTTATATATGTGTGTGTGTGCTTGTTTAGTTTTGTAGCATTTATATTTTTATATAGAGCCATAGAGTGGTCTAAAATCACTGGAATACTAGAGGTGTGTGTGTGCGCACGCGCGTGTGTGTGTGTGCGTGTGCATGTGCACAAACTAGAGTGCATACAAAGAGAGGAGGAGAGTAAGAAATAGTCAACAGCTTTCCAATTTGATTTAAAACATCAATCCACAAAGCTCTTTGAACCCTAAGCAGAATAAATACAAAGAAAATTACATCTTCATACATCACAGGCAAACTGATAAAAGTGAAATATAAAGGAAAATTCTCAAAGCACCAGAGATAAAAAGAGACACTGCATACAGAACCTGCATGATGGCTGACTTCTCATCAAAAACAGCAAAGTCAAGGAAAAGATGATGGACGCTATCTTTAAAGTGCTAGAAAGAAGCTGCTATCTTAGAATTGTGTGTCCAGTGAATATACTTTCAAAAGTGAAGGCGGAAGATATTTTAGTTAAATAAATGTTGAAGCGATTCATTATTAGCACTGCATTACCAGAGGGGTAAAGTTGATTTTTCAGGAAATGAATGTGAAAGGCAATGACATAAAACTTGGAAATCTACAGTAAATATTTAAATGTTTAGTAATAGTATGTATTTAGGTAATATAAATACATTCTTTCTTTTCTTAAAAATAACTGACATTTAAAGAAAAAATAATAACCACGTACTGTGACTTCTACAGCATACACAGAAATAAAAACATATAACCAAGCAGGACAAAATGGGGAAACAGAATTATACTGCTGTAAGAATCTAACATTACACATCAAGTAGTTTAATAGTAATTCAAATTAGACTGTGATGAGTTAAAAATGTATATAAAAATCCCTACATCAACTGCTTGAAAAATATAAAGAAGTTTGGCTAAAAAGCCAAACTTTAAATAGAATGGAGTATTTTTGTAAAACATAATTACAAAATAAGCAAAAAAAAAAAGAGGTAACAAAAACAAACAAACAATAAGATGGAAGAATTAAACCCAACCACATCAAAAACTACACTAAATATAAATGAACTAATTATCTCAATTAAGAGGCAGAGTTTTTCAGACAAACAAGTAAAAGAAAGGTCCAATATATGCTATTTAAAGTGCTTAAAATGAAAGATACAGACAAGTTGAAATTAAAAGAATGGAAAAGGATATCCATACACCACTAAGCATTAAAAAGTTGGCATGTTTATATTAGTAGCAGCCATGCCAAATTCAAAACAAGCAGAATTTCAAAAGATAAAGGAGATCATAATGATAAAAGGGTCAATTAGACAAAATTACCCTAAATGTATAACTAATAACAAGCTCAAAACACATACACTTTGACAAAACTAAAGGAAGTTTTAAAAATTTTCAGTCACAGAGATATTAACACTCCTCTCAGCGATCATTTTTTTTAAAAGATTTATTTATTTATGCATGTAAGAACCGGGGTACAGGCCAGAGATGTGGGGGGTGAGAGAATCCACCAGAGACAAAGTGGGGAGTAGAACAGATGGATCGACTGAAACACACCACTGAGGGGAGCAGTGGGAGTGGCAGGTGAGGTCTGCTGCGCCATGTGGGTCCCCTCCCTGGACAGCGGCAGGGATCGAAGTCGTGCTGCTGTGTTCTGGGTTTGCCTCATAGTGCTTTGCTTAACCCACTGTGCCACCAAGGAGGCCCCGCAGCGATCAATTTTTTAATGTGGCAAAACACATTAAGGATATAGGAGCCTTGAACTTCCCTACATGACCTGTACAGAACATGCCCCAACCACGATGGACGCATATTGTTTTCAGTAGTACATGACATGTTTACAAGGTGCCGCAGAAACCAGGGAGATGTTTACGGCTCAAAAAATTTCAAGGACTGATAATAAACAGAATTGGGAATGGAAACGGAGACAAATGAAGAGAAAGTCCTGTTGAACTCCTGATGTCTCAGTCTTGGTGCAGAAGCGGAGGTACAGGAACTGCAGGGAAGCGGGAAAGAGAGGCGCATAAAGAGACAGGTCAGGGTGACTCCTGGAAGAACAAAACTGCTACTTACAGGAAGCAAAGATGGGAGGGAGCAGAACTGGGGATGGAGCAGAGAAGCCAGAGTTCAGTCACAGAGTGGAACTAAATGGGAGGTTCCTACCAGAGAACCAGATTTTAAAAATTAAGCTGGCAAGTAAAAATTTTGCTTCTTCAGAGTACAGGCTGAGCCTGCTGGGGGCGGGGAGGAAGAGGACATCAGCTTGTAATATGCTGGTATTTTAAAATAGCTTTCACCCCACCTTGAGCCAACACCATAATTGAGAACCCTCTTCAGCCTTCAGCAGGAAATCTATATCAAAATCTAACACAATTTTCCCATCACGTAAAACACACAGATAACGACTCGCGGGAAGATTGGGAGCGGGACATGCCCCACGAGGGCAAGCCAGAGACAGACAGAGGCCAAAAATAAATCGCCAACTGCACTGCAGAGCTTATGTCCAACTTGCTAGCTAAGAAAAAAATCATAAATTGTACTTTGTTTCTCTCCCTACTCACCAAACCACAGAAATTAAAGGGACGGGTGAACAGAAGTCATAAAACATGTATAACCTTGCTGTAAGGACATGATACCACAGAAAGACCAGAAACATTTGTTGTTTTCTAGAGGAAATAAAATGCCAGTGCAAATGACTTTCCAGTGCAAATGCAAAGCCGGCATAATTCCGCGGAGTCAGGAAAGGTATGTTTTACTCAGCTGCCTCCGCTCCTCCAGAAGACTGATGGAGCAATTATACTCTGGAGAGGAGGTGAAGAAACTGTTGAAACGTACTGAATATGGCATGCAGTGACTTTTCGATTTTGTTTTTAAAGTGTGCTTAAAAATAATTACATTTTAAATGGAATTTATAAATATCTTACACCACTTGAGGGAACCACAGAAAATGCTGCTAATCCAGAGGTCTTGCTGGATTTAGTAAGCGCCACTGGCGAAGTGGACAGTCTCTGACCACACCCACAGGGTCAGGGCCGGGTGGTGAAGCGGCGCGGCCGGCAGCGACCCAGAGGACCTACATGCTGGACCCTGAGCCCCCAGGCCTCCAGCAGACGGTGAGAACGGCCACCGTCTACGCAGGCCAACAGCCCCAGCCTGGACACTCGTGGCCCTGCTCCCTTTCTTGTGGAATTTTACTACGTCCTCCTGCCCGCCAGTTGCTCCCTGGGCCAGCCCATCCTCAGGCCAGCCCCCATCACGCCGCAGGTTAAAAGCACTGGTGGCTCTTCCACTCTGCCGAGCGGGCTCCCGCCAGCCCTTGGTTCCCACCTGGGGACTGCCGCTCGGCAGCCCCGAGGGGATCACAGGGGAGCAGGAGCAGAGGCCGGGCCCTCGGGGCCGTCCCTCGCTCACCTGTGGCGCCTGCTGCCCCCGAAGCACGGGGCGCGGTGAAGCAGCAGGTGTGGAGGTTCAGGAGGGGTGGCTCCGGTCCACCCCTGGGAAGTGGGGCCCCTGAAGAGAACGCGCGTCCTTCCGGCCAGCGGCGGCGGAGGGGCAGAGGCGGGCCCGAGGAGCTCAGCCGCCAAGTCTCCGGGAAGGTCCTGGGAGGCGTGGGGGGCCCGAGGTCGACAGTCTGTGAGGGCCCGGTGAGCCCCACCGAGCTCGAGGTCCTCTTCAGAGGCCATCTGCGGAACCCCCTCCTCGGAGCAGCCCGAGAAGCGTCCTCGGCACAGCCTGGCTGCTGACTGTGGTCCAAGGGCCCCTCCTCTCAGCAGAGGCCGGGAGCAGAATGAGCGCAACCCGCTCGGCCCTGACTCACAGCCCCGTCGGGGTCCCCACCTGCTCGGGCCATTTTCAATCCTCAGGGTCTGACTGGACCGTTTAGCACCAACTAGCCCGTTTTCCATTTTTCAATTCAAATAATGAGCGACTGACGTGGGCTTCAACCTGATTGGCCCGTTTAGCTGGGGACCCCTGATTGGTCAGCCTGTGCCTGACTTGTCCATTTAACTTGTACCGCATTGGTCCATTTTGCGTGCTCCTGATTGGTCCACTTTAGAATCCTAGCACCATATATAAAAGCGGCGAAAGCCCAGCCCAGCCTGCACCCAGGCCAGGGCAGGGTCAAGGGCCTGTGTGCTTGGCCACAGTGGGAGGAGGGGTGTGGTGGGTGTAGGAGTAGAGGGGTGGGGAGAGGAGGGAGGCCAGCATGCCTTGGACCCAAAATTGTTATCTTACCCTGTTGCCTCTGGGGGCTACAGGGCTCCCCTTTGCCTCTCTCCTTTAGAGTTAGTCTCAGAAATTGTGCATTTAGAAACACTTTCCAAACCCGGTGTGGGGTTCCACTGGAATGCTGTGTCAGCGTTATTATATAATGGTATCCAGGTGTATTCATTTCCTGGGGTGCCCATAAGAAACTCCTACAAAGTAGGAGGCTGAAAACAACAGAAATTTAGTCTCTCATGGTTCTGGAGCCTGGAGTCCAAGATTAAGGGTTGGTTCTTTCTGCAATGGTGAAGGAGAACCCGTTCCGGGACCCTCCCCTAGTTTCTGGGGGAGTGTCTGTAATTTGGGGTGACCCTTGGCTCACAGTTGAACCTACTCTCTGCCTGCATGTCCATGTGCTGTCCTTCCTGCGTGTACGACTACCCTGGGCTCCAAATTGCCCCTTTTTGTCAGAACACCAATTCTCCTGGATTAGGGCACACCCTGACGATATCATTCTAACCAATTACATCTGCAGCTCCAAATAAAGTCCCATTCTGAGGTACGGGGGGTTAGGGCTGCCACATATTTATTTTGAAAAACTCATTTCTGCCCACCACACTAGGCACCCAAGCCTTTTCTCCCCCTCCCCTTACGCACCTGAAATGGCTGTTTACTAAAAGTGAGGAGTCTACATCTCATCGTTCCAAAACCCCCATCAGCTCCCAAATCCCCTGCAAGAAATGGAGCCAAAACGACTGGGGAGAGGTGGCGGCAGTGGCAGAGACCCTGGCCGGGGGACACTGCTGGCCTCTCCCTGCCCGCACAGAACACGCCAGACCCCAGCTCTCCTGCAGCAGGGCCCTGGGCGAGAGTGCTTCGAGGGCCGAGCGTGGGAACAGGCGAAGGGAGATGAGAAAGGAGCTCCTGACAATGGGGCGCTGCAGGTTACCCAGCAGCTACCAGGGCCACCCCTCGCCCCAGGTGCCAGTGCCATCTCACCTGACTTCTCCGCCCACTGGTCGATGCTGCCGGGGCAGCCAGGTGCCCGCTGGGCGCAGTGCTCAGCCGGCATCACCCACCCACCCCACAGCACCTGCCAGGTTGCGCCCCCAGCCCCAGGGGAAGAAGCTCAGCAGACCCGGTGACAACAGGTAGAGAACCAGGGCCAGCCTGGCTCAGCCCACACCTGAGCTTCCAACCCTGGGTAGTGACCTTTCAGCCACAAATTCCACTTGTCTGATAACCTTAGCAGGTGCCAGGCTGTGCCTGGGCCCACAGAGGCATCCACTCCCCAGAACCAGAGACACTAGAACCTTCTGTCCCCTGCGCAGCGAGGAGACGAGGGTCAGGGCGGTGACGAGACCTGCTCGGGGGCTGCCCCAAGAAGGAGGCTCCCAGGGGGGCCTCAGTGCCCTGAGCTGAAAGCCTTAGGGGTGCAGCCGTCCACGCCCCCGGCCCAGAGAGGACAAAGCGTTGAAAGGACATGCACAGAGAACACCCACCGCACCCTGAAAGAGCTGCAGGGAGCAGCCGCGGCCCTTCCGCTTAGCGCTGCTTAGTAACGGCCCGTAGAACAAATATAAACCGACCGTGGCCACAGGTTCTGACGGCGACTTATGTAACTCGAGCCCCGACCGCGCGGGCCTTTGTGAGCTGCCTGCTGCCCCAGGCCCCCGGAACACGATTTCAGGGTTACCCAACACGCTCCCCAGGTTTTAATCCTTAAAACCCCAAATAAATGACGTTTTTGCTTTTATTCCAGCCCACAGGTTTCGGTTTCTCGCCTCCCACCACTGTGCTGGGGGCGGGGGGGCTGCCTGCTGAAGAGTCTGTGATGGCGCCGGGCGGGGGCCTGGGGTACCCCGAATACATGCGTGCCCTGGGGTCTGCATGCGACCTGCAGGCTGGGCTGGGGGCTGGCACGGGGCTCCGTTAAGGAGCATGCGCTGCAGCCCCAAGGTCGGGCAGAAAGCTGGGCAGTCACACACATCCCACTCGCCATTGCCCTTCTCCCCCAGCTGGCATGCAGCCACGAGGGCTGGCCGCCATGCCCCCGGCCCCTGCCGTCCTACACTCTGCCTCTGATGGGCTGGAGCCTGGAGCCAAGGAAGGTCTGGAAACGCCCTGGCCCCTGCAAGCAGTGCCTCTGCCCCCGCCTGCTGTGTCCTGCCATCCCCTCCTGCTCCAGAATTCAATCTTTCTCAACTGAAGTCAGAAATAAAAAGTTCCACAGCCTCCCTGGTGGCCTAGGGCTTATTAGTCTCCGGCTGTCACCACTGCAGCCTGAGTTCGATCCCCGGCCAAGAACGGGGGGCACAGGGCGCAGCAGACCTCTCCTGCCTCCCGCTGCCCCCTCGGCAGTGTGTTTCAGTGGATCCGCCTGCTCTGCTCCGCTCCCCACTCTGTCTCTGGTGAGGCCCCTCGCCTGCCTGCCCTCCCCACCCCTACGGGACCTGCAGGTGAGGGCGCCAAAGGGGCTCAGAGAGGCAGACTGAGGCTCAGTGCTCAGTTATACAAAGGGCAGGAGGGGGCTCGGGCTTTATCACCCCGGAGAGGGGGGCTCAGTTAACCTCTGGGAACCCCAGCCCCCTCCCTTCCGGGGTACCCCTAGGGCACAGTCATGAGCTGGGGAGACAGTGCAGGAAGGAAGCCTGTTAGCTCTGGAGGGTGACTCAAGTTCTGTCCCTTGTGACACACGCTCAGGGACAGCAGCTCCTGTGATGGGCGTGGGACCCGCTAGGACACAGGCGCCTGGGCCCAGGCGGGGCCCTCCCACACCAGCAGCATCGGACAAGGCCCGGAAGGGGAGTGTTCTGGGTCCAGTGGGGCGGAGACCGCCCGTGACAAGCCGCGAGACAGGGCTGAGGGCCCCGGGAAGCGGAGGGGACGCCCCTGTAGACAGTAAACCGACTCGAGAGGACGAGCAGCTAGCTCCATGGCAGCGCCCCCGGCACCCCTGGCCGGTACCGGCCCAGCACTGAGCCCCAGGGTGTCAGGAACCCGCTGGAGGAGATGGGCCCGTGGGCGGCCCCCAGCCACCCAGGGCCGTGGAGACCCGGTAGTAGCTCCGAAGCTTCCCTAAGCGCGACGGGACCACGCCGAGACCCGCGTGGCCGTCTGGGTGGCCTGCAGCTGCGGGCTGGCTGCTGGGCGGAGGGTGCTGGGCACGCTGGAAGGGCGAGAGGGAGTTCCGAGGCCACTGGGATGCAGAGCAGGGCGCCCGAGTGGGCTGTCTGCGCAGGGGTGGGTGGCTGCAGAGGCGGGGCAGATGCGGGCGCTGCCTGCAGCGGACTGATGCCTCTCACCGGTGCTACTGCCTTTTCGGAGCTGGGGGGCAGGGACGCGGCCAGAAAACCCGGGAAGTGTGGGCTCCCGCAACTGGCTAGAGCACAGCGGCCGCCACGCCGGGGGGCGGACAGGACAGCCGGGTGAGGTCACTTGGAAGTCAAGAATTAATTCTCTTGAGACTGGCGTGACGCCAGGAAGAGACTTGGCGCCCAGAGGAGAAGCACGAATCGGGGAAGCAAGCCGGGGAAGCAAGCGACTGAGCGCTGCCCTACAGCGCAAAGGGCCGGTGATTGGCGCGGGGCTCCTGGCTCGGGACCCACCGACTCGAGTCTGGACCGCGCCGCCTCCGGCCGCACGCCTTGCGCACTGCCAACAGGGGGCGCAAGAGAGCCGCTGCCGAGAGGCGCGGGAGGAGGCCGGTCCTTCCTCCTGCCGGGGGCAGCGGACCTGGCGGCCTGCAGAGGGCTGTGCAGGGCCTGCACCTCCCCTCGGGCAAATTCCTCTGCCTGCTCGCCCAGCGGCCAGCCCCTGGGACGGCCACGCCCTCTGCAAAGGGCACAGCCCAGGTGCAGAAGGGCTTTCCCTTCCTCCTCCACTCGCCTTCAGTCCTGGGGGGATGCTGGTCTTCTGCACCTCTGAGGGCCCCCTGTGCTTGTGGTACTTAGTGACCTTTTTCCTGGGCGACACTCGTGCTGCCGCTCCCTGTCTGGAAGCCAGTGTGACCTGCGCCGCTGACTGCAGGTGTCCTAGGGAGACAGCGGCAGGTTGCTAAGAAGGTCCAAGGCTGGCGGCGGGAGAGGAGGCTGATCTTGCAAAAGAGCCAGGGAAGGGGCAACCAGGGGAGCAGAGGCACCCGGGCCGCAGAGAAGCAGGAGCTTGCGAGGGCACTGAGGGGAAGATGCCGGCATGTCCACCTTTAACAGAAAAATAGGCAAACATCCCTACGTCCTTCGAGATTTTCTATAAGCTGCAAGGAAGGTTGGTAAATATGACAGACACTAAGGGCGGACACGTGTCAACAGAAGCCTCCAGCATGTACTCATGAAGGAGGAGAAAGCCACACACAGAGCTGGCAGCGTCCCCGGGACGATGGAGGAGTGTCCACAAGCCCGTCAAAACTCCCAGTGGAAAAGGAACAAATGCACAGGCATGTCAGGAAAGCGGACACTAAGTCTACGAGGAAGCCTCGGCCACGGCCATCGTAAGCGACAGTGACGCATCACCTAGCAACACAGAGCACTAAGTGTGCAAAGTAACAGTGTCAAACGCGGGTGAGCACTCGGGTGTGCGCCCCACGCGTGCAGTCTTCGGGTACGTAGTGTAGCTCGTCCAAACCAGGGCATGCTTGTAAGAGCAAAATGCGCCGCCTGCTTCCAAGGCTCAGGAGGAATCATATTGCTTACACATTGGAGCCATAGTATTTTAAGCTCACTGGGTTAAACACACCGTATTATTAAGTTCATCTAGTTCCCTTTACCTTTCTAAGGTTGTAGTATAAAGCTTTAAGCCGCACAAGCAACCCACACGCGTGGGTTTGCTCACACTTCTCCTTTAGAGCAGTGTCGAGGCAGAACAGTGGGAGCGCCTGCAAAGAGCTTGTCGCCGTGTGCCTGGACTCAGCCGCCTTGGAAAACATCGATAATGGGGCACGTGCACCTGCTCTGTGCCCCAGCCACTCTCCGTGGAGGCAGATCTTAGAGAGACTCTTGCATGCACAGATGTGCTCACAGTAGCATTGTTCATGACAGTCAAAAACTAGAAAGAGCACAAAAGGCAGGATGAATGAATAATTACAGCGGCAAGTAAAGGAGCCGTATTCACTACTGAGAATAGAATGTAGCTATCTACAGTAGCGTGGATGAATTTTAGAAACCGAATCTTGAGCCAAAACAGCAAATCACAGAAAAAAAAAAAAACACATAAAACTTAGTCTCATCTTTATCAGTTTCAAAGCCAATAAAAATGAAACACTGTGTTGCTTAGAAATGGGCTAGCACGCACAGGGTGTGGGAAGGCAGGCGCAGGGCTGGGTGGTGAGTTTATGGGGACTTCAGTTTTCTTGGGTCCAAAAAGAAAAGCATGCCAATCCTCTGCTAGTTCTAAGACCACAAAGAGCAAGGCAACCCTAGTGCAAGCTGTTTCACTGAAATGGTTACAAGAAGTCCGTGAGATTAGGAAGACCATCTGAGAACGATCCCAGGAGAAAGCGAGGCACCAGTGAGGACTGTTTTTAGAAGCGTGCTGTGACAGTCAGGAGGGCCAAGCAGCAGATCGGAGGTGGCACAGGCAGCAGATGACTGGACAAATAATATGGAGAAAGGGAGACTAAGTGCCTGGGTGAGCCTTCCTGCTAAGAACAACCAGGTAACTGTACAAAGTATTTCGCGTCTTTAAGCATCTATTTAAATGACACAGCGTGAGAAGTGCAGGGTGAGTAGCCTTGAAAGAGGAGAGCCCTAAGAGATGGCTCAGCTCTGAGCTCATCTTCCCCAGGAGGCACCTGCCAAGTCTGAATGCAGGCGCCCACAGGCCGAAGCCAGGAGGCCATGGAGGCCCTGCAGGCTGAGGGGTGGGGCCAGAGCCTGGGAGCGGGAGCGGCTTGGTAAACTCCCTGGGCTCCCGGAGGGTGCCAGCAGCTCGGTCCAGGAGTGCGCATCCAGGGAGGGGACCACGTTCCCAGGGTGAGGAGTCCTCTGCCTCTGCGAGAGTCCGGCTGAAATGCCATTCCTGCCACCTCTAGCCCCACCGCCTACAAAACCAAACGGCCCTTCCTGAAGGAGAATAACAGCATCCCAAGCCAGAAACGATCCCCAGAACGTTTCCTGTAATGCCCATCGTGTGATGTGAAAAACAGGCAAATGAGAAAACAAGATATGCCCAAAAGGAAATGACAGGTCATAGAAAGAGCGAGCCGCCCTGCCGCCCTGCCGCCCTCCCTCCTTCCCTTCCTTTCTTTCTTTCTTTCTTTGTTTCCCTGTGGTACAGGCCAGAGGCAGAGGTGGGGGTTGAGAGGATCCACCAGAGACAGAGTGGGGAGCAGAACAGGCAGATCCGCCGAAATACACAGCTGAGGGGAGCTGTGGACGAGGCAGGAGAGGTCTGCTGCGCCATGTGGTCCCCTCCCTGGCCAGGGAGGCGGAAGCTCCACAGTACAGCGCTCAACCCCCTGCGCCACCAGGGACGCCTGAAACAGAGGTTTCTATTGGAGTTGTCAGTCATGTCTTCTAACAAATTTCATCAATATATTTAAGTAACTGGAAGCCAAGATTTGAGAATTTCAACAGAACATGGAAAGTCATAAAAGAGGCAAATGGTAATTCTAGAACTGAAAAAGGCAGTAATTAATTTTAAGAATTTAATGTACTTAATAGCAGATAGACAGACCTGAAATGATACTTGAAAATAGGCTAGAAGAAAATAGTCACAAACACCGACAAGGGAATTTTTTATATACAGAAATATTGAGACTCTCATGGGGAGTAGTGATAAAATATAGTATCTGTGCAATAGGAGCTTGACAAAGCGAGGAGAAAGAGAAAATGCCAGAGTGATATATCAGAAGACAAAGTGACAACCCTCCAACAACACCAAAGCCACTAAGAGACAGAGCCCAGAGCGTGCGCCACAAGCAGAAAATGGCCAGAGCGCACCTGTGTGCACCGTGGGGGCTTTTCTGTAAGCCAAATAGAAACTCTTACAAGCAGCTGGACAATGCATCATACAAGCTCCAAAGAAACGAATATAATGCTAGCAGCTTTCAATCAGTAATAATGAAAGTCAAAAGACAATAGAATCTTGCTTTCAAAAATGCTGCTGACATATAATTTGCTGTCCAGCAAATTAATAATTTATACATAAAATCTAAATAAGACACTATTAGACAAACAGAAAGAGAAAAATTGTCACTAGGAGACATACACTACAGGGAAAGCTAAAGAAAATGCTTCAGGTAGAATCAAAACAATTCTAATGGAACCCATAAGAGAAGAAGAAATAAAGAGCAGAACATGTGAGTAAATATAATAAATGACCTATCACAAATAACTAGGAAAAGAATAGTAAGTGAAACCAAAAAAGTATACAGAAGAGAACAATTAAACATAGAACACAGGTCAATGAATCAGTAAACAAACAAAAATTAACAGTCAAAAGTTATTTTTCAATTAATATTTTCAATAAATTTTTCAATTAATTTCAATTAATATTTTCAATTAAACAACTGATAGGGGCCTCCCTGGTGGCACCGCTGGTTGAGCGCCGCACTGTGAAGCATCCGCGGCACTGCAGCGCGAGTTCGATCCCACTAGGGAGGGGACCCACAGGGCGCAGCAGACCTCTCCTGCCTCCCGCTGCTCCCCTCAGCAGTGGGTTTCAGTCCATCTGCCTGTTCTGCTCCCCGCTCTGTCTCTGGTGACTTCTCTCACCTCCTGCAACTCTGGCCTGTACCCCAGCTCTTGTGTGCATAAATAAATAAATCTTAAAAAAAAAAAACCTGATAAACCCAAGCCAGAAAACGAAGAAAAATTAAAAACAAAACACAAATTTCCAGAGCCAGAATTGAACAAGGCGTCAACAGTGCAGCCCTACAGACAGCACGCTGCCCCATCAGAAGGTGGGAGGCAGCCCCACGTGATGGTCCAGAGCCCTGCAAGAGCTGGTCTGCTTCCAAATTCTTTTAATGAGACCAATATAACCTTGACACAAAGCTTAATGAAAACATCAAGTTGTGCTCATTGTGGGGACAAGTGGAAGGAATTAAAGGCTGTTTATTTTTATTGCCAAGGTTTGAACAAATTCATCCACGAAGACAACTGGATGCAGGCTGGTTTACACAGAAAGGTTCTTATTAGAGATCCACTCCTAAATACACACAGAATTATGATATTTAAATTCTTCTTGAGTAATTGTGGGTAAACTACTATTTTTCCAAGTGATTGTTTCATCCAAGTTTTAAATGTATGGGCAGACTATAGGTAAAACCCTTTTATGAAACAGTTATAAGCAAAATGGCAGCGAATCCAACAGAATAATATATCACATCAGACCAAACAGACTTCATTCCAAGAATGAAAGTTCATCTAATAGGTTAAAATCTTGGGCCTCCCTATTGGCACAAGGGGTTGAGCGCCGCACTGTGGGGCTTCTGCAGCCCCTGCAGCACTGGTTCAATTCCTGGCTGGGGCGGGGGTAACCCGGGTAGAAGATACCCACAGGGCGCAGCAGACCTCTCCTGCCTCCTGCTGCTCCCCTGAGCAGTGTGTTTCGGTCCATCTGCCTGTTCTGCTCCCTGCTCTGTCTCTGGTGAGTCCTCTCACAGTCCCGCATCTCTGGCCTGCACCCCAGCACTCGTATGCATTAAAAATTTTTTTTTAATTTTAAATAGTTTAAAATCTTTTAAAAATATAATTCTGCACCTAATGAGATAAAGGAAAAAAACACTTATCTCAGCAGATACAGAAAAAGCACTTACTTAAAGCCAAGTGTCACTGCTGATAAAAACTCTTGGCAAATCAGGGTAGAGGGGAAACGTCTTCAATATGACAAAGTGTATCTGCAAAACGCTTCAACTAACACAGCCACGAATCGCACAGCAGCCAGTACTGTCTGCCCAGGCAGTGCTTCCTATGAGAGCCAGAAAAGGCTGTGTTTGCTGCAATAACAAGCAACCCACACCTCAGCGACTTCAGACACCGAGGTCCCCCCGACAGCGCACCTCGCTCCCAGTTGACTTCATGGGTGTGGCCTCTGCCGCATGGGTGCTGTTCTCACGCCGGGGACCCGACCCCAGTCAGTGGCCCCATCTGGAACACTGCCGTTGCCCAAACAGGTGTGAACTGCCTCCCGTCAGACGTTACATGATTCTTCCACCGAAGTGACAGCACCTGACGGCATAAGTTCCGAGTGCACCCCATTATAGCAAGCGTGTGCACGCTGCATTAAGTTCACCACGAAGCATCCAATCCTATCCTTCGCCTATAACTGACCCCCATTTCCCAATTTACCTCCTCCGCCCCCTTCCTTCTGGTAGTGCCGCAATACCCTCTCCAAGGTGGGACACGTGTCACTTCCGCTCACACTGAGCAAAGCGAGTAACAGCCCCACGTGACGATAGGGCAAGGGAAGCACAATGTGGGGGTGGAAGCACGGGGTAAATCAGGACAGGACGCGGGTGAGCAGGCGTGACCTCTGCATGGAGAACAGAGGTTCGCGCTAACGACTCCGAGCAGGTCATTAAACCAAGGGCCCAAGGGGAGTCCAGGACCGGTCACCCCACCGCCCCCACTGCCTCCTGGCCTGGCTCCGGCTGGAACGACCTCGTGCAGCCAGACGACTGGCTCCTTCTGGGGAGTCAGGCCTGCGTCCTCGGGGCTCTGAAGAGCACAACACGCCCCTAAGGGCGCAGGCCCTCCTGACCCACCGCTGGCTGCCGTGCCCAGGCGCTGCCGTGCCCAGCTTGCTCCGTTCCTGCCCGTGCACGCAGGAAGAAGCCAGAGCTCAGCACTGGCTTGTGCTGCCGGAGTCTCTGAAAATACCGATTGAAGCTTTACGCACAAATCACTTAAGCGCCCCCTCAGGGCTCCACACAGGTCCTAGAGCCACCCCACATCCATTCGCGCCAGCGCGCAGTGGAGCCGTCCCCTCGCGCTACCCCTTGGCTGCCCCGTAAAGCAGGACCAGCCCTGCCTTCTCCCTCAGAGGGACGCTCTGAGCCGGCACGCAGGAGCTGGCACCCACTCCTCAGGACAGGCCACTGCTTTCTGGAAGCTCCCGAGGGCTGTCAGTGCAGGTCTGGGGCCGCCAAGCTACAGGCAGCACAGCACCCAGCGGGCCCAGCCCCCCGCCCGGGCAGGCCTCAGGCCCAAGGGAGGGCAGGAGTGGACAGGCCTTTCTGGGCTCGAATCCGAGGCACGTGGCCCCAACCAGCTGGGGTGAGAAGCATCTGAAATTTCAGGGTCTGTTTCTCAACAGCTTTTGGCCCCCAAAGGCATGCGAGAAATTAGCCCTACAAGTGTGACTTCAACACAGAGTTCCACAGGCCTTCCGTGGCCTCGCGGCTGCAAAGGTAGAACAAACCCAGTTGCTCCTCAGGAGCCGCCGTCAGGGCGCAAGATGGAGGCAGGCCAGAGGACGTGAGCGCAGCCACGGCTCACAGCCCACGGCCCGAACAGGGCTGCAGGGCGCCTCGGGTTCCCCCACCTGCCCAGCGTCCCCTTGCCCGTCCTCTGCTGAGGCTCCAGCAGCCCCAGAAAATTCTTCAGAGACGCTGCTCATCGAAATGCCTCGGGGCGTCAACACCACCCCCGACCCCAAGGGGGACGCCTGACCCAGTCAATCCATTATGGCCTCCATCTCCGGGCTCACAGCCACCGGCTCAAGGCTGGCCCGAGACCTCATGAGAACCCAGAGACACCTCCTGTGACCTTGGGGAAAGGCACACCCCTTTTCCGTCCAGAGCCAGGGCTGAGTCCGGAGGCGACCGTGGCCGGGGAGGAGAGGCCCGCCTGAAGCCGCACGGGCCGGCATCGGGGCTACAGCGGCCTGGCCGGCAGCCCCGCAGCTCCGTCCGTTCACTTGTCCACTCGTCAAAGACGTGCTGGGCGCCCCTGGGATTCCTGGGGAGTCAGGACCTGGGCACAGCAGGGGATGAGCTGCACCACGTCTCTACCTCGGGGAGCTGCGACTCCCTTGAGCAGACAGACACACGGAACCCCGCTCGGAGGCGCCACGCCTGGGTGGAGAGAGGGAGCGAGAGACCCCAAGAGCCTGCGCCGGTGCGCGTGCAGAGGGCCTGCGCTGGCTGCGTGTCTCAGCCAGGTGCGACGCTCCTGACGCTCACCTGCCAGCTCCGGCCGCTGCTTCGGAGACGCCTAGCGCGCGCGGGCAAAGGTCCAGCACGGAGGCCAGTGCCACCCCACCCCCACCCCCCAGCAAAGCTGAGGCCGCGCCTTGGGCCAGGACGGGGTGGCGGAGGTGGGGAGCGGGGCCAGGGCCCTAGCTCCCTTCCAACTGCAGAGGCGCACCTGGGCTCGGGAGCCACCCCACCAGAGGCCCGATGCTCGAGGAGGGCGAGAGCAGCTTCCCCAAGAGAGTCCCGGAGCTTCTGGAGCCGCGCAGTCACACTGGGATGCTCAGGTGAGGCTGAGCCACGGGCGCCAGCCCAGCCAGCAGGGACCACAAAGTGACCCCAACTCCAGAGACACTGGAACACAGACCAGCGGTGCCTCCGACTCAAGGACACACGTCAGTGAGCACCTGTGTATCCGGGAGGTGGTTCAAACACCTTTATCTTGGTAAAACGAGCGTGGGCTCCCGCCAGAGACAGCAGGGTTATAAAATCCACCGCTGTTTCCCACAAGTGCTGGGGACAGACACACCCCGCTTCATTCAACGGAGCCGCCTCATGCTGACAGGCACCCTCTTCTTCCCCCAGGTGCAAGAGGGATTGAAACGAACGCCCAGTGAGGTGCCGGTCCAAAGCCCAGGCTGCCCCGCACACCTGCCCTGGACATGCATGAGCCTGGCACAGCAGCGACCGTCCACGCTCGGCCCTCACAAGGCCGCTGGCCCCTGGGGACCTGCATCGCAGGGAGAAGGGAGAGCCGAGGGCACCCCGAGCTCTCCTGGGCTTTAGGGGTAATTTTGGTGTCCTTCGTATGCAGAAGACGCAGCTGGGACAAGCCTGGAAAGCAAGGTGCCACTTGGACAAGCTGGGCCTGAAGGTCAATGACAAGACAGCAGCGTCAGCCCCTTGGGATTCGTCCCCTGCGAGAGTCGACGCCTGCGTGCGGCCCCCAGAGCGGTTATGTAACGGCCCGAGGCACCTGGGAGTGGCCAGAGGGACGCAACTTCTGTTGCCTATTTACCGAGACCAAGAAGATGTCCGCGTTCCAAACTGCGTGTGATGTCACCTGGCGCAGGCGGACACTTGCTGCAAACACCCCCGGAGTGCACGACAGCCCGAGGCGAGAAGACCCGGGCAGGCAGGGAGACGGACACCCCCAAAGGTGGGCGCCGACACACCCCGCTGGCCCCCTGCGGAAACAGCGTCTCGAGGCCTCTCAACCCCTTTGCTCCCATCATCTTCCTCTAGGGACAGCCTCTGAGGCAATTGCTTTAAAAGAAGAAAGTGCCCCAAATTTTCAAGTAACTTATTTCTGAAGATGAAACACCGAGAAAGCCTCAAGGCCTCATAATAAGAAAGCGGTGACTGTCGCCGTGGGTGGAGCCTGACCGCCCGTTGAAGTCCCAGCTCCGCAGGTGTCCAGCAGCACGGGGCCAGCGCCGACGCCGACCTGGAGGGAGGCGCTGGTCTGCGTGGCGGGTGTGCACCTACATAAACCGTCTAGGCCGGGGGAGGACAGAGCGCGGGGACACACTTAAAAGCAATTTGACAGGACTGTGAAAGAGGCGACGGTTTGTTCCCACCCCAGAGCACCGACTACGAGCTGACCGACGGACGTGCCCCGAGACCCAGCCCAGCCTGCCAGGCCGCAAGTTGCCAGCCTCCGTCCCGGCTGGCCCTGCCCTGCCCCCTCCGTGGCTCTCGTGTCTGCGAGGGGCGGGTCAGCCCGCAGGTGTCCAGAGGTGGCCCAGAGAGCGGTGAGGAGCCAGATGCGGGGCTCCCAGGCCTGGATGAGCCCCGGCTCGTCCGCACCCAGGTGGAGCCAGGGGTTTCCCTGCGAGTCTTCAGTTCCCGCTGGGAAAGGGCAGACCCAGGAAAGGGCAGAGCCAAGGCGTCCCTTCCCGGCAACTGCACAGTCGTGGAACAGACCATCGCTCCACTTAGCATGAAACTGTGGGCAGGCCAGACTGGACCAGTCCGGCAGGTGCCTGCATCTCCAGTCACCTGAGGGCTCTGGGCCGGACAGCACGTCCCTCGCTGGGCCACGTCCCGACCCGCAGGGGCCCCAGAACATCATGAGATCAAGTCCAAGTCCCCAGCCGCCGGGCCTGCAGGAGGGCCCAGCACTGGACTCAGCTCCGAGGCCCCCCTACTCCACAACGCAGGGGGGCTCAGCCCCCACTCTTCACCAGCTGCCTTTGCACACTCTGTTCCCTTCCTCTGAAGCACCTCCCCCTCTACCCACCCACTTTCCAGAGTGACTCCTACCAACTCTGCGAGACTCCAGCCTTCTCTGCTGGTCTCCCTACCCCAGGGACACCCCTCGGGGGAGCCGCAGCCCCTGGGCCCCTGAGCCCCTGCGCCCCTGCGCCCTGGAAGCTCCCAGGGGGCAGGGCTCTGTCATCTCCACATGCAGAAAAGCTGGCCGGTAAATGCCAATGAAGTAAGGGAACCAACCAGTGGCAAACGCCAGCGCTTTCCCGGACATAGCTGAGAAACACGCTGGCAAATGAGACAAGTTAATGTTTCACCGGCCCCGACGCCTGAACGGGGAGACCCTGACCTTGTACTTCCATAAACCTGAAACCCACAGTGGCCCTCCAGCCTCCCGCTTTTGGAATGAAAAACAACAGCGGGAAAAAACCAAAAGGTTGACTGTACCAGGGTGGCTACTTTGCCAATAAATCTGTGACTTTATTGGGACAGAAGAATTTTCTGGGACAGACTGAGAGAGTTGTCGATCAAGTGGGAGGCAAATTGCTTCTGCAGACGACAGAGAAAGAGGCAAAGAAAATCACCGACGGCGTGACCTTTGCCCAGGGTGAGCTCCTAGCACCAGGAGTGATGCATCAGTGGGTCCTGTCAAGGCTGAGCTGTGCACCCCCAAACTTCACATGCTAAAGCTCCAGCCTGCCCGGTGTCGGGACGTGTACGGAGCCAGGTCCCGGGTGGGCTCCAGCAGGACGGCATGTCGTGGAGGAGGGGGAGACCCCAGTGAGCAGTGGCTCTCTACTCCGGGCACAGCGGGGAGACCAGCTGGTCACGGGAGGGGGTGGCCATCTGCCAGCCAGCAGGAGGCTTCCCCAGGAGCCAGCCCTGGCCACACCTCGCCCCAGGACTACAGCCTCCAGCACAGCGAGAAAATACACGTCTGCACGCACGCCGTGGCCAGGAGGCATGCCCCAAGCATCTGCGGTGTCTGCTTAGGGGCCCTCAGTGGACCGATATAGATCCGGGCCCCAAGATAGCTGGGAACTTTGACCTGCTGAGACAGAAAGCGGCTGGCCCCAGTCACCCTCTCCATCTGCCCGAGTGCGAGGGCTCGGTGGCCTGTGCAACCTTGAAGGTCCGCGCAGGAACGCGCTGCCCTAAGAGGCACAGCCCCGCACACACCAGGGCCGCCCCAAGATGCCCGCGCGCCATCAGGGCTGACTCGGTGTCCAGGCTACTCCGGCTTCCATGGAGAAGTCCAGAGTCAACGTGGACTTGTCTAGAGAAAGGTTCGGCTCCCTGGGGTGCTGCCGGCCACGCGTCCTCCCCTGCCCACCTCGCTCTCCTCCGTCCACTCCTGCTCCTCACTGCCTGGGCTCCGGACGACAGAAGCAGGCGGGGTGCAGGCCTCCTGGGTCCCAGACTCCTGCCCTGGCCCCTCGTGGCCCATCACCAGGGCCGGTCACTGACTTCTCTGAGCTACTGGACAAGGACGGCTGGCAGCACCGGCCTGGCTTAACTGACAGAGGCACCAGGTCCCACGTGCCCCAGGCCTGTGCTGGGGCCTTGAGAAGCAGCCCAGGCTCCAGGGGCCGCCCAGCCTCACAGCCAGGTCTGCCCCTCCCCACCCGCTGGGACCCAAGTGAGGTCTCCACTGCAGGGGGCTGGGGCACTTCCCTCAACAGGACTGGGGGGGGGGGGCCAGGGGACACGGAGAAGGTCTAGCGCGCGGCCAGCTCGGACATGTGGTCTCAGCGCTTATCTGAGGGCAGAGGAGCCTGGAAACCAGCCAGCAGGAAACAGCTTTTGGAGGCACCTTCAGGACCTCCATCAACACCTGGGGGCGCCGCGGGTGGGCGCCGCACTGTGAAGCATCCACAGCACAGCAACGCCAGTTCAGGAGTTCGATCCCGGCCAGTGGCCTGGCCAGGGAGGGACCCACATGGCATGGCAGACCTCTCCTGCCTGCCCACAGCTCCCCTCAGCAGTGTGTTTCAGCCAGTCTGCCTGTTCTGCTCCCCGCTCTGTCTCTGGGGGATCCTCTCACGGCCCACGACTCTGGCCTGCACCCCAGCTCTTGTGTGCATAAATAAATCTTACCAAAAAAAAACAAACAAAACCCCGCAGAGCTCATAATAATGATTATTATTCGCGAGTCACCTTTTATACGGATTACCAGCGCTACACTTCAAGCAGGCAGGCCAGTCCTCACGCCGCCCGGTGCCCGGTGCCGGAGTTTCAGAGAGGCCAAGTCAGCTGCCCAGGCACACAGCGCTGGACACGGGGCTCCGCCGCCCGAGCAGGGGCCGGCCGACCTCAGCTCCCGCCCGCGGGAGGCTGCCTCCGGCCCTCCTGGAGCCACCGAGTTTAACTAAGAAAGTTTCCCGCGACCGTCCGGGGCGCGGGGGTGGGGGCGCGGAGCCCGGGGCGCGGGTCCCCGCGCACCGCCGGCGCGCGCACGCTCGGTGCAGGAGGTTCGCCCAGGCCGCCGCCTCCAGCCGCGGGCCCTGACGGCGACCCCGGGCCGGGAGCCGGAGCCCACAACAATGGGGTTTCCCTGCGAGGCGGCCCCGCCTCCCGCGCCCCGAGCGCAGGCTGCGGGCTCAACTCTCCCGCGGAGCGGCCGCCGCCGGCCGGCCGGAGACACCGCACGGGGGAGTGGCCGCGCGCCCGCGCCCGCTGGGCCCGCCGCGCCGGCTGGGCGAGGGGCGGTGGAGGAGGGCGGCCGCGGCACCGGACCGCGGGGGCGGGCGCCCCCGCCTCTTACCTTCCTCATTCTCGTCAAACGCGGGGGGCCTGTGGGAGTGGTTCCCGCCCATATTCCGGCGCGGCGGCCGCCGCTACATGCCCGGCCGCGGGCTGCCGGCTGCCGGACGCGGGATCGGAGCGAGCGCCCAGCCCGGCTGCAGCCGCGCGCCGCGCAGGGGCGGGGACCGCGCCCGCCGCGCCCTCTCCTCCCGGGCGCCCCCCGGGCTGCGCGCCCTGGGCCGGGGGCTGCGGGCACCGGCGCGCCGAGCTCCCCCGGCACCCGGGAGCTCCCTGCGCGGGGACACCGAGCGGCGCTCCTCACCGGCTGCGGCGGGCGGGAGACGAGCGCGGCGCGGGCGGAGGCGGGAGGAGGCGGAGGGAGGAGGGACGCGCGGGGGACGCGCTGAGGGGGCGTGGTGGGCCGCGAAAGCCGGGAGGCGGCCTGGAGGAGGGGGCGCGGCCGGGCCTGCGGCGATCGCCGCTGCGCCGGCCGGGGCCGAGCGGGCGCGGGCCGCAGCCGCGGAGCTGAGGGCAGGGTCAGCCCGGAGGCGCCGGGAGGCGGCGCGGGGCTCGCTCCCGCCAGAAGCGCTTTGTGAACCGCCACCCCGCGCGGCCGCAGCCGGACGCTGTGCGGACGCCACCCGCGTCGCCTCGCGCAACCCCAGGTCGGAACGGCCCGCGCTCCCCGTTCCCGGCCAGACCGAGCTCTCCAGGGAGGGGCCCTAGGCTCAGAGCTGTCGGTCCTGGCTGCGAAGGGGCGCCCGGACGCCCCCTCGGGCCTCCTTTGTCCCCGGGCTGCGCTTCCTCTCCGCGTTTCTCTCTGTCGAGTGAGCGGAAGTAGAATCCAGACCCTTTTGCGGCCAGGCTCACCCCGCCATGTACTGGGGGGAGTGGGGAAGCCGCCTCGGGTCTCGCTCCGACGCTGCGGCCCCCGAGTCTAATTTATGGAGCAGCTTCGCCATAGACGGCGGCAGCTGCGGGGAGCCCAGACCTCGACAAGAAAACGGGCTAGGGCCCGGGGTACAGGAGGGGTTGGACGGTTGCCAGGGACTGGGGAGTGGGTGCGTGGGGCGGGAGTGGGGTGACCCGGACCCCGCCGGGGTGCCCGCGCGGGGGTGCGCAGGTTACCCAGGAGGTGCGGCCCGTCCTGCGCGCCCAGCCTGCTGGCTCCGGCAATCTTTGGCCACATCCTGCCATCTGCTGGGCGCCTGTAGCCTGGACGGTGCCCTGGAAGAAAGCTTGGTTCTCCAGTCTCC
Organism: Galemys pyrenaicus; assembly: GCA_019455555.1. Lineage (NCBI taxonomy): Eukaryota > Metazoa > Chordata > Mammalia > Eulipotyphla > Talpidae > Galemys > Galemys pyrenaicus. The sequence continues at coordinate 587,845 of JAGFMF010012216.1, forward strand.
ATCCCGTCCCCGCTGGCCCCACCTGGCCCCGCCCCCTCCCCATCTGTCTCCTTTAAGAAGGGGTGGAGGGCGGTGGGGGGCTCTCAGCCTGGAGCAGCCCACTCCAGCGCCAAGCTGCCTGCCCGACCGGAGGCACTAGCCTTATCAGAGCCCGCTCTGTGCGCATCTGTGAGAGGGGAGGGTGATAACCTTCTGATGTTTATAAAAGCATCTGGGGGTGTGGGGTGCAGCACGGGGTGAAGGGCCTGGGCGCTGACTTCCACTTCAGCCCTCAGTGCCAGTCTCGAGCCTCCCCAGCCTCAGTTTGTTCATCTCTAAAATGGGGTGGTATTAGTCCTCCGCCCCCTCCCCCACTCCAGAGCTGTTATGGGGAGTCCAGGGTGATGCTGGCCCCGCACATAACGAGCACAGCAAAGGTGTGAGTCAAGTATAAGTTGCACTGTGCTCACAATTCTGCCTTCTCTCCCTGTCCTCGCGGGGCTCCTGGGGTGCTTCCCCACACCGCTGGAGGGGACTGGCCATCACTGGCTTCAGCCGGTGGCAGACGGCGGGGGGCGGGGGGACAGTGTGCCAGTTCTGAGAGATGAGGCCTTAGGAGATGTGGCCTGTTTTAGCTTCTGCCTCCTCCAGAAGAACTGCCTGGAGGGCCTCTGCTCCCTGGAGGAGGGGCCCAGGGGGCAGCCCCGAAGCCCTGGAGCACAGCTGCAGGGCCAGTGCGAGAAGGCAGCTCTTGCACACTGCAGAGACTGAGGGAAGGATGTCCTGTGCCTTGATCCAGCAACTTCCCAGCTGGCTGAGTATTACCTGTGTGGACACTGTGGGGCCCTGAGAACAGAGGAAGGGCCCTTCCCATGGAGGCTTAGCCATCAGCAGAAGGCAGCCACCGAGGCCCCACCTAAATCAGAGCTAGCAGGCCCCCATAAGGTGCTCCCAGCAGCGTTGTGGTTACAGGCACAGATTCCAGCGGTCCGAGGTGCTGATGGCCTCCAAGCCCGGGGTCCCAGCCTGCTCCCAAGTTTGGCAAGTGGCCCCGGGGCTCCCCCTGGGGGACGCACCCTCTCCACTTGCAGGAACAGCCTAGCTCTCCAGAGCAGCCTCTCCAAGAAGCCTCTCCTACTGTGCCCACCGGCTCCTGAACTTTGCTAAGAGAGCGCTGTCTCCCCATTTTGAGCTGCCAGTGCAGCGGTGTCTGCATTTTGGAATACGGACGCCCCTGGCGACGCCATCGGTGGGTCTGCGTGTGGCTTCAGTCCAAAGTGAAATTGAAAAAAATAAAATTAAATGAAAAAAGTGAGGTCTCCCCACCCCGGGAGTTAGCCTCTTGAGACCAGACCTGGCAGGATGGTGGGAGTGTCTGTCTCGCAGCCCTGACACAGAGGAGCTGGCGACACAGCACCAGGCCCGGCGCTTACGTGCACGCCTGCAGGCACTGAGGCTGCGTCTGTGCCGAGCAAAGGCTCAGCTGCAGAGAGACGGGGACTTTGCCAGGTCACCGAAGTGAGGACTGACCCGGGAGCAATGCGCAGACCGCTCTGTGAACCAGCCCGACAATCTAAAGTTTGAGTTCAGTGCATGTAAGTAGGAAAGCTGGATCGTCCACATCGAAAACACAGCCACTCCTGATGGGAAGGGGCTGCTGGGCCTTTTTTTTTTTTTTTTTTTTTTTAAGATTTATTCATGCACACGAGAGCTGGGGTACAGGCCAGAGTGGCGGGAGGTGAGAGGATCCACCAGAGTCAGAGCGGGGAGCAGAACAGGCAAACGGACTGAAACACACTGCTGAGGGGAACAGTAGGGAGGCAGGAGAGGTCTGCTGCTGAGCCATGTGGGGCCCCTCTCTGGCGGGAATGGAACTCACGCAGCTGTGCGCGGATGCTTTACATTGCAGGGCTCACCCCACTGCACCCCCAGGGAGGCCCGGGACTGCTGATTCTAAGTCACTTTGCCTGAGGAGTGGACCCCCCTGTGTGCAGAGGAGGCCATACTGGTTCACTCACTTCTCCACTTCCCAGAGCATACCCGTGAGGTGCAGAGCTGGGTCCCCATTGTTACCATCTTCTTTCTCACCCCCACTATGGCCGATGAGCCAGATAAAGAAGAGGGAGCCATGGGCACCCCGCCTTTTCATGTCTTCAGCGCCTTCCTTTAAAGGGCGGCACTGGCTCGCGCCCGCCTTCCGGAGCATCAGCCCATTCTCAGGCCCAGACAGCCCAGGGCAGGGGCAGCGAGGAGGCCAGAGAGGAGGCAGTCTGCGGAGAGGCTGTCGGGAGGCCCTGCAAAGACAGCTTTAATCAGGGTGAAATGGGCACAGACCGGAGGGGGCTGGACAAAGGAGACACCGCAGGGTTCTGCCGGGCCCTCTGTCCCCCTTGAGAACGGTCTGAGGCAGAGCAAAAGGAGGAGCAGGGACCCGGTTTTGAGGTTGTTGTGACTGTTGCCTCGTCCAGGCAAGAGTCGAGGGCGGGGCAGGCGTGGTGAGAACAGGTCAGGCAGGGCCCCTGGGGTTTCCTGGCAGGCGGGGCGGGCTGAGAAGAGGAAGGGAGAGCTAAAGATGACCCGAAAGTTTGGCCTGAACTACTAAAGGGACAAAGTTGACTTTAACCAAGATGGGAAACTGCAGGTGGGCCAGGCCCCTGCACACGGGTGGGGCTGGCTTGGCAGGGAGGGAGAAGCTCTGGAGTCCCGAGTGGCAGGTGTCTCCCAGGGACACCTGCGCAGGAGGGTGAGCGGTGGGCAGCACGTTCATGCAGACGTGCACGGGCCGCCGGTATCTGTCGTCAGCAACCCCTGCATGTGCATCGTGGGCCGGCAGGACAACCCAAGAAGAGAACCTGATGGACACCCGCCCGGAGCGCGAGTGTAAGTCGCACCTGGCAACGGCCTCCACTTACCGCCTGTTCCTCGAGGTCACGTGCCCTGCGCTTGCACCTAGTGTCAGACGCAGGGCCAGGAGCACTAAGGAGACAGGAAAAGGTAAAGGCTGCGAGCGGCATTGTGGGAGCGAAGTGGCGGCTCTAGATGGTCCTCTGCATCCTTTATGCAGTTAAGAATAATGATGGTGCGCCTCCCTGGTGGCGCGAGGGGTTGAGACCCGCACTGTCGGGCTTCCGCAGCCACTGCAACACAAGTTCGATCCCCGGCCAGGGAGGACCCCCAGGGCGCAGCAGACCTCTCCTGTCTCCCCGCTGCTCCCCTCAGCAGTGTGCTTCAGTGGATCTATGTGTTCTGCTCCCCACTCTGTCTCTGGTGAATTCTCTTACTGCCCCCCATGCCTCTGGCCTGTACCCCAGCTCTTGTATGCATAAAAAAAATCTTAAAAAAAAATAGAATAGCAATGGTGAGCACGTCCTTAAAAGCCAAGTAAAGGGTTGTGCTTTTATTCCAAGTAGAGGGACTGGTTCTTTCCTCTTCCTACCTGACTTTATAAAATACCCGGCTGTTGGTGTCACAGTCTGAGAGAGCAAACATAGTCAGCAGCCAGGACCGCAGACGAGACCCCCACTCTCAGGAGCCTGGGGAGATCTTCTCCTTGCACCAGGGCACCGGGTTGCCCCTTCCATTGGCCCATCCTGACCCTTGCCCATGGTCATCTCCGGCTATGGGAAGCAGGGAGTAGGGGGCGGGCATCTGTCCTGCTCTCCCTCCAGTCTCCCAGCAGACAGCTCCCGAAACCCAGCCACATGCGCTGCAGGAGTTGGCCACGTAACGCTGGCGCATCTGGCAGGTTATTTGGAAGCAAGCACATTCCTCTCCTGTCTCCTCCAGTCTTGAACGCCATCCAGTCCCCTCGAGACAGAAGGACCGAGCTGGAGTCCACTGTGCTCTAGATGAAGTCAGCTCCTCACATCCTGATAAGGCCGTGCATGGTCTCTGACTCTGTGCAAAAAAGGAAATCAATTAAATAAAGCCACTGACTTCTTATCTGGCTTTTCTGGAAGGTTGATGATGGACGCGTCGTGGGGTGATGGTCCCCATCCGTGCATCTGACTCTTCTGCGGGACTTCTCAAGCCCCATGTATAGGCTCAGGATAAGTGGGGTTCTCCATCTGACTTAAGTTTCCTCGTTCCCATGGTGGAGGACACTGACGTCACCACGAGTGTCCCGGAGAGAGCTAACTTGAGTGACCTGACCTGTAATTTCACGTGCGGAGCCAGCCGAGGAGGCTAAGGAGAGTCCCGGACAGGCGCTTTGCGCCAAGCCGTTTTTACAATTTGCTCGATCAGATTTTGTTATCGTTTCTGTTAAGCCTATTTTATTTAAAACTTGATTCTGGTTCACTGAGAGTAAATACCATCTGCTTGCAGTCAAGTTCAGTATGTTCTGTTTGGCAGTATTGCCCATTATAAAGGGAAGAAATACCAAAAGGCTGTTCTGTGCTCGCCAAGATAAGGGGCGCTTTGCTCAGCCCCTCTGGGGTTGGAGCTGACTGAGCTCTGCTCGCAAGTGCTCTTAGTGACTGGAAAGTTGGCATCTCAAGAGTGATCCGTTTATTGTGTGTGTGCACGTGCTCATGCACCTCTCAAGATAAAGGTCCATTAAGTGCTACTAATATGGTGTGTCTGCATTTCATGGCAGTAGAAAATTTCCCTCGAGGCATTTTCAGAGTTTGGAAGCTGGTAGGCCAGCAGTTCTGGGCCCCTTGGTCTTACATTAAAGCAATTTGCATAGAAGCTCCATGGTGACTGCGGATTAAGCGTGTGTGGAGAATTCTAGCTGTAATGCGAACCGACCGGGGTCAGAGGGGCTCTGCAGCCAGCCAGCGTGCCCCCTGGTCGTTGGGTGCCGAGGGCTCCAGGGGTCACCAAAACCGTGCTGAGTCTGTGCTTGGACTTAGTCAAATTTGCACTTTTGAGCGACAGTTAAAGTCTTGCACAGCTTCTTAAAAGGCTCTGTGAACAGACCCAGCGGAGGAAAAGGACTGCAGCCTCCAGCCCACGGCATACTCTCTGTCCGGGAGAACACATTTGTCTAGGAAGCAAAGGCCACATGTAATAATGACTTGCTAAAAGACACCATGCACTGGGTTGGAAAAGGTGTAGCCTGGAAGGTAGGAGAAAGGCCTTTCTGAAAACGGAATACTCACACAGTCTGTGTTAGCTGAGCACGTGCTACCTGGCTAGAGACTACATTTCCCAGCTTCCTTTGCAGGCAGGTATGGTCATGTGACTAAGTGCCAGCCAATAGGATGTGAGAAATGGTGGGTCTCCCTCCTGGCATGCTGTCTCCCACTTCCTAGAGACTGTGATGGCCACACGATAGGGTGAGCCAGCTTCAAACCCCCTGGAGTGAACACACCCCCCAGGGAGCAGCCTGATAGAAGGAGTCTGGGTTCCTGGATAACCTCACGGGAGAACGTCACACTGGACTTGAGGCACCGCTGCCTGTGCGCTGTTGAGAGAGAACACACTCCCGCAGTTACACGACTTCGCTGCTAACATAGGGTTCCTTTGGTTCCGGAGCTTGCTCATTGCTTACCTGATACACACTGTTGTCCTCACTATCGTATCCTCCTCCCAGAACAACACAGGCACACAACAGACACCCAGAAACACTGCATGTTGAGTGGGCTTAATGGGCATATCCAGAATATTGCAGGGATGATTCAGGAAGCAGCGAGTGTATGGATGAGATCATGTCTAAGTATTCTTCCAGCTCTGAAACCCCTCGTGCTGTTTCTCAGAACTGAAGGTCAGCTGGGAACACAGGGATGACGAGCATCCTCTTAACCGAGTGTCTTCCAGACAAAGGATGTGGCGGGAGCTCCAGGAGGGAGCGGGAGACATGGACGTGCACGCCCACCTCCCTTGCCTCTCTCCTGCTCCTTAGTTACTCATTCATTCATTCATTCAGCAAACGTGTTTCTGGGAGGCAGGCACCGCTGAGGACAGAAACGAACAAGTCCCCGTGCAACCCTCACACCCAGTGAAGAAGCAGTTCCAGTGGTGCAGGAAAGCTGTGTGGCTGAGTGGGCGCTAAAACCTGGTAACACCATCATCTTGGGAGCCGCGACCTGGGGGAGAACCGTCACTGATGGTTTGCTTTGGGGAGCTCGTCTGTCAGAGCTGGTTCTCAGAGTCCCCGGCACGTCTGTCTTCAGAGCCACTGACACTGCCCACGAGCTGGGGTTCTGCAGGGACCGGAGTCCTGGCCCAGGCGTGGGAAGGGCGGGTGGGACCTGGTCAGCCCCCTGGTGGCCAGACCGTTCACTGGTGAGTCAGCCTGTGCCGCCACTTCCTTTCTGTCTTTATTTCTAGTGAAATGTAATTCGGATGCATTTTCTCATCCTTATTACCGGAACTTTGAGTCAAGTACCCGACAGAGTGCTGCTGCCCTCCAGCAGCTCGGTAATATAAATAGATGCTGGATTTGGTCGAATGAGAAATACTGCTCTTGTCTGGGGGTTCAGTGGGGAGAGAGGGGCTTGTCCAAGGGGCCTTCGGCAGCATGGAAGACGTTCTTGTGATCATGGCTGGGTTTTGGGAGGTAGTGCCCTGCATTTATTGGGCAGAGGCCAGGAAGGCTGCTAAACAACCTACAATGCTCAGGACAGCCCCTACAGCAAAGTAATATCCCCCTAAAATACCCATAGTGACCGAGCTGGAGAGCAGTGGTTTGGTCTATCAAAGCACCAGTTTCAACCAAGTAGCTTCAAACTCCAGCCAGAGAGCTGCCGCGGGTACCTTGAAATGCCCTCCTCGCCTGGATATTAACTGTGTCATTATAGAGCAGCATTTCTGTGACTGTCACCTGCGAGCAGCACAGGCTTTTCACTCCCTTTCATCCACCTGTGAGTTGCTGCTGCCAGAACCTGATCCCGCTCGCTCAGGCCCATTTGACTCGTCAGGAAGCATCACCATCTTCTAGTCTGGCCTGCAATTGTGGAGTTTATTTCTGACTTCAAAGACACCTGGACCCAATCCACATAATCAGAGCCATACGGAGCCTGCTGGGGAGAAAGAAGCAATGCTGAGGATGATGATTACCAGTGTAAGCTGCAGTGATTGCAGCATTTCTCTCCCCGCCTCCCCAGCCCTCTACCCCGACTGTCAGCACTTTATTGAGCATCTACTATACTCTAGGTGCTATGCTAAGTGCCGGCTACTCAGTGGAGAATAAAACGAACACCGTTTCTGTGCTCACTGCACCCTTTCCAGTGTGTTAGCATTTGTCTACACAACCCTCTGAGATAGGCAGGAACCATGTTTATTACAGATGTGAAAGTTACAGGCAAGTGCACAATCAGGATTTTCTGTTGCAAAGAATGGATTAAATCCTGTGTAAAGTGAGCATAAGAGAAAACTAGTAAAGGATATTCATTAACTCACGATCCCCAGAGAACTGAGCAGGGTGAGATGAAGTGGTCGCCGGCATCAGAACACCCCGGAGTAGGCTGCACGCACAATACCATGCTTCCAGGCACCCCCCTGGGAGATGCTGCGTGTGGGGGACCACACCGCCACGCATTTCTTCCCTGAACCCCACTCGGGTGCACAGAATTGGCAGGTCCAGGTCACATGCCTCTGTCCTGCAAGGGGACCTGGGAAAGTGAGTTCTGGAGCTCCATGGGCCGGGTCAGCAGGATTCATAACGCGGAGATCTCCTGCCCCGAAATAAGAGGGCCATTGAGAAGACGGCGGGCGGGCGCACCACGGTGACTCAGCCCAAGTGCAGGGCAGCGCAGTGCGGAGCCCGAGTCCTCGAGCTGGCTCGGACCCTTAGGGCTTCTGCACCAGATCAGGGCAGCGAGGCTGGTTGCTCATGCCTTGCTGCACCCCACCCCCACCAACCCAAAGTGCAACACCCAGCGGAATTAGCCTTCCAAAGAAAGGAAAAAAGACTTTCAGAGCAACAAGAACGGAGGGACTTCATCGCCACAGACCTGTAAAGGACACATACGCTCTGTAAGATACGTGAAAAGATCTCCAGAGAGAAGGAAAACGTTTAGGTCAAAAGCAACTGTGCAGGAAAAGGATTAGAGCAGGAATAAATGAAGATTAAATATTTTATTTTTCCTACTCTTAATTGACCTGAACAGGATCCCAGTGGTGCGTGAGCCCTGTCCCCTCTGCCTGTGTGGAGAAATGAGTCTGGAATGTTCTCACTGAAGGACTGTGGTGCCGGTAAGGGGCACAGAGCAGTTCTTGACGACTGGCAGACGGGGTCAAGGAGGAGTCGTGGACCCCTCGGTGGCTTTTTGGGTTTTTATTGCATCATCATCTCAGAGGCGACCAGGTGCATGGCAGGCAGGGGCATCTTCCCTCTCTGGGCTGCTGCTGCTTCTTTCTTCTCTCTGCCTCTGTCTCTCCCCTGCTCTTCTGCTCTCATTCTCCTATTCTTCTGCTGGTGTCCTCGTGACGCCGCCCTTATACGCCCGCGTCTCAGCCCAGGTGCGCCACCTGCACACGCCCACTCAGGCTGCGTGCAGCACCGCAGGTGTCCGTCATCACACCCATGGCAGGAGGGCCGAAAAGCCTGATAGTTTTCTCTGACCCTACAGGGATCACCCACAAACTGGGGTTCCTGGGGCTCAGTTCTGGGAATGACCGTGACAGCAGGTCCGAGGCCAGATCCCCCAGAAGCAACTCTGGAGAAGGGAGAGGTCGCCCCATGAAGTGAACAAGAAGAGGTGTCCAAGCGTCACCTCCTTAAGGAAGTCTTCTCGGACTGACCTGGGCAGGATTAATCCTTATTGTGATATCAGTGCTTCCCCCCAAAATATGCCTTCCCACCTCACAGAAGTGACCAAGTTGTCTACAATTCATAGTTTCCTACAGTGGTCTCCCCCATGAGCCTGAGTTCCCACAGAGTATTTGCTCTTTGAATTCTCAAGACTGAGTAGAAAAAAACGTGCTCATGACAGACAATCTACTAAACCACGTCAGTCCCGAGGCAGCGCCTGGGTCTGGGCCCACGTGATGTGGGGGAGGGAATCTGCTTACTGGAGAAGGTGACACTTGCAAACCAAAGTCCACAAAGGTGGGCTGAGGCCGGCGGACCCTGAGGGGTCACCACCGGTGGGGGAACTGCCCTCAGCTGATCTCCGTTGTGCAAAATGACAACTCTTCTAATGGGGACTAATTTGACCCTTTGGGGGCCAATCTGGAATTTCCCCTCACTACTGTTTGCCCAGCACCTGGGCACCTCGAGTTGTCCACTGGATGCCGAGTTCTCTCCGCCCAGTGGAGAGGGAGGCGCTGACCCAGGGGGAGGTGGGGAAGGCACGCCTCCCTCAAAAGAGGGGGTCCTCGACCCCTGTCTGTTTGGGGTTCAGGCGGCCTCCTTAAGCTCCCAGGTGGGCTTGTTATTCCTGCTGCTCCCCCCATACTGACTGACCTGGTGGTAAGTGAGTGAATGAATGAAAGGCAGGCAGAGCTGGATCAGAGTCTGCTTCAGATCATGTCCTCCTCTGCGTCTTGCCAGGTGCTATGTGGACCCCTCAGTGGCCACCTCCCCCTGGCCGTGATGGACCATCAAGACCCCTGTTTACTTTGCAGCCACGCACTATGTTCTCAATGCCGTTCAAGGCGGGAAAGAAAATAGGAGGAAAGCTCGCCTTCCATACACTTTACTTCCTAAGGGAAAGCTAGGCAATAAAATAAGTTTTGTTTTAGAAAAAACATGTCAGGGTGCGGCCAGGACTATGAAGTGTCGGTGTCATCCTTACTGCTCCGTTGAGCTGGATGCACTGACCTGAAGGTGCAACAGCTTCCCTCATCAGAAGCTGGACAGCATATTCCTCATGGAACGAGGCAAGTGGGGCTCCCCACTTTTTAGGGACCCTGGCAAATCATAAGCGTGTGCAATTAGTTAAAGAGCTTGCAGGGGGCCAACAAATTCTCCACGTGATCTCACTGCCCTCAGGCACCAGGAAGCCGGCTCAGCGTCTCCCAGAAAAATGTCGGCAGCTTCCGGCTTCCCAGGTTTGTAAGCAGCTTTGCTGCTGCCTTTAGACATAGCACAGCTTCCAAGAGCGAGGGGTGTGGGCAGCCCAGGGAAAGGAGACTCCAGGCGCCCACTCGTCTGCGTCCCTGGGACTCAGCGCAGGGAACAGTGTTCCAGGCAGGGGACCAGCACAGCCAGACGCTCAGGTGTCAGAGCAGAGCAGAGTGACACATTTGAGGCAGGTGCTTTACAAACCGTTGATGCCCGTACACCACGTCAGTGCCATAGCGCTTTCCAGGAGAAAGGTTTGATTCATTTCCAGACATTTCCTGGCTCATCTTTCAAAAGACTGATTTTGTAGTGCAAGAGCCCCACTTCCTGCCTGGTAGATCTCTGCTGACAGAGGAATAAGCAAGGAGACGGGAGTCCAAGCTGCAGTCACCGGGATGGAGTCGCGCGTGCCCCGGCCTGAGCCCCGGCGCTGTCTGCAGACGTCTGCGTGCCGCTCGGGCTGGCTTCTCCTTGCATCCTTGTTTCGGAGTATTTCAGGGGGATCATTCTGAATGTGTCTCCGCTGAATTTAACTCAGTCAGCAAACACCCCAGAGCCTTCAAACTCTGGTGAGTCAGGCAGCCCCTGTGGGTTTTGGGGTGCTTGGACACCCCAGCCAACAAAGAGGGGTTGGACGCATCCACGTGGCGTGGACCACGGGGGTTGCCGCCGTTTCCTGCCGCCACCCTTCAAGTCCCCTTTGGCCCCTTCTCTAGCCCCTTCCTCTGCAACTCAGACGCCCCGCTTCCCTTCTTTGCAATCGCTAGTTTTCCTAAGTGTTTCACTTCGTCGAATTGCCTGCTGCGGACACGTCTGTCTTATCTGACTGCGCGCTACACCCTTCCCCTGACCCCCTCCGTGTAAATGGCAACGCTTTCCCTTTCCTCCTGGCTGCGGAGAGTTCCGGGCGAGGGCGACCAGCCGTCTGCTCGGTTTCCTGGCCCCGTAACTCCGCTGCCTGCGCACTGCAGCCGCAGAGCTAACCTGGGACCGTGGCTTCGTGAGCTAACCTGGGACCGTGGCTTCGTGTTCTCCGGCTACATGCCCTGGACTGGGGTGGCCGGGTCCTACGGTGTTCCCATTGTGCAAGGTGAACCCAACGACCCCCCAGAGGCGGCTGCTGCAGCTGCAGCCCACCCGGCGTCTCGGCTCCGCTTCCTCTGCATCCTCTCGGCACCTGTGGTCTGAGAGTGACCATGTGCTCGTCTCACGGGTGCTTTTGCCCTGCGTCTCCCTTGTCAAAGGCAACGATGAACATCGTTTCCTCTGTGTCTTTCAGCCTTCTGGATTCCTCCTTGGTGAACGCCGGTTCAGATGTGCCCTATTAATTGCTTGCTTTTTATTGTTGAATTGTGTGAGGTCCTCACATACCTTGGAGAGCAGCCCCTTGTTGGTTATATACTGCGTGGCTATATTCTCCCAGCCCCTGGAGGTCTTTTCAGTCTACTTCGATTTTCCTTTAGCATAAAAGCCTTTTCATTCGCAGCCACCCCGATTGTTCATTTGCACTCGAATTTCCCTGGCGTAGAGGTCAAGTCTCAGAAACGCCTTGATCATGAGAGCTGGGGAGTCGCCAGTTTTCTTTCCTTTTCTGCAGCCTGGATCAGGCCTCACTTTGCAGACGTGAGCGCTGCAGCCACGGGCCCTGAGTGAGCCCCTCACCCCTCAGGCGGTGGGGAGAAGACCCCAGGAGTGGGCAGGGAAGCGCTCGGCCTCCGCGGCGGGCCCTGCAGCCCATTCGCAGGACTCAGTGCTCCCAGTGAAGGAAACAAGGAGCCATTCACGCAAGGAAGAAACCTCCAGACCGGAGCACAGTGCGAGCGGCGGTGCGGGTGCCGGGCCAGTTTCTGAAATGGTTTCTGAGGAGCCTCTGTCCCAGGTGAAGTTACCCCACTTCCTACAGGGCGCTTGGCCACGGGGCTCCTGAAAGGACAGAGGCCAGAATACTTGCGAGGCTTCCCGAGGGAGGAGCCTTGCTCACAGGAGCTGCGTGCTGGGGCCCTGGAGGGTAGGCGGCTCGTGGGGCCCCAGCCCTGGGGTTCACCAGCACAGGCCAGGGTTCACCATCCTCCTCCGCCACGCTGTGGCTTAGAGGCTTGGCCAGCTCGGTCTGGGGTGGGGGACAGGGCGGGGAGGGGAGGGAGAGGGTGCACCACCCAGGAGTGCAGGCCAGAGCCCCCTAGTCAGAGTACGGTTGTCGCTGGGGTGCCTGGCACGGGGTTCCTTGTCGCTGGGGTGCCTGGCATGGGGTTCCTCGGCTGGCAGTCACCCCAGAAGTGCTAGCTGCTGACCCTCGCTGGCTCGCGCTGCTGGGTCAGTGTCGGGGCTGTGAGGGCACAGAGCGCTCACCCTCTCTCAGCCCGGACCAGGGTGATGACCGCGCCGGGTCCATTTCACAGGCGAGGATGCAGAAAGATGCCGGCGGGCAAGCAGGAGCGCCCAGAGCGTGTGACTCCCCAGGACTCGAAACTTCAGGATCCAGCCCGGTGTCCATAAGCAGCAGGATGGGGGGTGCCGGGAGCTGGGTGCCGAGCGGCGAGTGCAGGCCGCCTGGCTCTATGGGCACTCCTTAGTGCACCTGCTGGTACCGGGTTTTGCAAACCGGACGTAGTGGCGACCCCGCCCCGCTCCTCTGCTCCATGCCTTCTCCGGGGTCCGGGAGGTGTCCCCGTTTCAGACGCAGCGCCAGGGCGCACCTGTTAGACCACAGCGTGCAGCCGCAGCTCCCGGCGCATGCGTGGGCTTGTTTGTTCACCGCGACGTTGCTGACTCCCGCGGGCGGGCACTGGACCCCCAGCGTGGGCGGTGCGGAGCCTCACTTGGGAAGACGAGGACGCCCTGGAGGAGGCGGTGGTGCTGCGCGAGGAGGAAAACGTGCTGCACGCCGTGGGCTGGGCGCTTACAACGGTAAAGGCCATAAGAAGCCACGTGACGTATTTCACCACAATAAAATGCTTGCACTGGCGCAGGTGGGCGCGGCGCAGCTCTGGACACGCCGCGTCCAGAGACAGCTGAGCTTCCGCCGAGAAGGCCCGCACAAGCGACAGAAACGGTATAGATTTCCCATGGAGCAGGAGCCACCCACTTACTTGCTCCCTCGGTCAGCCCTGCTAATCTGTTGACAAGACCCTTAAGTGGATTATTCAGTGTCCTATTTATTAAGAAGCCAGAGGCGGGACCCCCGGCCGGAGCGCAGCTGCGCACACCACGGCTGCTCCCCCAGCTCCGCCTGCTCTACCGCCGTGGCCCAGCCCGGAGTGCGCCCCTCTGCCTGGAAGGCCCGCACACCCATCCTCAGCGCCGTGGGGCCTGTGGGCCTGAAGACCCGGGGCCAAGCGCCCCGCAGTGGGCAGCAGCGCCTGGCCTGACTCGGGGACCCTACTCAGCTGCTGTGTGCGCAGATTGCCCACCGGGGCAGAGGGGCCTGGGGGCCTGCGGCTCCCTAGAGGAGTCAGCAGGTGGAGAGCAGAGGCAATCCCAAACACAGTTTACCAGGTCACCCCACTTTCTGAGGAAATGAAGGGTCAGAACTACACAGGGACCGGCCCAATATCACACAGCTGGCTAGCCTCGAACCCCGCGTCCTCTCCTCCCGCCCCTCTGCTGTCCTCCAGCTGGGGGTGGAGGGCCCGCAGGCGTGGACCCGCTGGTCTGGCCTGGCTCTGACCTCCACTGCTACTGCACTGCGCGACCTCCGGCGAGTCCCTCATTTCCTCAGCGCCTGGCTCCGGGCCTTGCCCCGTGAAGCTGGGATGTGACCGCACCCACACCGCCGTGCAGATTCTCACGGGTGCTGGGCCACGGTGTGGGCAGCGAGCTTGGCCCAGCCCCCACTGCGCTCCCATTAGCCGATTTTCCTCCGGGACCCATCCTGCCGGGCGGGCCGGCTCCGGAGTCTGTCAGCTCCACCTCTCGCCACAGTCAGTCTTAGCTCTTGGGCCCTCCTGCCCCCTGGGTGCTGGGCCTGGGGGAACCGCAGAGGGTCCGTTCAGCTCCCAGTCAGGAAGTGCTGAAAAAGACACTGACTTTTTTGAGTAAGATGCTGATCGAAAGATACTGAGTAAAACATCATGGTAAAGACACTGGTTTAAACACAAATGGGGGCCCTCCCTGGTGGTGCAGCGGGTTGAGCACCGCACTGTGAAGCATCCGCGGCACAGCAGCGCGAGTTCGATCCCCGGCCAGGGAGGGGACCCACAAGGTGCAGGAGACCTCTCCTGTCTCCTGCTGCTCCCCTCAGCAGTGTGTTTCAGTGGATCTGCCTGTTCTGCTCCCCACTCTGTCTCTGGTGAATTCTCTCACCTCCGCTCCTCTGGCCTGTACCCAGCTCAAATAAATAAATCTTTAAAAAAAAAAAACAACTAAAAACTTCTTTCACAGCTTCTTCCTCCCTTAGTCCTGGGCACCGAAGGCCCCAAGCGTGGCCTGATTGCGCCCCCTACCCCCCTCAGGCCCAGACAGCGGGAGGAGGGATGGAGGCAGGGCCTGGAGTCCACTGGGCCCATCTCTCTCCGGCCTAGTGGCCTCGGGCAGTTGCTGAGCTCTGGTCCCCACTGGAGGCTGGGGCTGTCCCTGCAGCGCCTGCCTTGGGGGGGGGGTCTCGGGCAGGGCTGGATAGAGGACCCTGGGGGAGCCCGCACTGGTCACGGGTGAGGACAGGAAGGCGTGCAGAAACTTGCTCAAGGGCGCGGCCACGGACACCGCAGGGGAGAGCTGTTCTCAACCCCGAGCCACGACACCCCCAGACACAGCAGCGTGGCTGCAGCGGAGCTCCGAGGTCTCTGCACCGGGTGTGCGGAGCCAGGGGAAGGACCCCTCGCATGCCCAGAAGGCAGCCCCCGCCCAGCTGCCCCGTTGGTCAGTGGGCACCACGCCCAGCCTGCGCGGCCTCAGGCCCTGGTCACGTGCAGCCTTGAGCGCTGTCCCGCCCCAGCTCTGCTGCACAAAGCAGTCCTCGCTCTGGCGCCACCCCGGGCCTCTGGGGCTCCTCCCGCCCACCCCCTCCCTGGTCCTCCGCCGTGGTCTGCCGGCCTGTGGAAGGGCGGGAGGGGCTGCCCTCTGTGCGTGCGCACCCGGCCAGCCCCCTCTCCTGGAGCGGAGCCTCAGGTCTGAATGCAGCCAGTGTTCCCGGCAGGTGGGCGTGCCGGTCCGCGCGCAGGAAGCCGAGGGCAGAGGACCACCGGACCGAGCAGCTGTTGGAGGGGCCGGCTGCAGGAGGGGCTGAGGCGCCATGGCCGCCCTGCTGCTCCTGGCCCTGTTGCTCCTGGCCTGGGCCCCCGCCGCGCGGCCTGCACCCCCGACCTGCTACTCCCGGACGCTGGCGCTGAGCCGGGAGGTCAGCGGGGACTTCGAGAGCCTGCAGGCCGCCGAGCCCCGGGTGAGTGCCTCCCGCGGCCGTGCACGGGCCCAGCCAGACCCAGTCCTGAGGCCGCCTTGGGGCTGGGGCACGGAGCCCTCCCTCCAGGCTTTGCGCCGTCTCCAGGGCATTTGTCCGACTCCCCTTCTCTTCAGTGCCGCTGACTGTACTTTGGAGGCGAAAGCAACAAGGGAAGGTCAGCAAAGACCTCGCGCTTCTTGTCGTCACTTGCGGCAGGTCGGGAGGAGCTGTTGTAGAATGTTTAAGCGAGTAAAAGTTGAGGCTGGCCATCACAGAGCCTGGAGCCCCAGCGTCCAGGGGACCAGGGGATCAAGCCTATTTAGACTCTTCACTGGCCTGGTGAAAAGGGGGTGGGGCCCCCCAGCACTGGGCTGCACCCCCTACGGGCGTGGGACTCTGGGCAAATGACCCAGTCCTGGCTCCACGCCCCACATGAGTGAGGGTGAAGGGGCCAGTGCAGACTCAGCTCAGCGGCAGCGCTCTGGGGCACCAGCGCACCTGCGCCCCACTGTGAGAGGGCGGGACAGCTGGGGCCCGCCGGGGGAGCACAGCGGGCCCGGAGCCTCACGCAGGCCCTGGCGCCTGGCCGGGGAGCAGAGCGGCTGTGCCTCAGCCTGGAGTGTCTCTGCTGGGCCGGCCAAGCTTGGCCTCCTTGGGGGCGGGGCCTGCGCTGCCCTCACACCCTTCGGCTTTCTTTTGAGAAGTGCTAATGTGTCTTTTATTCTAGTCGTGAAAGCCATGTGTGTTGTAAGAGGGTCAAAAATGCACAAAGAGCAAGGAAGATGAAAACTGCTCTCGAGTGCACCCCTGGGGCGGCCGCCGCCCACCGGGCTGGGGCGCTCGGCTTCCGGGCTGCCGGGCAGTGAGGCCAGGTGGACGCCGGGAGGGTGGGCGCCGACAGAGTGGCCTGAAAAGGGAGCAGCGGGGACTTCCCAGAGGCTCCAGCGAACAGGCTGCGTCTTCTCCTGACGTCTGCGCGCTCCCCATGCACTGCCGCCGGCCGGGGATTCCTGCGGCTGAGCATCCAACGGGTCTTGTTCCTTTCAGTGGGGGGCCGGGGGCTCCCCTTACTGCGCGTGTTTCAGAGGGTGAGGCTCCTCCTTCCGGGGCTCCTACCACCAAGGCTTTTAAAGGAAATGACTTTAAAAGATTAAAAAGCATCCGCCAGCTGAGAACTGCAGCGCGGGGAGGAAGCAGCGGACGCCGTGCTAACGCACATTTCACAACCGGGCACTGAGGCCCTCGGCAGCGGGGGCCCAGCCATGCAAGTGGGACAGGACCAGTGCCTAGTCTCCAGGTCTTCAGCCCTGTGACCCCTGACCCCGCTAATGAGCAAGGACTCAGGGCGGGGCTGGTCTCCAAGAACCCCGCAGCTGTGGGGCCACGCCCCAGGCCGCGTCTCACCACAGAAGGCGCTTTCCGAGCCAGCCAGGGGAGGACCTGGACCCAGAGCCCTGGGGTCAGGGGAGGCCTCAGAGGGAAGGGAGGCAGGGAGATAGCCATCTGCCGACAGGCCTGCGGCAGCGCCCACAACTCACGCCGTCTGGCTGGACGGCTGTGTAGCGCACACGGGGTGCTGGTGTCTGTGCAGCGGCCCCCGCGCACAGCAAGCCCCCTAAGGCGTGTGCACAGCAAGCCCCCTAAGGCGTGTGTTCTGACCCTCTGGGCGGAAGGTGGATTGAACGTACAGGGGCTGTCAGTCAGTGCTACCTCAGAAAACACGGCATGAAAAAATGAAGAAATTAAAAAGTCAGATTCTGGAAGAGCATTTTTGCGGTTTCGGGGAAACGGGGCTGGAGCAGGAAGGGATGCTCTGCTGGGGGGCACTGACAGGGAGCCCTCAGGTCAGCTAAGGGTGTACCCCTGAATCCCTTTCTGCAGGAGCCGTGTGTGAGGCACCTGCCAAGGCTCTACCTGGATATACACGTAAGAGGGCGGCCTGCCTGGGTGGGGGGGGAGGCACCTTGCCGGGACGCAGGCCCCGGCCCCTGTCCGTCTGGCTACTGTGCCTCCCACGAGCCCCCATTGCTCCTCCAGAACTACTGTGTGCTGGCCAAGCTGCGGGACTTCGTGGCGTCGCCCCAGTGCTGGAGAGTGGCCGAGGTGGACGCCCTGAAGGACAAAGCGCGGAAGCTGTACACCATCATGAACTCCTTCTGCAGGAGGGTGAGGGGCCCGCGGCCGCCCCACCGTCTTCCACCCCGAGGCGCGGAGCTCAGAAGGGAGGGAGGGCTGGTCGGCCGAGGAAGAGAAAGGTGTGTGGGCATCCAGTCCGCAGCCGCTCCTCCAGATCTGTCACCTCAATACGGGGGAGGACTCAGCATCACACCCCAGGTCACCAGAGGAGACTCTAGGGGAGGACGTCCGGGAGGAGCACCTGTCCGGTCTGGGAGGCGAGGGGAGGAGACAGAAAAGCAGGAATCTGCGCTGGGGCCCGCAGAAAGCAGGCGTGGAACCAGACCCGCACTCTCGTCCCCCCACGCCCCCGTGCAGTCCTTCCCTCCGAGCCACGCTCCCGGCCCCGGCCTGAGCACTAGTGGGTCCTCCAGGCTGCTGGGCAGTGATGGCAGCCCATCCTGACCCGTGTGCTGGGCCGCAGCAGCGCCTTCCCGAGGACGCACAGAACGACACAGCTGAGCTCCCGCGGGGCGTCTGCTCAGGGGCTGGCTCGGCAACTGTGTGTGGAGCGCACACACCCCCCCGGGACCTGTGCCTGACCTCAGGCTGTCCGTGGGTTCCCCTCGTGTGCACCTCTCCCTCCCCTTACTCTCCCAGGGAGACCAGCCGTGCTTTCTTCACCTTCCCACGGACTCATCTGTATTCAGTGAGTTCAGTGCTGTCAGTCCGTGCGCCCAAGGCCTGTCTGCATTTCCTCCCATCCCCACGTCCCCCCACACTCCCCCGTCCCGGGATGGGTGGGAGAAAGAAGGTGTTTATTATGCCTTTTTTATTATAATTATATGACTCCATTATATCGTTGTGACCCGGTCTGATGAGTGGGGTTGTTGGCGCTGAAGTGCGGGCCTGCTGCCTGGCCCTGAGCTGCTGCTCGGAATCCAAGTTGATTCACCCACTTGCTCCCCCACCCATCTATGCATCTGGTCAACCCACGTATGCGTGACTTGCTGGATACAGACGAGTCCGTGGGAAGGTGAAGAAAGCGCGGCAGGTCTCCCTGGGAGAATAAGGGGAGGGAGAGGTGCACACGAGGGGAACCCACGGACAGCCTGAGGTCAGGCACAGGTCCCGGGGGGTGTGTGCGCTCCACAGCCAGCCTCAGTGACGTTCCTCTGCCCACGTCTTTTTCAGGACCTGGTGTTCGTCTCGGATGACTGCAGTGCCCTGGAATACCCGAGCCCGGTGGCCACGGCCCTGCCAGGGCACCAGAGCTAAGCCACACTGGGGCACCCCAAGGGACAGAGGACAGCTGCGACCAGACCCCCTGGGCGACAGGCCTGGCCTAAGTGTCCCTGTTCTGCAGCGTCTGGACCCGTCACGTGTCCACCCTCTAGGAAGCAGAGCGCGAGCTCCTGCCTGGAACCCATGGCAGAAACGCAGGAGACGGTTAGACCTGGCTTCACCCGCCCGCCCACAGGCTGTGTCTCACAGAGATGCAGACACCAGCTCGGCTATTTCCTCACCAAGAAAAAATAAGCAAATTTGCTTCTCTTTTATGCACAACTAGCTGGAGAACCAGCAAAACAGTAATTTGGTAGCGCTGCTTCAGCGGGTTTTCTTTCTTGATGGGCGCCTACCGCACTTCGCAGAGCTTGCATTGCCAGCCCCCCGCCGCGCACACGTCCCTTAGCCATCCTTCGCTGTTAAAGAACGTTTCCCCGTAACGTGTTTGCAAAGTTCGCCATGTCAGAGAGCCGCAGGAATGGCTCTTTCATGGAAAGGTGATAAAACCGAATAAAGGCCACTGACAGCGGGAGATGCGCGCCTCGCACTTGTCCGAGGCAGGCTTCAGAGTCTTCTCGCCGCTCTTAGCAAGAGGCAGCTTTCTCCTGTTCCCATCAAGAGCAGGTGTTTCTGGGCTGCTGCAGCCCGTGGCCTGAGTGTCTGTCCTTGACGTCTGTCCAGTCCGAGCTCAGGTTCCACCTTTCACGCTCCTGGCGGGCCTGCCTGGCCTGCTCACAACCTCACAACACCAGGCTGGGGGTCCGGTCAGCTCACTGTCCGCGGTCACCTGCGGGTAAGTGGGGAGCCTGCTCTGAGCTGAGGCCCGTGTGGGGTCCCGGGCGGTTCTCTGCAGGAGACACGCATTTGTGTAATGAATTCACAGACCCGCCGGTGAAAGCCCAGCTCAGTAAGTTGGTGCACACTCTGGAAAGCGGCACAGAGAGTGCTTACATCTAAAAGTGGGGCGCCGTTTGACCCAACCATCCTCCTCCTGGGCATTTATCCAAAGAGAGCCTTCACCTCCTCCACCTCCGCCCGCCTTCACCTCCTCCACCTCCGCCCGTGTGGCCTTGAGCAAGTTCCTGGGTGTCCTTCCATCTCCCCTCACGTTCCTGGTCCCAGCAGAACAACGCCGTGGACAGTCCCTGCCCCGAATACGTGCTGAGGAGTAGTGGGGGGTGACACTGGCCTGACGTGTGGCAACAACACGCTGGCCTCAGGGACGTTCTCTCGCCCTCACCCAGCACCGCCAGCAAACACTGGTGGGGTCCAGGGCTGGAGTTGGACTGGCACCGTCAGCACTGCCAGCCTGCAGACACCTGGCCCTCCGGCTCGCAGGCCTGTGGGCCCAGTTGGAGCTGCGCCGCCACCTTCTGGGGCTCGGGCTCACGGACAGTGAGCCCTGGGCGTACTCAGTCTCCATGAATGCATGGGCCAACTGCTTGAGATAGATCATTCGGGGAGAGAGAGAGAGGGAGGGAGAGCGAGACATCCATCTATCCATATCCATCTATCCATGCACTGCCACGTTACCTGCCACCGACAGACGTATCCTCCATCATCACCAGCCATCTATATGGCTAGCTAGTATCTATTCCGTCTGTCTGTCTTCAGCTAGCTGACATCGATGTAGGATGTCTACATTTCCTGTTGGTTCTAGGGAGCCCTGCCTCCACCCCATTGCCAGCACCCCCATCCCAGCCATCGAGCCTCTTGCCAGATCCCTGGTCCAGTCCCTCTCATAGCTCCCAGCTCTCACTCTGGTGCCTTCCCACCCAATGCCACCAGCAGCCAGAACAGTCTTTCTTCAGACATCACTTAGATCAGGCCCTTCTCCTGCCGAAGGCTTCGTGAGTGGTGTTCGAATGTCTTGCCTTGGTCCATCCACGTGCAAGTAGTTCCTGGGGCACTCGCTCCGTGGAGGCGCAGCCTGGGTTACGCACGCCAGGACTGAGGTCATCCACCGCTGGCTCACTCCCTGCAGGCTGCTTGTGCCCTGGCCAGACTGTCAACTCCAGGAAGTGGGGGCACGTCTTTCTGTCTCACCACCGTCCCCCTGCACCTAGCACCCTGCTGGGCACTTAGAAGATGCTCAATAAACACATTCTGCTGGCTACTGGGTACGTCTTACTGGGGAGACCAAGGAGAGTCAACAGTTAAGGGCCCATCATTTCCAGGTGGCTCGCTCGCCCTGCTGTTTGCACACACCCAGATGCAGCAGCCACAGGGGCTGGCTCCTGTGTTTGGTGAGCTGCTAGTCCTTGCTGGTTCTGTCAGCTTCACCACCTCAGCCACTCACACACATGCGCACGGCATGCACAGACCCACACACAGAGACATGTACAATCACATGTGTGCACACACAAGCACATACAGACCCGCATCCTGCACTCACGCAGTGGCTGACTGAACCTCTCCATCAAGTGTGACTGTGCATAGCCAGGGGCAGTGAGCGGAGCGAGATCCTCCCCTTCCCTTCCTGCCCTTCAGTGTGCTCACTCATCAGTTGGACCATCTCAGTGTTCTGCTCTGCTGGACGCAGCATCACACCTTCACACCCAGGGGCGATTTAGACCGACTGAGATTTATAAGGCAAAAATCCAAGCCCAGTTGATTTGCAAGACTGCTAATCAGGTAAAGCCGCTTCTACATTGGCAGAACATTCTGCAGATTAGATGATCAAGAACTCAGAGGGTGGAGTCAAGGACGGTGCTGAAACGCATTCAGGGTTAGAGGAGAAGAAGAAAAAAATAGAAGAATGGAGCACGACGATGCGGAAAATCGCCACGCCAGCAGGCATAACTCAGACTTACGCTCCTTCACGGAGCAAGTATCCCTGGAATTATTTGGACATGGATATACATTTCAGAAACGTTTACAGTCAAGTTCCTGAAACGCAACTCTACTGATTTTTCAAGAATTTTCCAGCTGCCACACAAAGACAAGGAAATGTGCTCCAGAGTTTACTGCTTTTTAACTCACTTCATCTCGATCCTGGTGCTTCGGCATGGGGCCAGCTAGAGGGCCGCTCTGGAATGGGGGGCAAGGAGGCGCATGGGGGAGCAGGCGGGGCTTCGACTCCATCAGCGACATTTGCTTGTTTTCAAAGACTAAAATGCGTGTTAGTGAAATGTCAACAATGTCTCTGTCTGGGTGCTTGGGTGGTGGCTGATACTAATGTATCACTCTAACTCCAGAATTTTCCATGTAAGTCATTCTATTCATTGAAATAACTGAACTCATCTTCCAATAGGTGATACAAATGTCACGGTGGTTACATCTTTCCCTCCACTTTTCTTTCTGCAAAAAGCTAGCACTTGGGAGCAAGGGAGTCCTGGGGCCCTGTAGGTTCTTCTCCAGCCTGTGTAGCAAGCAAATCATCAGACAGATTAGAAGGAGAAAACAGCAAGATTATTACGTGCCCGTGAAGCGCTGCATGGATGTAGATTCTAAGGCCAAAGGGGAACGTGTGGGCCCCGAGCTGATGCTCGGAGTAGAGGCTGGGGGTCCAAGGAGAGGGGAGGGGCCTCACAGTCCAGGAGGGGCTCACGAGGGGAAGACCAGGTGATCCGTGATTGGAATCTGCTCTCCCGCATCCATAGTCTCTTTGCTAGAGAGCTTATTTCTGGTAAAAACCCTAATTCTTTATGACAACCCCAATTTTATTCCCCTTAGTGGGTAAGGGGGTGGTAAGTTTCTCCGAACCCTGCAGGATCTCCATTCACTGCAACTCGACAATCCACGTGCCCAGCGGCCCGTCCTTAGAACGCCCCTCTGAACATCTTGGAGAGTAGGTGGTGGGATTGGGGCTCGCCTGGGCCACTGCTCTTCAGTTATGGAGGAACCACCTCTGGGGGCCGGTCAGGAGGTGGCTGTGCCAGAGGCCACGGAACCTCCACAGTGCTCAATGGGCGCAGAGAGGTCGAGGCAGGTGGGGTCACGGGGCAGTTGGCTGTGGCCCCTCCAGAGACCGCGTCCTCTGCTCCCCAGCTCGGTTGGGGCGGCTGAGCCCTGCACCCCTCCCCACAGGCGCCCTCTGCTATCTAAGGGAACCCCCTCTCCCGCCCCGATGGAAGAGCTTTGTCTGCATCCTCTGACCTCCGAGGGACCTCCATGGGGCCACCCATCTGCTCTCGAGAAAGGAAAACCCCAAAGATGCTCGGGCTTCCAGCCCGGAAGTGGTGCTGGCGCTGGGGACTCCTGACGCCTCTGCCCCCGGGTGCCTGTCCCTCTTGCTCTCCCACTTCTCGTGGCTCTGACTGGCAAGTCAGCCCCTCCCCACTCACTAACTCCTCCAGCCACCCTCAGGCTGGGGTCCCCAGACCTTGCCTCTTTGCTGCCCCGAGTTGTCTGTGCACCCCCCCCACCCCCGCCAGTTCCCTTCCTGTGCTCAGCTTCAAATGGCAAATCCTGAACCAGTTCATCGAGTTCACTCCTGGAACAATATAATTTATTTAAAAAGAAAAAAAAAAAGCAATGCTGTTTTGATTAAAAATGAGGAGACAGCTGGGGAAGCCTCACTGCAGAATTAGTCCAGCCAGAGGCTCGTTCTCTGGAAACCACATGGTCACAGCAAGATTTACGAAGAGAATGAATCTGGATGCACAATGCTAAGACCGGAAAATCGCCAGGAACCAGGGGCCCTGGCCGGGCTGAACCAGGTGCTGGGGACCACCCAGGGGCAGGAGCGGCAGGACGGCTGGGCTCTGCTCCACCGGGCGCCCCCCAGTCCCCTTGGCTCCCCCTCCTGCCCCCCGCGTGTCATCAGCCCTGACAAGCCCTTCTCTGCACCACCGGCCTCCTGGACTCACTGATAAGCCTCCCTGCCTGGCCTGGCCTCCAGGCCGCAGCCTGACCCTGGGTGGGCCCCGACTGTGGCTCAGCGAATGTACTGACGCCTCTCATCTCTGGCCACAGGCTGTGCACCCCCCGGACGCCAGCCCCAGAAGTCAGGGTCCCCGTCAGGGCGAGGACATGGTCAGATCAGGGGTGGCTGAAGGAGCAGCCCAGCCCCGGCTGCCCCCACCGCCAGTCACCGCCAATCACCCCCATCCTCGCCGCACCATGGTCTGCGGTCCCCCGCGTAGGCAGGTCCCCCACTTTGCGTCCCGACGCACCTCTCACGTGCGCTCTGAACACGCGAGGACACGGCCTTGAGAAGGGACGGGGTCTGGGAGGACAGGGGTGGCAGGGGACCGCCATCCTGAGCCCCTGCCCTGTCTCTGGCCGCACCCCCTGCTCCGCTGCGCTGAGCCGGGATAGCAGCAGCCCTCGGTGCACGGCGCGCCCAGGGCTGCGGACGAGCCATTTCACAGAGAAGCTGGCAGAGGCTGCACAGCGACCTGAGCTGCCAGCCGGCGCCCCCTCCAGGACGCATGGGGCAGGGGCAGACGGGGCTGCGGAGCAAGGCAGCAGCCTGGGGGACAGCGGCCTCCGCAGGCCTGGCTTGCTGAGGTGAGTAGGGGCGGTGGGGCGCTGCCCCGGGTCACCAAGCACTTCGCCTGGACACGCCGGCCAGCCGGGGACGCGGTTGCTTGGAAGCTGGCCAGTGGCGGCTGCCAAGTGCGAGTAATTAAAACAAATTTGCACACACGAACGAGGCTTCCGCTGGCCAAGCAAATATTGACGTGGGGACGTGGACGAGCTCCAGGGCGACCGTCCAGTGTGCATGCCCACGGCGACCGCGTCCTCAGTCAGGTGCCGCAGAACACGATGCTCAAGAAGCACCTACGCCCTGTGCAGCGGCCGCGGCACGCAGGGAGCCGAGCCCGCTCTTCCCGGCCCCGCTCTCCGGGTCGCGGGCTGAAAGGCAGCGCGGGGCGGCCGGCAGCCTGCCCGTCAGCATCACGCTGGCCGGGCCTCCAGCCACGGGCAGCCTCAGGCCTGACCCGACGGTGTGTGCCCCGAGCGAGCACAAGCCACGGCCCGTGCGGGAGCCCCGGGTCTCCTGGGGGCGCGGAGCAGGTCTTGGAGGGAACAGCCGCACTGTCTCCACGTCTTGGTGTGGCCTGGGCTCGTCCCCCTGCCCTGGGCCTCCGTAGTCAGGTTCAAGACAGGGCGCACGACCCAGTCTCCCTCTGGGGTCTCCAAGCATGTTCCTCTGGCCTGGGCAGGGCACTGGGGCTGGGGAGGGCTGGTCACGGAGGCCAGCCCTTGGAGACCTGAGAGCCAGGGCTGACTGCAGCCAGGCCTGAGGGTCTGTGCAGCAGGAAGGGCAGCACCGCCCTCTGGTGGCCACTAGCCAGAGTGACCCAGAATGCCCAGGAAAATCCCCCTTACCCGGCTCTGCGGGTGCCAGGCCCCAGCTCTCTGAGGGGGCAACGAACTGGGTCAGACACGTGCAGCCCAGAAATTCAGGCCTCAGGGGCACAGGTGTGTGGGCCCACAGCTGTGTGGCCCCGCAAACCTGGGGTCTCCACTCCTTCCTCAGTAAGACGGTGCTGGTGTCCACATGACACCCTGTACCCTGAACCCTCCCTTCTCGGCACCGCAGCTCCCACCCTGGACCAAGCTGCAGGTGCCCGCTCCCAACCTCGCCACACCTGCCCCAGGTGTGGGTCTGCTTGTGCTTGGGGTGCACGTCTGCCAGAGGGTCTGCTGAGAAGGAAGCCTGGGCACCCCTCCTTTGCTCCAGACGGCCTCTCATGCCACCCCCAGTCAGAGGCAAAGTCCCGGCCACCACCCCCCCAATCTCGTCGCCGCCTCTCCTCACTGTCTGCCAGGCTCCAGCGCGCGGCCCGCCTTCTGCTTGGAGCTGCTCACCGGGGCTGGGGCGTCAGCGGGGCAGGGGCCTCCGGCTGGCCCACTCCTCCGGCTCCTCCTGTGCCTGCCGCACGCGTTGCAGCCTGAGCCCGGCGGTGTGAGCGGCTGAGGTCCCGTTTGGCCGGCGTGGACCCCGCTGGCGCAGGGCAGAGCGAAGGCTCTCCCAGACGGTTCCCAGAGCTACGGCAGAAGTGCGGGTCCCGGCGGCCGGGGCGCCGAAGTGCGGTCTCGGGGCCAAGCGTCGGGAAGGCTCCGGACACCGGGCGCAACACAGAAAGCGGGTTTCCAAGTGAGGAGGCGTGTGCCTGGGGACAGGGTGCCAGGTGCAGGAAGCAGCTCCGGCCCCCAGGAGATGCTGCCACGCCCTCCCGCTGAGGTCCAGAGCCCGGTGGTGGAGCTGAGGTTCAGAACTGGCTGGGGTAGACCAAGGCCCTGGCAGAGAACTGTGTTCGAGCCCCGCTCCAGGAGCTGCAGGGCGGGTCCCCTTTTCTCTGGGGATGGGTGAGTCCTGCACTCAGGGCTGAGTCTCGCTGGCAGCTGCAGGAGGCCCCGTGCCCCACTCCCTCATGCTCCCCCGTCCGTGTGGTCCTCGGCCCCTCTGGGACCAGCCCGTTGGGTCCGCCGCCCTCTGCGCCCGCCCTGCGGGGAGGTGCACATGCTCTCGCCATGGCCCAGAAACCCAAGGGCGTGGGCGGGGCGGGGACCCAGGAGAGGAGTGGAAGCGCCGGCCACTTGGCAAGGGGCTTCCGGCACTGCAGGCCCAGGGCTTGTACCCCACCAGGGAGAGCTGGGGGCGTGTGGTCGGGCACCAGTCCGAGGTGCTGGTCCCCACAACACCAGGCAGTTCACCCAGCCCAGCGGGGGTGTCCTAGAACTTCACTCAGTCCTGACGCTACCTGGAAACGGGGCCAGACCTCAGGCTGAAGGGCTCACCCCCGGGACAACCCTGGCGGTGCGGGGTGCAGATCTGGGCTGCCCCCCCTGCCCCTCGGGCTCGAGCCACTTCCGGACCAGCTCCCAGAACTCAGAGGAGCTGCGCGGGCCGGCCAGTCACTGTGCAGGGTAGAGGTCAGCAACAGCCAGGGGGACGAGACAGAGGACAGGCGAGGCAGGCACCCCAGGGCCCACATCCCTGGAGGTCACCTGCGGGAGGCGGCCCCTCCTCTCTCAGGCACGGCCCATGACGTCACCGGCCATCACTGACTGGCCCAACCCCCAGAGGCAGCGTGCAGCTTAGACAAGGGGCTGCTTCCAGCTGGCAGCAGCTCGGGCGGCAGGCGCTTTCCAGAGGTCAGCCCCGACAAGGCACTTCATCACTCTCACCACTTAGGAAACTTCCAGAGCTTCAGCGCTTGCACCAGACACGAGACGGAGACCAAATACGCATGTCTCATTATAGGTCGCAGGAGGTGTTCTGGAAGGGATGCCTGGCTGCTGTGTGGTGTGGACGGTGCGGCCTGACCTGGGGCTCGGAGGGCCCAGGAGGCTGGTCTAGGGCAGTGGCAGAGAAGGTGGGACGTGTGAAGGTGACCAGCCAGACCCGTGGGGGGCAGCAGTGAGGAGATGCCCCAGATCCTGTGAGGCAGGAGGGCGGGGAGCAGCACGGAAGCCACTTCCCATTGTTGTGACAAGAGGGGGCCTTTGCCCTCTAGGGAGAGAATCAGCCAGCCAGAGAAGGTTTTGAGACTCAGCCTGAGGGACCGGTGCTGGAGCAGAGCTGGGCCTGGCTGCCTGAGGCAGCTGGGAGGAGGTGTTTAAAGAGCACTTTTCCCCATAGGCAAGCTATGAAGACCACCCAAGTTCTCAAAAATAGATGCCTGGATCAAGAAGATGTGGTATAGATACACAATGGAATATTATGTAGCAATCAAAAAGGATAGACTAATGCAATTCCCAGCAACATGGATGGAGCTGGAAGGGGTTATGCTCAGTGAAGTAAGCCAGAAAGAAAAAAAATGGATGGTTTCACTTATAGGAGGAATGTAGAGGAAACAAATAAGGGACTAAGGGGAAAAACACCAATTACAGTAAGTTAGAAATCAAAATCAACAGACAACTATAAATCTGAGACACTCCCTAGGGGAGGAGGAGGGAAAAGGAACGGAATGGGTGGGAAGACACCAGGCACTATGGTGATGGTGCACGGGCGAGTTGGTGATGGGAATTTCATGGGGACAAGAAATATACACTGTACAGAAATGAAAAATAATGTAAAATGTATATGAAATTTTTAATAAGAAGAAAAACATAAATAAAGGGCAATGCAGAGGCGAGGTGGGGCGGGGAGAAGCGCGTCACGATGCTCTGGGCGGGGTCCCCGGGCACACACAGGTGGGCTCTCAAGTGCACCTGCCGGCTGTCGGCCTTGCCCCGCCCAGAAGCTGTGAGATGGTCCTCGGTCAGTACCTGCTGCGTGTGTCTATCGGGCACCTCACGGTGGGTGTCGTGGGCCAACATGCTTGGACGGGAACCCCAGTCTGTGATTCTACCTGCTCAAACAACTCGGGACAACGCAACCTACCAGCGGGCAGTTTCTTGTACCCAGGATACACGGCCCTTATGCCCCTAAGTTACTTCTTTCTGAAGCATTCCCTAGGATTTTTTTTTATTATAGCCATAGATGTTATTCAAGCCCATATAAACCTGTTTTGTTCTCATTTAAAAATATTTCACAGGGCCTGCCTCACCCATACTGCGGCAAATGCAATGAATGGCATTGCCATAAAAGCTTGCACCATCATGGGCTACATCAATAGGGGTAGAGTGGCCAGAATAAAGGAGGTGATACCTACTGGATACAACTAGAACACATGTTTCAGCATGTGCCCCAGCCCAGAGAGAACATCGAAAAGCAGGTGTGCCCAGAGGAGGGGCTCCCCAAAACACTCCAAAACTTCAGCTAGTGGGATGGTCAGTTGTGGGATCTGGGAGTTATTCATCCTAAAAGTAAGAGGAATCAGAGAGAGCAGAATACACAAGAACTCTGGTTATTTCCTCATTGTCATTTTGGGGTTGGGATGAGTATTGTTAGGTTGTTCTGGTTGGTGCCAACAGGTAGAATTGAGAGCCACAAATGGAAGCTGCAGGAAACAGGATTTGACTTACACAGAAGGGGTCCTCAGCAGGCAGAGCTATCCAGCGCAGAAACAGACTGACAGGGGCGTGGGTGAGCCCCTGTGCCTGGAGCAGTCAAGGGGAGACAAGACTGCTCGGGAACGAAGCGGTGGAGTTTCTGTACTTGAAATCGGACAAGGCGATCCTCAAGCTACCCGCCGCGATTCTGACTCCCATAAACCCCGGAGACGTGATGGCAGCTGGGACCCACAGGGAGGCACTGTCCTGGCCCTACCAGCCTGGGGCCACACTGCATGGGAAGAGACCAAACCCTCAGAGCTGCAGGTTGGGGAGGGGGCCTGAGAGCAGATGCCCACTTTAAAGACTGGAAATGGGGTATAGTCTGGGCTGGTCACCCCAGTCCCCAGGAGGAACCAAGACCCAGATGCCCAGACCCCTCTCACCCCTCCTTATTTGGACCAAGAGTTTATTTCCCCTTATCTGCGAGGGGCCTGACGTGAGAGGAAAATGAGATAGTCGCTTCCACGTAAACAAGAGCGTCCCGTCCACACGCTGAAGCTGGGCGAAGAAGGCCGGGCTGGTCAGCCAGCGGGTGGGCCCAGAGTCCATCTTCGTCACCAGGGCTTCGTCACTTGCTCCTCAACCCCTGACCCACCCCTGGCAGCCAGCTCGGGAGTCCCCTCACCTGCACAAAAGTCAGGCCACACACCCGCGATGGGTGTTGCTGCGCTGGCGGCTGGGCGTGCTGACTCGAGGGGCTGACACTCAGCGCTGTGGCCCCCAGGCTCCACTCTGCATCGCGGGGAGTCGGGCTGAGGGCGGGGACCCCACTGGGTTGGCCAGTGTGGGCTCTGGGCGCTGCTGTGCCAGGCAGCTCCGTGTCGGCATGTGGTCACCTGGCAGGGTCATCCTTTGTGATGGCCGTCCTGGGCATTCTAGAATGTTCAGCAGCAGCCCTGGCCGCCGTCCACACATGTGTCACCGGATGGTCGCCCAGTCATGGCAACCAAAACTATGTCCAGACGTCGCCGCGTGCCCCCGGCAGGGAGGCAGGAGGGCCCGGCCGTGGGCACCGCTGAGCGACAGCCTGCACCCCACCCCAGCTCTGCTTCCAAAACATTCTGCCAAGACCCCGGAGCAGACAGGCCGTTAGGTTCTATGCTGGAGCTTGCATTGGGCAAGGCCTGTGGGAGACCTCCCCTGTGGCCCCACACCTCCAGTCCCTGGCGGCTGGGGTCCCTGTCTGGCCCTGTCCTTCTGTGGAGGAAGACCGTGAGGCCGGAGAGGCTGAGCGAGCGTGGAAGCTGCACGGTCCAAGGTGCCCCTTCCCTTCCGGCGTCCCGCCCTGCCCGTGCCGGCCCGGTGCAGCCCCGGCTAGAGGCTGAAACTCTGCGGGGCAGATACCCCTCCCCTGACGGAGCAAGCCTGGCCCGTGAGCCCGACAGCCACGGCCGCGAGGCCTCACTAGGCCTGGGCGGAGGGTGAACGAGCCGCGCATGTGAGCCTGCTGCTCAGGGAGGAGCGAGATTGCGGCTGCTATTATGAGGGTCACTTTTTCCCCTATAAAAAGAGTAATTTTCATTTACAGAGGCCCCGGGCGATTTTCCACCTAATTTGACGTTTTATAATGTCTGCGAGGCCACGCTGCTTTGGGTGGCTGTGTGGCCCTAGACGTTTTATTTTCAAATTTTCAGGGTTATTGGTTCATCAGCAGCAAAGGAAAAATGCGACTGGTTTTCATGGGTCCTGGCGGGAGAGGGGGCAGACGGTGGGGGGACCCGGGCTTGCCGCCCCACGGAGCCCGGAGCTGCAAAGGCTGGGGTGCTCTCCCGGGGGCAGTCCTGCCGAGTGGCTGTCTCCCCACCAGGGTCGCTGCCTCGGGGTGCAGAGCACCGCACCCGGCCGCTGCTGGCCTCTCCTGAACCAGCGCGGCTCCCCGGGGACGCAGGCTTCCTCCACCCCAGCAGTGTGCGGGCCTGGGCCGCTCCCCCAGTTTCGAGGGGAGAAAAGGGGCGTGGAGAAGGTGCCCGCCGGAGCAGGGGCGGGAGGCACATCTGAAGCCGGCGGGACCTGGCGCGGAGGCATCCGCCTCCTGCTGCCACAGATGACCCCCAACGCCACCCAGCCCCCACCTCCGGCTCCCACTTTTGACTCCACGTGGGTCAGGAGCCTCCAGGGCCAGCACCAGGTACCCCTGGGCTCTGCTTGGCGTAGGGGGCACCCAGCTGCCCCTCGGTGCTGACAGCACCCCCACACAGACCCCAAATGAACCCCAAAGGGCAGCCGGGCTGCCGGGCCTCAGCTTCCTTTTCTGTAGAACGGGCGGGGCGTCCACCCCCAGGGTGCGACGAGGCTGGGGTGAGCTGGGCAGGAAAGGGCTCCGCTCTGGCTGGGGCAGAAGCCGCAGGGGCAGCGGGAGCAAGGACACAGGCCGGCGGGCTGAGCAGAGGACGGGAGGAAAGACAGGGTGGGGCTGAGGGCCAGCTGGGGAGCCCGGGGGGAGGACGGACGAGGCGCGTGGCCGGCACTGACCATGCGCCGGCCGAGCGGCCTGCACCGGCCATCCCAGAGGAGACCATTCCATGCCGGGTCGGCCCAGCCCAGCCTGGGGACGGTGCCGGGGCCCCCAGCTCCCGGGGAGCCCCATTTGTCCCAGAGAGCCTCTGCCAGTGCCACCTCTGATGCAGCAGGAACACACTTTGCTTTACACCATCACCCCTGTTCTGACGGGGGCAGAGGACACCAGGTGGGCACAAGGCCATTGAAACCCAACGCCCAGCCCAGGCACAGCTGCACATCGTTCTGCCAGGGGTGGGGGATGGTCCGGGGTGGGTGTGAGGAACATTGGGGGTTCAGAGATCAGGGGTGGGAGGTGACGGGGTGGTGAGGGGATGGGGGTGCATCACACCTTGCGGGTTCTTTCTGAAGGACAGAAACTCTGTCCTTCCCATGGGGAATTCCCCACGAGCAGACCGCCCAGCTGCCTCGAGGGCCGTAGAGGGCCGTTCCCGGCCATCCCGTAGGTGGACGCGAGTTGTTTCTGGCACTCTGGGTGGCCCTGGACGCTGAGCTGGACGCCCCCGAGCAAAGGCGCCCGCCTTCCTTACCTGGGGGCCCTTGGCTGCAGCCAGCACAGCAGGAGCCCAGAGGACTGGAGGTCCGGCCCCACCAGCCCTGCGGCCACACCAAGACCCCTTGACCCCTCAGCCCTGCAGGAGTCTCTCTCCGGAGCCGCCTCTGGCTGTGAGCGGACCCCACAGTCGCACGCCTGGGCGGTCCCTCCAGACCTTCCTGGAGGAGGAGGCTCGGCCCAGCCAGCAGCAGGCGGGGAGGCAGGGGGACAAGGGGGCGAGGGGCGGTGATTCAGGCCCAGACAAGGAGGCGGAGGGGCGGGGGGGGGGCTGGCGCCTCGGCCGCCAGTGGCCACGCAGAGGACAGAGCAAGGCGGGGCAGTGGCCACAAGCACGGACAGACAGAGGGGCTGCTCAACCCCCACGCCTGGCCTCTCCGGCCCCAGAGGCAGCTGTCCCCGCAGCTGGGCCTGGGGGTGGGACCGGGCTCACCGTCTCCGTCCCCTGGCACCCCGGCACCGCCGGCCGGAGCGCGGCAGAGGCGCAGGGGAACGGCGGGGACGCGTGTCGGGTGTGACGGGATCTGACAGGTGCGCTGAGCCGGGCCGGGTGAGTGCTGGGGACTCCACGGCTGGGTGCCGCCTCGGGCGAGTGCCCAGCTCCCTCTGGGGGAGAGGGGAGAAGGGAGGCCGGCGGGGCCGACGGACGGAGAGCGTGGACGGCCCTCCACACGCAACTAAGACGAGAGTGAGACAGCTCGCCTGCAGGTAGATGACAGCGAACCAGGTTTTCCATCAGCCTCAGTGACAGGCCCCTGGTCCTGCGCGCAGGCCTGAGGGCGGCACCTGGTAGGGGGCAGGCGTGCGCAGGTGGGCGCTGAGACACGGGGCGTACGAGGCAGTGTCCCGGGGCGCCAGCCGCAGCAGAAGCGGCAGAGAAGCAGAGCCCAGAGCGGGCAGCTCTGCAGGGGCCAGGAGACCTGCTGGCCTGCGCCGGCCATGCGCCCGGTGCCCTCACTAAGGCGGTGCAGAGATCAGCAAAAGCCTGAAGAAGCCCCGAGGGCCCCAGGGCTCCTCCTTCACTGTCTGCCGGGCCCTGGGAGCCTGCCCGGGCCCTCCCGCCGCCACAACGCCCAGCTGAGCTCCCCGCACGGGCATCGCTTGGGCGAGCTGCTGGCGGAGCCGCGTGAAGCCCGGGGTCTGCTTTAGCAGGAGTGAGGCGCAGGCACGGCGGCATCCGTGCCAGAGGAAGATGCCGGGTCCTCAGTGCCCCAGAGCTGGGGCCTGCCGCACCCCACCAGGGCTGGTTGGCGGCAGAAAGGGCAGGAGTGCATGTGCAGGGCCGTCCTGTGGCTTCCGTGGGAGGAGTACTCGAGGCAGGGCACAGGCTTCCAGCGGCCGCTCTGGGCCGGGCCCCGGGGGTCAGGATGGGGGCTGTGCCTGGGGCGCGAGCCGCAGGGAGGCTGGGTGCGGGCTCCGCCTTGGCTGGGGTGCACTGCCTTGAGGAAGTGACTGCCCCAGGAGAAGGCGCCCTCCACGGTCACTGGGGCCCCCGAGTGCAGGGTCAGAGAATGATCAGGTCTTTGCACCTGCCCACCACCGTGATGCTGGACACCTGCGGTCTGTGAGCGTTCCAGGGTGGGCATGCGCACGTGGGTGCACCTGAGTTGGACATGGGCTTAAATGGGCGGCGTCATGAGGACGCCAGGACCGACAGTACTGACCAACAGTACAGACCAAAGAGTAGCAGTGAAAGCAGCAGCACAGCAGCCGAGAGAGTGAGATGCGCCGGGGGCGGGCAGGCCTCCCAGCCCCCGGCACCCCTGCCTGCCATGGACCTGGCCACCTCTAATAATGAAAGCATGGAAAGCCACCGAGGGCTCCAAGACTCTCCTTCCTTGACCCGTCTGCCCGGAACCATCCCGAACCTGCCCGGTGCCGCCCTCCTGCTGCTACACTGAGGTCAAAGCTTCAGACTAAAGAAAAGGCGTGTGCAGGGGGGTGACCAGCCACAGGGACCGGGGGGTGGGGAGGCCGGCAGCAACGCGCCCCAGCCCCAGTGACTCTTCCCGCTCTCTCTGGCCTTCTCTTTCTCGCGTCACCTCACGGCCGCTCTGCTTCTGCTGTCCCTCCTCCCGGAACCAGCCTTAGTCTCTGGCTGCCTGGTGCCCGCACGCCCGCACGCCCGCGGCCCCAGTCCAGCACGCGCGCCCCAAGTGCCTTCGCATCAACACGATCGAGCCACAGGCAGCAGGCGCAGGCCAGAGGCGCAAAGGCCTGACGTCCACGCCCCCGCAGCTGTTACGCCCAGGAGGCTCGGCTCAGAGCAGCGCTCGCTCAGGTCCAAGCCCAGCCCACCTGGCCCCAGCGCGGCAGTTCCCAGCCCACCCTCAGCATCCCTGCGGCAGCAGGAGGGCCCGGGCAGGCTCGCCACGGTCCAGGCAGCATGAAGGAGGCGTCCTCGAGCCTTCGGCAGCTTTATTGGTCTTTCCGCATCAGAGGTGCCCAGGCAGAGGTGCCACCGCTGGCAGAGAGCTGGGGGGCAGGAGCTGGCCCCCAGTGATCTTCACTCTCCTGCTGCTGCTTCCTCTGCTCTGCCTCTCTTCTCCTGGCGTCCTCGTGACGCCGCCCTTATCGCCCGTGTCTCGGCCAGGTGTGCCCACCTGCGCACGCCCACCCCCTACGGGAGGCGCCGCCTCAGGCTGCGTGCAGCACCGCAGGGGTCGGTCAGCACGCCCACGCGGAGGGCGGGCAAGCTGACCACTTTCCATTTACCCTACAACCCCACCCCCGGGGAACGCTGCAAGAGCTACCTGCAGCTGCAGAGTGACACCCATGGCATTTGTCTCAGGCACCAATCAAAAGTATCACTGGCAGAAATAAGAAATCCAGTGCCAGGGCCTCCCTGGTGGCACAAGGGGTTAAGCACCGCACTATGAAGCATCTGCAGCCACTGCAGCACGAGTTCGATCCCCGGCCAGGAGCTGACCCACAGGGCACAGCAGATCTCCCCTGCCTCACCTGCTGCTCCCCTCAGCAGTGGATCTCAGCTGATCTGCCTGTTCTGCTCCCCACTCCGTCTCTGGTGAATGCTCTCACCCCCGCACCTCTGGCCTGCATCCCAGCTCTTGTGTGTATAAACAAACAAATCTTTAAAGAAAATCCAGTGCCAAATAAGAAAGCAGGTCTGTGCACAGGGGCCGGCGGTGCTGGCAAGGAGGGGCTGAGCTCCTGGTCCCACACTCCAGCGAGGAGCCCACCTCCCCAGCTGCTTCCCCATCAGCCCTGCAGGCCCCATCGGCTCACTCCAGCCAAGGAGAGGGGATGAGAAATTGCAAGCCCCAGCCAGCCGCGTTCAGAAACAGAATGAGGAGTTATGTGGGGTTATTACCCTAAGGAGGGCTTTGTTTTACTGTCTCCATTTTAAAGTCTTTCATCTACTTCTCAAGATACTGTCTGGTTTAGAAAAATCACCTACAATAAATGCGCGTGATGAGTCTCTTACTTTTGAACATAGGAAGGCATGCAGGTGTCATTCATAGAAAGTGAATTCCTCATCGCCCTCCCCCCAGATAATCAAATAATCGTTCGGCAAATATTTGAAGCGTGACTGTGGAAGGGATGCTGGCTGGTGACCTGCTCACAGTGAGTAACTGGCCGTTCTCAGCATCACCGCCCAGGCCAAGGGCCCTCTGAGGGACTGTGGGGCCTCTGGCTCCTTACCCGTGGGTCCTGGCCACTTCCAGCCTAAGCAGACCCCCCAACTCACGCTCTGGCACGCAGACCCAGAAGCCCCCACCACCTCCTCCTCCTTATCCTGAGCCAGACTTTCCCTGACCCGCTACCCATGGGCCTCCTGCTCTCCTGTCTCCCTCCTCCCTCCCGCATCAGGTACTGGACAAATCGGCAGCCCAGATGTGCACATCCTGGGCCCAGAGCGGGGAGCCAGGAAAGTGCAGGGCAGATACATGCAGGTGTCAGGCAGCTGCTGGGGGAAGCCAGAGGCAGCGGCAGTCATAGGCAGCAGCCACGGACAGAAAGGGTGTGTGCCGAGAACCCTGAGTGACTCGCAAAGGGATCACGCCAGGATAAGAGCTGCACACGCTCCTGGGGTCGGGGCAGAACACTCGGGAGGAGGACAATAAGGGAATGAAACGTTGTTAGATAGCAGCAGCAGCTGCTACATGCAGGCAGGCCTGGCAGCCACTAGCCACTCTGCCCCGCACTTCTGGCTGTGCATCTGTGGCCTGTAACAGCTGCTTGGTACTTGTTCTCACCGTCAGTAAAAGGCATGGGAAAGCCGGAGGCCTGCCACTTGCCTAGGAGAGCAGAAGTCCCCCGTGCCCGTGCTTCGGTCGCTGTCTGCTGGGCTCACCCTGCGGCACCGACCATGTAAAGAGCGGCAGCGGCAGCTGACAGGGCGCAGGCTCCACCACCACTGCCTCATGTGGTGGGTCTCGAAACACCTGCATGGGGAGAAAGAAATAAGGGAAGACCGGATGGAAGGGACGGAGGGAGATGAAAACGAGCTACGCCACCCCCGGGACATTCACAAAACATTTAAAATGCAGCTGTACAAATAGCATCATATGGTTTGCTTATCGAGTTAGCATTGCTCTGCCTCACCCTTCGTGTTTTAGAGGGAAAGCCTCCCCCCTCGCGGAGTTGCTAGTGCACTGGCTGATGTGCAAGGTCCTCAGAGAACTCATGCGGCCAAGTGAAAGGAAACGCGCACAGCCATCAAAAACGGGCAGGAGAGCTGAGCAGACACTTCTCCAAGGACCCAAGGGCGGCAACGGGTGCCTGGGCTGACCGTCAGGGAAGCGAGCACAGAGGGAGGCACCAGCTCATGGCCGGAGGCCGGCTGTGGCGAGTGCTGTGGGTGTGCGAGGTGCATGCTGTAGGCAGCTCCAGGTTAAAGATGCGCCCATGCGCGTGCACAGTACATGGAATGGGGCAGGCTGGGGCCCAGAGGAGCAAATCGAGGCAAGGAAAAATTTTCCAAATGCACTGGGATGGAAATGAGGATCTGATCACTTTAAATTATACCTGTTGGCCAACAGAAAGGAAACACAAGAACACACACTCTCACATGCATGCACGCACATATACACACAACCATGTGCACATGCGTGCACGCACAAACATGCACATGCATGTTCATACACCCACGCACACGTGCACACACAAACATGCACACATTCACGCGCAAACACGTGCGTATGTGTGCACACATATGTGCACATATAACCACGTGCATGCACACACAAATGTGCATGTATGTGCACGTGCGCGTGTGTGCACACACAGACAAGCACACACGTGCACGTGTGTGCACACATGTGCACATATAATCATGTGCACACGCATGCGCACAAATGTGCACATGCATGCGTGTGCATGCACAAACATGCACACCTGCACATGCAAACATACGTGCATGTGTGTGCACGCACAAGCCCGCACACGCGACCAGGTCCTCCCACCGCAGGCTGACGGCGCCACAAGGCAGCCCGTCCGTAGATAAGGCGCGGAGCCTCCCGCGAGCACCTTCCTTGCGCCACCTCCACGCTGGGGCTGCCCGTGCCTCGCGCGAGTCTCTGCCCCGCGGTGGGGTGTGGTCGCCGGGGCGGGCAGCACCCGCAGCGGCCCCCCCACAAGGCGCCCTGGGATGGGACCCTCAACGCCTCTTGGGGTGATAGGGGGGCGCGTGCTGGTCTTGTCTGTTCCCCGCATGCCAGGCGGGACCGGCGGGAGACAGTCATTCTCAAACCCCCAAACTGAAGGGACTTGACGCCGAGACACAAGGCCTCCTGCGTTCCCCCGCCTTCTGCCGAGCGGGTGTTCCTGGCCCCGCGCTCCCCACAGCGGCAGCCGAAGGCGAGCGGCCGCCCCAGGTGCTCACGAGGAGCCGCATCGAGACCTGCGGCTGCCGCCAGCGGCGCAGGGCACAGGCGGGCGAGCTGGAGAGGCCTCTGCAGAGCGGAGGGCCATGTCGGCCGTGACCAGTCGGGCGTCAGGCCCGGGCTCTGCGATCGCCATCGCCGACCCGCCGGGCCTCGCCACCCCACGCATCAGACGGGTGGGCGGGGGTACCTGGCTGCGTTTCCCACCTGATTGGCCCGGCACTCCGCACCCAGCTTCTGGAAAGAGGGAGAAATAGCCCTCAGGGACCAAAGAGTCTAACACGCGCGGATGCCCCAGGCTGCCCAGCCTCCATGGGCACAGCAGCTGCCAAAGTCAGGCCGGAGCCCCCCTGGCTCTGCTGTGGGCGGCGGCTTGTGCGACCATCTTTACAGGAGGCGAACGGAGACGTAAAACAGCCTCCCACGCTGAACCGCACTGTCTGCACGTGCGCAGAGTCTGTCTCTCTGCAGGTGCAGGGTCAGTGAAAACCATCAGGCTTTTCCGCCCTCCTGCCATGATAGACAACTGTGGTCCTACACGCAGGCCTGAGGGCGGCACCTCAAGTAAGGTGTGGGTGTGCGCAGGTGGGCGCACCTGGGCTGAGACACGGGTGTGCAAGGGCGGCATCACGAGGAGGCCAGGAGAGAGCAGAAAGAGAAGAGAGAAGAGAGAGAAAGAGCAGAGAAGAAAACAGACAGCAGAGAAAGCAGAGCCCAGAGAGGCCAGAGAGTGAGACGCACAGGGGGCTGGGAGCCTGCCAGCCTCCTGGCCCTGGCCCCGCCTGCTGTGCACCTGGTCGCCTCTGATGCGGAGAGTAATAAAGGCCAGAAAAAGCCACCGAGGGCTCCAGGACGCCTCCTTGCCCGTTTGCTGGAATCATGGAGCACCTGCTCCGTGCCTGCTGGCGCCACCCTGAGGAGGTGTGGGAACATTTAGAGGCTCCCCGTCCCACTGGCCTCACCAAGGGACTGCACACCCTCCTCTGCATCTCACCCCATCTTTCTGCCTGGCTGTGATGTCCAGGCTCTGGCTGTGGCCCTTGGGGGGCAGCCAAGGTGCAGCAGATCCGAAGGGCTGAGCTACCGCAGAACAAACCCGCTGCTCGCGGAGGGTCTGCACCTGGAGCCCGGGGCTGCGGCCTGCAGAGCTGGGGGGGCGCTGAGACCATCCAGTGCACTCGGGCCATCTCCCAGGTTTCCCTGACCTTAGCAGAAGGGGCCCGGCACGCATCACCATGGCAGAGACCAACCCCAGCAGCAGGCGCCTGGGAGCCCCGCACCGGAACGGGCTCTGCAGTGCCTGACACCCCAGGAGCAGCCAGATGTCCTCTCATCCCACCTCCTGCCCAGCCCGTGCCTCTGACAGTTGTGGCGGCAGGAAGGCACAGGGCAGGTTCCCTACGATCTTGCAGACTGGTCAAGGAGGAGTCCTAGAGCCCTCCGTGACTTTTATTGATCTCTCTGCATCAGAGGCCACCAGGTACACAGCAGCAGGGGCTGGGGGACCAGGAGGCTGACCAGCCTCCTAGCCCCCTTGCAATCCTTCACTCTCTGGATGGCGGCTGCTGCTTCTCCTCTGTCACCTCTGCTGCTGGTGTCCCTATGACACCGCCCTCAAATGCCCGGTGTCTCGGCCCAAGTGCACCCACCTACACACACACCCCCTAGGTGCTGCCATCAGGTCTGCGTGCAGGACCGCGGGGGCCTGTCGTTGACACTAATGTCGATGAGGTGGGAGAACCTGATACTGCCATTTACCCCACACAGGTGAACTGTAATGAGACCTGGGCGCAGGGGAGTCCGGGGACGCAGTTTGCAGGTGTCGAGACCCTGGGCCTGGTCTGGGCAAGAGCCTGGCCTGGGAAAGAACCCTGACCCCACTCCCAGTTATCCAGACATATAGTGAGGAGCCAGCAAAATCCTCCAGAATGACGAGAGCCCTGAAGATGAGCAGCGACCCAAGGGTAAGCAAGACCGATGTTGAAGGAAAACATGGAGGAAGACGAGCAGGAGCAGGAGGGAGGCTGTGTCGGGCTCCCAGGGTCGTCTCGGGCTCAGTGGGCTGGGCAGGCGCACGCACTCAGGCAGTGCCTTATTACAGCAAAAGGATACAGAGACAGTCAGCAGGAGGAAGGGGGTGAACTCCACTCCAGAGGAGCGGGGAGCACATCTCCAGTCTTCTCCAGCAGGGCCACATTTCACCCCTCCACCCACGAGCTGCAACCACCGGGTGGGGTGGTGTCTGTGGGGAGACGTGAGGGATGCCCTCCCACGGCCCACACCGGGGACTGCACAAGGGGAGCTCGGTGTCACCTGTGGGTCACTCGTCCTCACATGGGAAGGAAACACGTTTGGGTGAACTCTGAGAACATTGTTCAGTGAAATAAGCCCGCTGCAAAAGGACAAATACTGATTCTACTTATTAGGGGACCTCTGGGGCGGTCACCTTCAGAGAGAGGATGTAGAGGTGCCTGCCCAAAACTGGGGTTATCGGTGAATGGGGACGGAGTCTCAGTTGGGCAAGAGGGAATGTTCTGAAGGAGGCGGTGGGAGGCTGCATGGCCATGTGACTGCACTCAAAATGGTTAAAAATGGTCAATTTTACACCAACAAAAACACAAACATACAGGTAAAAGTGACATGAAAATGTAATGTTTATATGACCAAAATCATGAAAAGTTAAACGAAAACCCGGGGCCTCCCTGACGGTGCTAGGAGTTGAGCATCGCAGTGTGATGCATCTGCGGCCACTGCAGCACGAGCTCCTGGCCAGCGAGGGGACCCACATGGCGCAGCAGACCTCTCCTACCTGCCTTCTGCTCCTCTCAGCAGTGTATTTCAGTCCATCTGCCTGTTCTGCTCCCCAGTCTGTCTCTGGTGACTCCTCTCACCCCCCACACCTCTGACCTGTGCCCCAACTCTTGTGTGCATGAATAAAATCTTTTAAAAAGAGAGAGAGAGGAAACCCAGCCTGAGGGTGCTGCTAACCAGTAAGAAAAAGACAAACCACGTAGCAGGAGATAAACAGACTGAATGGGACAGAGATCTAGAACATCCCAATGGCCCAGAGGCACGAAGGAAGCTGCCGGCTCCTCACCGGCCATCTCACCATTGGTCACTGACCACACGCTGTCTCTGGCAGCCCATCGGCTGTCAAGCTCCCGGCTCCTCTAGACGGACGCGGGCACCACACTGGAGGAAATTGACCACAGCACCCATCCGCGTGGCCTGGCGATATTTAGTTAAACCGAAAATGCACACTTCCGTCCCTCAGAGAAGACCGCTGTAGTGCACCAAACCAACAAAGGAATTATGCCGAAAAATATAACGCGCTCTTCAGAGCCCCCCAGGGCATGGAAGGGCTGGGTTGCAGTCACCTTCAGCTCCCACCTGAAGCCTAAAACCACCCACAAGAAAACCGAGAAGCCCTCTGGTGCCAGCCGGGTGGTTCCCCAGCTGGAGGAGGCAGGAAGACAGGGTTAGAGCGAGTCAGATTGTGCTACGGGGACGCACCTTTTGCTCTTTCCAGCGGGCACCACTTTAGTAAACGGAGTTACAATGAACAAGTGGGCTGAACATGGACCAATAATGAAATTTGATTGTGAGCTCATGTGATGCGTTGTCATTCGCTGTGGCTCAGTACTTGTGGGCCGTTTCGTCCTACGTGCCGGTGAGGGGGGAAGAACGGAAAGGAGGGAGGGAGGAAGATGTGCATCTTCCGTGACCCATGACACGCCTTCAGCGGTACCCAGAGAAGCCTGCCCGCAGGCGAGCACAGGCGAGGAC
The DNA here is from genome assembly GCA_019455555.1 of Galemys pyrenaicus. Classification (NCBI taxonomy): domain Eukaryota; kingdom Metazoa; phylum Chordata; class Mammalia; order Eulipotyphla; family Talpidae; genus Galemys; species Galemys pyrenaicus. Next base: position 629,157 of record JAGFMF010012216.1, read on the forward strand.
GTCCCTCGTGGCGTGTGAATGACGCCAAAGCTGGAAGGGACGCGTACACCACAGAGGGGCCGGGAGGGCACGCACAGTGTGTGTGACCAAACACCCCACAGCAGCCGAACTCGCCAGACTCTGGATTGAGTAGCTACAGCAGAAGAACGAGGCTCAGGAGGAGAAAATACCAGTTGGCCCTGATGTGGATAGAATGAGGCCTCTTCTGGAAAATCTGGAGCTCACCCAGGGTGTCTGACTTAAGGAGACAGGCGCGTGCCGGGACACCGTGAAACCCGGCGGGAAAGCTGGCCTCCGCCTCCGCCTCCAGAGTGCTGCCCCTGGCCCACAGAGGGGCGGGCCTGAGAACGGCAGAGTGGGAGCCCCACCTGCGCCTCTAGCGCCGTTTTACTTCCAAAACCAAAAACCCTAGCAAGGGATGTCAGCACGTTTGCGTTCTGGCGGTGCTGCATGGGTGCTTGTTTCTGTGTGTCTCGTAAGCTTAAAGATTTTCAATGAAGATTTTATGCATTTCCTATTAAGGAGATAGGCCAGGGCTTGTCCTCAGTGTCGGTCACTGGGCCAGTGTCCAGAGACTTCTCCGGGATGGTCAAGGCTCCTCTGCCTGGGCATGAAGCTTCCTTCCCGCCAGACAAAAGCCAGTCACGAGCCTGGCACCCCTCGTCTGTTCAGGCTACCGTTACGGTGCCGGAAAACGGTCAAGTGACACATGTTCACTTCTCACAGCTGCACTGCTAGAAGCCCAAGATCTGGGTGCCAGCGTGACCCTCACCTGGGGGCAAAAGCACCAGTCCAATTTTGGGGCTCCATCCTTATCATCGAAGCACCTCCCAAAGACCCGCCTGCTACACCATCCCATCGGGCGTCAGGGCTTCGACACAGCACTTCCGTGTGGAGGGGGCGGCACAGACCTCAGGCCTTGGCGTAACCGAGGCAAAATGGTTAAACTGCCACCGCACTCTAGAGCACGGAGCGAACAGAGCTTGCTCTCGAGCCTGGGCTCACAAACGCAGCTTATCTGGAGAGGGCTCAGGCTCAGCAAGCAGCAGTGACTAATTTTGAGATGAATCTGGGGCTGGTTGGGTCAGGAGACTGAAAACACAGAGAAGAGGGGCCACCCCAAGTCGAGGGGCTCACTAGCCCACCCCGAGTTGAGGGCTTCACTGGCAGCAATTCAAACCTCCAGTTACCTGAAGAAAAGCCTCATCCTACGACACGTCTCCACGGATGAACTTGCAGTAACCAGCCAATGACCTTAGCCGGGTCCGTATTTCTTCACGGTAAGCCCACTCCGAAACCAATAAAACTTAACTTCTTCATTCTCAGTCCTAGTCCCCCAAACCTAGAAAACCTCATTCCCTTTCTTAATCAGGGAGGCAGATTTGAGTCTACCCCCTGCCTCCGTACCAACAGATCTGCAACCGCCTGTGGCCTGGCACGCCGGCCTGCAGGCACGTCGGGCAGTGAGCCCGTGGTGCGGGAGCAACAGAGGCCTGCTTTCCTCCCTTCTTTAGGCCTCCGTTCCTCGTGCACAGTGTGGGTCAGCATAAGCACTGGACTGACAGTGAGGATGACTTGGCCTGAGCCAGCAGCGCCCGCACATCACGACCTCCCAGTAGGCACCTCCTCACTCTGTACCCCACCCCCACCCCTGCTCACTCCAGGTACTCACCAGCTCTGAAAAGAGAATCAAGTGTGGTCAGTATTTCTTTACTCATAACCTTTCCCGAAAGCTCAAACGCCAGCACTTCTCAAAAACAAGCCATGACTTAGGTGGTGACTAACACTCGTCACGCTACGGATTTTTAAATCGTGGCTCAGAGAGTGACTTGCCAAAGGCCACACAGAGGAGGACGGCAAGGCATGGGAACACGTCTTCCAGACCGCCCCGTCTGGGCTCGGTGTAGGTCCTGTTAACCCCCTTGGCTCACTCAGGTTTTAGGGACTTGCAAAATCTTCGAGCTGCAGAGGTATGTATCCGAACACTCTCCTGGAAAGCCTAGCCCGGGTCAGGTCAGCTGGGGGCCGGGAGCCACGTGCTGAGAGGTGCGTTCCCGGCCCACCCACGAGAGGCTCCCTGGAGAGCCTGGTCCAGGCTCCCCACGCCCCAGAGCTTGACCCAGGGCTGACAGCGGGAAGCAGAATCAAAGTTTCCTATAGAAAGCGCCCAAAGTGAGAGCCCGGGCCATGAGCAGGCCCTGAGCACACAGGCCTGAGTGTGACGCTCTTGCCTCTGTTTACATGCGCCAGCTCCAGCTCCGGGCTCGGGCAGCCTACCTGGGTCTCAGGTGCGGACACAGCTGGGCCCAGAGTGACAACCTGGAGGAAGCTCCGTGGCGTCAGAGCCTCGTCAAGGCCTCAGGTCACAGCTCGAGCTGAGACTCAGTCTTTCCTGCTTTCTCTCAACGCGCCGTGCCCGTGACAGAGGAGTCATCACGCCGTCTTCTTCGGGGGTGCGCAGATACCAACGAGAAGAAGAACCGACACCAGCAAGCCCGCCCTGCCCCCAGTTAGCTCTGTGCAGAGCTGGCTTCCCTGGCTGGGAGAACACCGCTGGCCTCCTGGAACCCTGGGGTGGGGCCTCCGGATTTGGTGGGCTGTTTCCCTGGGCAGTGACAACATAAGCTTGGGAGAGGACTGGCCAAAGAAGCAGGGAGTTCGCACGAGGAGCTCTGTCTGCTGTTTCAGTGCAAATTAGCAATTAGCAGTGCTGGCACACGGCCACCTGCCGGCAGGCCACCGGGCTGCGCGTCATTCTGTTCTTGGCCGCGGCCCTGCAGGCTGGGTGGCAAGGAGCATGCAGAGCGGGGGCCCCCGTGAGAGCTTCAGGGGGCTCCAGCTCGTGGGTGGCACGGTGCCCAGGGACCCCCCCAGCACGCTGCTGGGCAGGGACCTGCCACCCAGCAGAGCAGGATGGGACCCCAACTGCCACAGAAGCAAGCAGTCTTGGGGAGCAGTCACCGAGCCGGGAGTAGATGGAGCTGGGCCTGAGCTCTCCAGCTTCCTCATTCCCTGAGGTCTAGAATCTGAGAACCCAGTGGGCCCCAGGGTTTTGTGGGGGTCGAGGGGCGTGGGGTCTTGGGGTTTCTGATTCACTTGCATTTCTCCCAAGGTCCTTAGAGATGCAGAAGCCACTGGCCTTAGACCAGGCCCAGGGACTGGCACCTGAGAACATTTCCTACAAGGAGACCAAAAGGCATTTTTCACCTTTATTCATGTGCAGCATCAGTGGGAAGCAGAAGCAAAGCCCACCAGAAAAAAACCGGGAGTGAGGCAAATCATCCAATTGTTTGAAATCAGAAAGCAAGAGAAATGGGCTTCAACAAATGACGCATCTGCTCCACCGAACCAGAAAGACAAGCTTGGGGGGTCAGCACTATCCCTCCTAGCCTGGGTAGCGCGCTGGGCTTTAAGCAAAATGAGGTATTTGCTGATGACCCCTTAGGGGTAGGTGAAAAGGGAGATGGGCAGACAGGTGACCCGGAAGGTGCAAACCTGCCTTACCCAGGTGCACATAAGTCCCCCAGCCGCCCCCCCAGCCCCAGTGCTCTACGGGTGGTGGGAGTGAGGGAGGCGTCTAGTGGCCTGCGGTCTGCAGGGGTGATGGACCAAACGAGGGGCCCAGAGGCGGCCGGCTCCGAAGTCTGGGGGAGTCTGAGGTTCCCAGCCCCCCAGGGCCACCCCAAAGGACAGCAGGGGCCCGGGAGGCCCCTCCCTTGCAGCCACCGCTCAGCGCGCTACCATCTGCAGTGCTCCCTGCCGTGGCGCCGAGGGCCTTCCCAGGACGCAGCTGGGTCTGGCCCGTCGGGTGCCATTCCTATCACGAAACCCCCGACACAAGCGCCAGAGGGCGCGTCTCTGGATCTCTTAGGCCGCACTGTCATCTTTGGTCACTGGCCAGGCCCAGGCTGCGGCGGCCGCGCAGCCAGTATTTACTTACACCCACCTCAGTCTCCGGGACGCCCCCTCCACAGGGCTCTGGGGAAGTCCCAGGGGGCTGCGGCTCCTCCCCACCACCCGCAGGTGTCCTTGGCGGATCATGGCCCAGCCCCTGGGAGTGACCGACTAGCCCAGCGGTGCTGGGGACCCAGAGCTGGGAACGCCGAGCATTTACTCCCAGGGACAACAGGCAACCACACAGAGAGCAGCTGGGGGGTGGAGGGGACAGCATCTGAGCCAGTCTCCTCGCTCACTAGGGCTGGGTGGGTGGAGGCAAGACCCCTGGCCCCAGATCCGTGCCAGGCACTGCCTTCCGAGGTGAGACCCCCAACACCAGCACCCACCTGCAGCCAGGGGAGCGGAACCGGCTGTTGGACCAGGACCCAGAACCCAGGCCAGCTCACTGGTGCAAGTCATTAAAAGCATGAGGAGTGTAACTTGCAGGATTCCAAGCCACGCAGGGCGGGAATTAAACGCGTTGCTTTGTTGCTTTGTTTTGCACATAAATTTGATCCAGATGTTGGGGTTTTGAGGAATTATAATGTCCTCAGCGATCTGAGAAGAAGCACAGAGGCTGGGAGAGCGGCTTTGGGAATGGCAGCCAGTCACTCCTGGAAACCGATCCCAAGAAATGCATGGGCTTGCACCGCCCGGGGCCACCGAGACACGCATTTTTTCAGGGCTACGGTGTGGCGCCCAGCCTCGGTCTGCGCTCAGGGCTCGCGCGGCAGGCGCTGGCGGGCGGCGCACTGAGGGGGCGCACCAGCCACCGCGGCGGGCCCCAGGGCCTTGAGCAGGAGGCATCCGTGGGCTCCTACCGCCAGCGCCCCCCCCCCCGCGGGCACCAAGGGAAGACTGCGGTTAAGGTTTGGGGGAGTCGTCCTTGACCCCCGAGGCCCTTCCTCCTCCTCCTCCCTCTAAGACGCCTCACTCCATTTTCTAGTGTCAGCTGGTTGTTCTAAGGGTTTACTTCGTCGACTGCCCACGGCGTAAACATCTCATGTCTCTGCCGTCCCGCTCGGCTCCCTGCGCTGCGACCACCCCCTACCCAACTCCTTCCGCCATGGCGCACCCCCCAGCTCCTTCCATGCTGACGCCCCCAGCCCTTCTGCCGTGGCGTGCCCCCACCCCCAGCTCCTTCTACAATGGGGCACCCCCCCCAGCTCCTTCCGCGCGGGGCTGGTGCCTTCCGTGTGTGCCCATCGGCCTTGTCTCCTTGATCCAGTCTGCTGCTGGGCACGTGTTCCCACTTTAAGGAGGCGAAACGGAGGCCCAGGGAGGCAGAGCGTTTGGCCCAAGACCCCCTGGGTGAGCGAGGACACGGGTTCTCCGCAGGGCTGCCCGGCCGGAGACGACCCTGGCATCGGTGGAGTGCGCTCCCCGGCGTCACCCCTGCCGCAGGAGCGGCCGTGTCTGAGCCACCGGAAGGCCCAGGCCTGGGACAGCTCCGTGCCGCTGAGGGCTGCACCGCCAGCTGGCCCCGCCGCGCTCGGGCGCCTCAGCGATCGTGGGGGCCCCTTCCCGTTGGGGCGCGGTGTCATGCTCTCAAACAGGTACCCCTGTGCCAGCCCGCTGCCCGAGCCCGCCGGGGGATGAGGCCACGTGGGGGGTGGGGGCCCGTGGAAGCTGCGCAGGCGCTTTTCCAGGCCAGACCCACAGCGGGCTGGGTGCCTGCGGCCGCCGTGGTCCCAGGCAGGGACGCGGTGAGCTCTCGGGGCTGCAGGCAGGGCAACGGCCATCCCCATGTCGAGGGCTGGCGCCCCCTCCACCCGGCCCCAGCCTCCCTCCCAGCCTGGCCGAGGGTGTGTGAGAGGGGGAGACAGGGAGGGGCAGGGACGGAGGAACAGGCCACGCCCCAGCACTGGCAAGCTGGGGACCCCGAAAAGTCACCCACAACTTGGGACTCAGTTTTCTCAACTGAAACAAACTTATGTCTCCGGCAGAATCTCTGATCCTGGGCTCGAGAAAAAGTTCAGTTCCAGAATGATACTGCCCGGGATAGAACCCCAGCTCCCGAGCCCTCTGACGCAGGGGCGCTGGGGCCGGCACCGGGTGGGCTCCTGCTGTCCCGCATGTCTCCGTGCGGGGCCTCGCTGAAGAGAAGCGGCCGGTCCCAGCGGGTTGCAGGGCGTCCGGGCCTGTCGCCAGCGGAGCCTGAGTTCAGACTGCAGATGTGCACCCAGGGCCGGCCGAGCCCGTGCGCACGCGAGCCCTCCTAGCCGGCCGGACCTGGGGCTGAGAGACTCAGGGCTGCCTGACACATCGGCCTACGCGGATTTCGCTTCCCACGACAGCCCAGGCTCTGGGGTGACCGGGCCTTGAAGAGGAAAGGACCGAGGCGCCTCTGGCCAGTCACGATGCTCAGCGGGCCCACAGCATGGCCACTGGTCAGTGATGGACCCACGGACACTGAGCCCCACCAGCTGGTGCTGAACGAGCGCTGGTAGCTGGACCAAGCCGTTGAGGTCCACCTTTGCTGAGGCCGTTGGGTGGACGCACAAGGACATGGGCTTTGGGGGCCTCCCTGGGGGCGCAGCAGCTTGAGCGCCGCACTGTGAAGCATCCGGCCACAGCAGCGCGAGTTCGATCCCCGCCAGGGAGGGACCCACAGGGCGCAGCAGACCTCTCCTACCTCACTGGCTGCGCCCCTCAGCAGTAGATTTTGGTTCATGTGCCTGTTCTGCTCCCCACTCTGTCGCTGGTGGGTCCTCTTACCTCCCGGGACTCTGACCTGTACCCCAGCTCTTGTGTGCATAAATAAGCTTTAAAAAAAAAATAAAAGAACCCGGACTTTGGAGTCAGACGGGACTCAGATCCCAGCCATGCTGTTATGTATCTGTGTCTGTGGCGAAGTCACTTGTCCCTTGTAAGACTCGGGGGACCCGCAACGGGGGAAATGCCTTGTGGCGTTTTCGGCAGTTGCTTTATATAACGTGTGTGTTAAAACTGGCGATCCTGGCAGCAGTTGCTATTCTTATTTTCCCCCCTTCCCGAGACAGAAATTTCAAGGCAGCCAGGAGGGAGGAAACGGCTTTTGAGGCCCTAAGAGCCTCTCTGCCTGGCTGTCTGGCCTGAGAGAGGCTTCTCGTGTATTCGCTGGTGTGACCAGCTGGTGGGAATGAAGGGAAACAGGGACAGAACCTCACTAAACACTCACTGAGCGGAACGGAACCCAAGCCGCCCCTGCTTCACTTCCTCGACATAAAGCTCTGTTTCCAGGCCCGACCCCGCCCTCCACTCTGTGCTCCCATCCCCCCACCCCAGATGCTCTCTGGGTCTGACCTGGGTGCATTTGCTCCCCAAAACTGGCTGGGCACCTGCACGTGCTGTTGCACTGCCACCAACACACACCTCACGTGTCCTTGCTCAGCTACTTCTCACTCCACAGACAGCAGCCCAGGCCGCGCCCGCCACTGTGGGTCTCACGGCCCACGAATGGAAGAGCCCCTGCCCTCAGGGAACCTGCAGTCCGGGAGAAGAAAATGGACCTCCCCAGGCGCATCAGTGTCTTTCCACGCCCTTCTCTATGGTCTGTTATTTCCACAGGTTGTTTTGTTTTCTTGCTTGTTTGGTTAAATAAACAAATGTCCCCACAGAACCCGCCAGCACCCCATCTGTATTCCAACCAGGGGGCGGGGAGGGAGGACACGACCCCTCGGAGGCCCGGGCAGAGGCTGCCATCACTGCGCCTTCCAGTCCCACTGCAGGACCTGGAAGTGCCTTCCCGCGGGGGTGGCCGCGCACGCAGCCAAACGTCAGGCCCTGCCGGCACGGACGCAGGCTGCTATGGGACGCCCCAGCCGACCCGCAGCCAAGGCCCGGCCGCTCGAGTAAGCCCAGCGCAGGCCGCCACGTGTGCACGGAGCTGGCACAGGAGGACGGTGCGGGGCCCAGGAACCGGGGGCGGGAGACAGATGTCGGGAGTAGCAAAACACAGGAACAAATCTTCAGATAATTAGGACAAGCAGCTAAATGATGTTCAGTGCCAGCCACAGCGGAGGAGCGGGCTCGCCACCGCGGTCGCTCTCAAATTCAAAACAGCTTGGCGGAAGGAGAAACAGCTTGGAAAAACTCCTGTGAATATAAATATATTTGCAGAAAATACGCACAGGGCGAGAGAGCGCGAGACGCGAGCTCAGCGCTGGGAGAACGGCAGGGCCGGGCCTGTGACGTCAGCCCCAGACAGAGCTGATGCTAGTGAGGAGCCACCAGGTGCTCGCGCGCCGCCCTGGGTCGCGTCCACTTCACTCTGCCGCCGGCCGAGCGCCTTGTGCTACTTTAAAAGTAGGAGGTCTGGGAGTGGCCTGAGGAGGGAAACGCGGACGCGGAGACTCGGAAAAGGCCGTTCTGGGTCCCGCTCCTACCCCGGAGCCTCCTGCGGGCCCAGGGCGGGCGGGCAGCCTGAGAGCGCCAGCCCGGGGACCCGCTGCCTTGGTCTTCATCTTGCCCTGCCCCGCCGGGTGACCAGCTGTCCCGGCTGGCCCAACGGGAGGTCCCTGGGACGTGGAAGTCTTAGGCCGAAGTCAGAACCGTCCTGGGCAAGCGAGGGCAGGTGCCCATCCCCCCCAGACGGCGATCACGGGCTACCTGCGTAAGCACGGCACGGCGGGGCTTCCCTTGCAGGGGCACGGAGCAGCTTCCTCGGGGCTGCCTGTCCTCACGTCAGGAGCTCCCGTCCTCCTGTGCGCCTGCGCCTCGTTGCCCACGTCTCAGGTGGCCGGAGCGCCCATCCCGCCTGTAGTGCCAGCCAGGCACGGAGCAGGGTCTCCAGGAAGCCAGCAGACGGGCAAAGAGGAGACCTGGAGCCCTCGGTGGCTCCCAGCCTCCAGCGTATCTCACTCACTCTGTGCCCTCTGCTCCTTCTGCTCTGTCTCTGCTGGCGTCCTCGTGACGCCGCCCTCATACACCCCGTGTCTCGGCCCAGGTGCGCCCACCTGTGCACGCCCATCCCCCACTGGAGGGGCCGCCCTCAGGCTGCAGCACCGCAGGGGTCCGTCAGCACACCCATGGCGGGAGGGCGGGCAAGCTGACAACTCTTCCATCTGCCCTGCAGCGCCCCACCAGCCCCTTTCAAGCAGCCTGGGCGAGGGTCTTTCCTCCACACAGCAGCTGGGGCGGCCTCCAGCCCTGGGTGCCTCGTCCCCAGCCTGAGTCCTCGCACGTGGCTGAGGTCTGGGGTCACTTTTTACAGCTGGTCCCTCCAGCTCCTTGTCACAGTCCTTGTGGAGTCTGCAGGTTACAGACCTGCCAGGGCCACCTGTTCACTCCACCCTAACCACATTCACACATCGCCAAGAGGAAATAAAGGACGGATACAAGTCTGTTCATGTTCTAGAGTGCCAGAAACGAGAATGTTCCATTCATGCTGTGCAGAATGTCCCAATTCATGCTGTGCATTCTAGAACACTGGGGAAAGTGCGGTGAGAGAGGGACTGGAGAGGGTGGCAGGGACTATGGGGCTGCCTGGATGACCTCCAATGGTAGCCAGTGCCGATGGGTGGCAGCGGGGAGGCCCCCACCCAGCAAGAAGGGAACAATACTGATGTTCCCTCGTTGGGTCAACAGCTGCCTCAAGCACCTGCTCGCGGTGGGCTACGTGGGCAGGCCGGCTGTGGCGTCGCATGACCAGGCTGCAAACTCAGACGCCTCCCTGCCCAGGCGGGTGTGGCCGTGGCGGACACCAGGGCTGCCCCGGGCGCTGCTGAAGCTCTTGCTCAGCTCCCCAGCCCACCACTCCCCCACCCCCGTCTCTGCCATCACCCGGGGAGGTAGTGGCTGCCCGAGCAAGCATCTCCCACCTCCTGCCTTAGCCTCGTCACAGCCCTGCAAGTGTCCTTCCATTCCAGCTGTCCTCAGCAGGCCCTACCCAGTGGGCCTGTTCTGAGTTGTTAAAACATCCTTGAGGGGCTCGAGGAAGGACAGGATAATCTGGCTGGGAGCCCCAGCTCTTCCCCGACTGCTATGTCCCACGATTTTTCCGTGCCTCGGTTTCCTCCCTATCGCCCCAGGGGGCCGACAGGATGACTCACGGTCTAGTGTCAAGAGCAGCCGTGGCCGACAGCCCATGTGGGGCATCCGCATGACGACGTGTCTTGGGAGCCAGTGCCCAGCCAGCTTCGGGCAGCGATTGGACCTCTGCACAGGCCTCTGCCCCTTCTGTGCCCTCCCACCAGCCCGTCCCCACCCTGGCGGCCTCCCACTGCATGGGCTGGCTGCAAGGCTGCGAGAACTCGGTTGGGTTCTGGGGCCCGGCAGTCAAACCCCAGCTGGGCCACCTGCTCTCCGCATGGCCGTGGGCAGGGCCCTCTGGCCTCGGGCTCTTCCACACCTGCGTGAGAGCCTCGTCCTGGTGCCGCGCGGCCCCTCGGCGACCGGGCCCCGCACCCATGGCGACTCCTGGCTCTCAGAAAAGTCCCGCTTACTCTCTGCGACGCTTTATCTCAATTAAGCATAAAAATTAGGAAATTCCAAGCTGAGCTTTCCTGAATTGTTGGGGCAGAAAAAATGTTTAAATCTCCTCTTTGGCTGAGTCTTTGCAAGGCAAGCGTTTCCAAATGTTTGGCTGCGTCCTCCCGCCAAGCCGCCCCCTTACTGTCCTCAGGAGGAAGGCTCGAAGATAAGGGGGCCGGGGCTGGGCCAGCCTGGAGGCGGCCCACTGAGCGTGGGTGACCGCTGGCTGAGTCTCCCCACCTGATGGCTGTGGTTCTGGACTTCCTTGAGGCCTGCTGCGCTTGGCAACTGCCAGCCGTCCATCGTGGGGGTGGGGGTGGGTTGGAAACCGGGAGTCTGCAAACAAAGGCAAGAAGGCAGGAGGGTGAGACCCAGTTATTGAAATTCATCCTGGTTTCCTTCCCGCCAAAAGAACAGACTGTTCTTTGGGTTCCTGGGGACGATGGAGGAGAAAATAGGCCCCGGTGTCTGCATGGAGGTGGCCACCATTTTGTAAGATCAGTAAACCCGGTGGCCCCTGTCCTGGCCCGTTCGCCCTGAGGTGAGAGACTGAGTGGAACCGGAGGAAAAGCTCCAGCTTTGGGATCAGAACACCCTGGGCTTGGAACTCAAGCTTGTGACGTACGAGCTGGGTAAACTGGGGCCCCGGAGCTCCAGTCTCCTTGCCTCATGTGCCCCATGCTACCGACTGCTGCTGCCACGTGCCACTTCTCTGGCCTGGGAGATGGTGGGGGGGATGGTATCCCCATACGCACCCTCACTGAGCTGGGTTAAGGGCTAACAGCTGAAGCCCACCTATCAGAAGGGTCGGTCACCTCAGGACAGCAAGATGGAGGGAATTACATGAAGCAGAACTCTCTGGGTTTGTGTATGGAACAGAGAGAATTCAGGAGGAGCCACAGGAGTTAAAGAATAAGACTCCCCAGAGACGGGCTTGCACACTGACAGAAGGTGGCTAAGCTGCAAGGAGGAAGGGCTGAGCTAATTGCAGACATTTTGTTTTCCTCTGTGAGACCTGCAAGTCTGGGCCGGAGCAGAAGTGTCGTGACAGTGAGAAATGATGGGGTGGCCACTAGAGGTCCCCTCTCCCTGCACCCAGCACCCCTTCTCCATATATATGAAGCAAATATTTAGAGAACATCAGTTCAAAGGGCAAAGTATAAGCCTGTCAGGGTACCTACACCTGTTCACACCTCCTCCAAACACCACCTGTAGTTCCCTGTAGCCCAGGTGAGACCTGACTTACAGTTTCTATCAAGATTCTTCCCGCTGAAGGCAAAAGGATTTCAAAACAGGAATAGGAGAGTGTAGAGTAAGTGGAAATGTCAGGATTTCCCGCCTTCCCGCCAATAGCATCAATAGACCCTCGCAGCCTTAATGCATGCCTGGTGGCGGCACCTGGAGTAGGGTGTGGGCGTGTGTAGGTGGGCGCACCTGGGCCAAGAGACTGGACGTACAGGGCCGGGGCAGCAGAGGGGGTGTGGCGTGGCCTGGCGAGGCGCTGGAGGGCGGCAGAGCACGGCAGGGAACGTCATGCGCACAGCGGAGGCTGCTTGTGCAGTGGTGCACCTGCCGGTCTGGGGTGGTTGCAGGTCAGAGTAACGGAGAGTACGTGATCTCAGCAGGCTGCGCCACCTGCGTGCGTCTCAGTGCCACTGCTCAGGAGCCCGCCCCGCCAGACACACCTGCCAGACACACCTGCCAATCTGCAGCCTCACCTTGTCTGCCCAAAGCCCCGCTCTGGCTCGCAGACAGGATCCAGCTCACACGCGCGTGCGCGCACACACACACACACACACGAAAGAAAAAGAAAGAGCGAAAAGTCAAGGCGGTATTGTGATGGGGAAACTGAGGCTTGGAAGACTAGGTGCTCCTGGCCGTGAGCGGGGAGCAGGTATCACGGCGTCTGCTCAGACAGCAGGAGCCACGGCCTCCCCGCCGGAACGGACGGAAGTGCACATGACCCTTGGCTTGGGGCCCCACGCCCTTCTCATGTCACCACTTAATATTCAAATATGGAGACTTTCCATCCTGGAGAAGAAACAGAAGATTTTCCCTAGAAGGCCTCGGAGCGTGATTTCTCACAAAAGGCCCCAAGGATGGAAAGTCTCCGAGACTGAGACTGGCAGGGAAGTGGGACCCGCTCCGCCTGGTATTTCTTCTCTCCTTCTTGGCACAAGCATGCTCAGCTCACGCCAGTGGAAAATTCCCAAGTGCCAAGCGGTCCTCAGATAATCTGCACACACACACACAAAAGAAAAAGCAGAAGAAAGAAAAGAGCCTTTCAACCGAGGCAGCGCGAGGATTAAGGCGGGGCTCCAGCCAAAACATTTATTTTGTCAGGTCCCTGACATCTTTTCGCGTCCTTCGAGAGGCCTCCACCAGCCCCGCCGTCACTGAGACCAGCACGGGTCGCACCAGAACCCAGGGAGGGGCTCGAAGGGCCCCAATGTCCTGGGGAGACTCCCTGGGAAGGAAGAGGGGCTGCCAGGGGGTCCTTGCCCACTCGGGCAGACCGGAGGCTGTGTCTGAACTTGGACATGGCGGCGACCGTGGCCCGCCAGGGAGCTAAGGCCAGGAGGGACGAAGGCATGGTTAGAGGTAGAGTCAGAGAGGGCGGGAAAGAAAGGGGGGAGGACTGGGAGGGAGCCAGCCAAAGGTCCCTAGGTCGTAAAGACAAGGGCGCGCACAGCGTGCTGTCCCGTGGACTGCAGTTATCGATCACCACGCTGCTCTGTCCCATGCCGTGCCCGGTCACCGATGACACCAATGAGCAGCTGTGCACATGGGAGGAACCTGCCACCCCCTCCACCCAGTGGGGAGCTCCCACCCAGAGTGAGTTCAAGAGATGGATCAGTGACAGGCACATAGGAACCTACATGAAACACAAATGCGGTGATAACTCCTGGGAGAGGCGGTCACAGCACAGGAAGTGAAACTGCAGCTGGCATGTGGCATGACAGAGAAGCCGTGTGCGTGGTCTTAACAACAAGCACCCGGGACTGATTCAACACCAGCGAACGAACCACAATTATTGCTGTGCAGGGGCAGGTGCGAAAGCACTTGACCTGTGACCCGGAGAGCCCACCACGACCTTGCTGCAGAAGAGTCAAGGCTGGGCCTCCCTGGTGGCGCAGTGGGTTAAGCAACGCACTATGAAGCAGACCACAGCCACTGCAGCACGAGTTCAATCCCTGCTGCCGGCCAGGGACCCACATGGCGCGGCAGACCTCTCCTGCTGTGCCCACTGCTCCCCTCAGCAGTGTGCTTCTGTTGATCTGCCTGTTCTGCTCCCCACTCTCCGTGGTGAATCCTCTCACCCCCCACACCTCTGGCCTGTACCCCAGTGCTTGTATGCATAAATAAATAAATCTTTAAAAAAAAAAAAAAGAAGAGTCAAGGCTTATCAGCGAGAGGCTGTTTGGAAGGAGGTAAGAAAACGCTAGAAGAAATAAGCAGAAGTGGAAAATGGCTGCGTGTGGGCAGAAGGTTTGAGGCGGGTACGGACAGATGGAAGCTGATCTTTTCATTACAAGTCTTTTAAAACCACTTGACCTTTAAAAATCATATAAACTGACTTTTTTTAACAGAAAATCAAAATTAATTTTGCAAACCGATCACCTCTGGGGAGAGGGTGGAAGAACATGCTGTTCCGTGGGCCCCATTTATTTTACCTTGGGAATGTGCTTCAACACAGCTTAATTTCTAATTAGTTCGTTAATGGTTAAGCCAAAAGGGTCAGGACTGGAACCCAGGGCTCTGACTGCCTTCAGGGGGGCTGGCATCTGAGGGTAACAAAGGGGGAAAGGGGACCAGGAGAATGTGGAGCAACAGAGGGATGAGGGGGGAGAATTCCCAGCTGGGAAAAGACTCAGAGTCTCTGGCTCAAAGCAAGAAACCCACACAGAGATTTGGGTTTGAAGCTTTGGAAAACATTTGTTTTCATTCCTCATAAAAAACGGATGACGAACGGAATTATTTGAAATGGGATTTTAACAAGAAAAAAAAACTAATAACATTTCATTAGCATTTTCTTACCAGCCCATTATTAACAAGTCCAAAGGCGGATTTTAAGAGATGTTTCTGTTTCTTTATAATCCACAATGAAAACCATCAGCACGGGAGGGGCTCCGTGTTTGCAGCTTCCTTTTTTTCAAAAAAGGAAAAGAAAAGAAAAACATTCCCTCCTCCTACGAGCTGTACTTCTGTGCTGCGTCCAGGGCGCTCTCAGCATGGCTTCAAGGGCTCACAGGCACCACGCGAGGGCGGTGGACGAGGTCAGCCGGGCGCTGGCTGACTCATTTACTGTGCAAGCTTGAGCGACGACTCACCCCAGGCGCCACAGGCCTGGACAACAAGGGCCAGAGTCCACTTCGGGGCCGCAGACGGGCCGCTCACGGAAGGGACCAAGGAGGAGCTCAGAACCAGAGACTCCCGCGCACCCCCTCACGGGAGGCCCCCAGCATGCATCTGAGGCGAGGCCTCATTGTGTGCTCTTTCTCCTGCGCTGGGCCGAACTGCCAGTCATCTCCCTAGGACACTTCTGGGGCTGCCTGTGGGCCTGCCGCGCTCCCCAGCAAAGCCCCGTGCCTGGATGCTCTCGCTCCCCTCCCCCAGCCCTCCAGGAACCAGCAACCAGCTATTTTCCAGAGTCTGTGAATTATTCTTGCTGTGCTTGGCCAGTTTCTTTTCTCTGACATTAATATTCTGCCAGTGGGTGAGACGGTCTTCTTTTTCTGGCTTGTTTCACTTAGCATATGAGTTCGGCCTCCTTGTGTTTCTTACCTTCACCTGCCTTTGAGGGCTTCTGGGAGATCCTCGGGAAGCACACTCACGACCAGAGACCGCAGGGCCTCGGAGCAGCCCTGTGCCCTGGCTGAGCGGAGGCAGGCGGGGCCCACCCGCGGCGGGGGCTCCGGCGGACACGGGGGCTCCGGCTCACCCAGGCGCAGCCAGGACAGGCGGCCACTGGCCGTGCGGGAGCCAGAGCCCAGGCGAGGCAGCGCCGCTGACGGTGTGACGGGACGCCGTGCCAGCCGGGAACCCTGGCCCTCGGGGCTGATGCCGGCCTGCTCCTCACTGGGCCACCTTGGCAGGCCCCTCAGGCTCTCTGGCTCGGCGTCCTCTCTGGTGGAAGGTGATCGTGGGCCTTGCTCGGTGGCTCGCCCGCACGCGGTGGGGGTGTGCGGGGAAGAGGCGCACCTGCGGGTGTCCGCTCCGGGTGCCCCGCTTCCCTCCCCCAGCCCGGCTGGCGACGGAGGAGGAGCCAGTTCTCCGCCTCTCAGAGCCCCCGCTCTGAGCCTGGGGTCCCGGAGTCCCTAAACTGGGTGGCCATCCCCGCTGGCTGGCTGCCAGGAGCACCCCCAGAAGAGGCGTCCTCTTTTCAGACTCACTCCACTAGCTGAGCAGCTGCTTGTAACCACGCTGGGCCCCGGACACACGCTCGGGCCACAGGCCAGCAGCACCGAGCCGAGCACAAGCCTCGCGGGCTGCTGGGCCCAGGTTGCAAGGAGGCAGGCGCGCGCCCCCAGCTGCTGGACTGCCCTGCGCCAGCCGCCAGGCCGAGCCAGGGCTGGGGTCGGGGCCGGACGCTCTGTGTCCTCAACCGGTGCCCTCAGACCGCCATGGCTCTGGGCGGGCCCAGGCCCGGGGCGGGGGGGCGGAGGCTCCCCCGCCAAGCCGCCCACTGGACGTGGCCCCAGTCGCGTCCCACTCTGGTCCCACGGCCACGCGCCCCGTTCTAACCCTCCCCACAGGGCATCCCGGGCACCCCAGCCCCTGTCCTGGGAGGGCAGCAGCAGTCACGACGCAGGGGTCGGGGACCAAGGACACGGGGAGCAGGGTGCAGACCCACCCCGGAGAGCCAGAGGGGCAGGCCCAGGCCCCAGACTGACCCACTCGGGGACCGTGCCAGGCCCCTGGACCTCCGTCCCCTCGTTTACAGAAGGGGCGCGTGAGGGCTCGCCCACGTGCCCGCCGGCGACGAAGGCGGCTGGACCCGCTCGTGGGGCTGGCCCGGGCAGAGGGCCTGAATGGCTTCCCGCAGCGGAGGGCGGTGGCCGCTCCGCGAGGGCCGAGCCTGCCGGGCCTCGCTCCATCCAGACTCCGCTCCGCTCCTACGCTTCAGAAGCTGCGTGGCGCGGGCCTCGCTGTCCTCGCCTGTGTCCGCACCCAGCCGCCCTGAGCCCGATGGGCGCTGCCCCGGGGCTGCCCGTCACCACTGGACACTGGCCAAGGGAGGAGAGTCCAGGAGCTGTGCTGACCATGTCACGCAGGAGCCACGGCGGCAAAGGGGCAGCAGGGGGGCACGGGGCAGAGAGAAAAGCAACAAGGACCCTTGGGGCCCTCATTCCCGAGGCCCCTCCCAGCCCACGGGGATCCGGCCCTGCCCCTGGGTCAGGCCCTTCCGGAAGTCGAGGAAACAGCAGACACACCTCACCTGCCTTGGCTCATGCTGTCCCTGCCCCCACGCCCACACCTGCCCCCACGCCCGCACCTGCCCCCACACCCGCACCCCCAGAAAGCTGCGGGGCTGGCAGCCCTGGGCTGGTGGGCAATGGACACAGACGTGTGTCCACACAGACCCCCAGACGCACGGCCCCCGGGTCCCCGGGTCCCCGGAGGAGAGGCTCTCAAGGAGGAGAGAGCTGCAGTGCGGGGAGCTCCCCAGGTGCTGCTCGGGCCCCTGCCCAGAGTCCCTGTGCCTAGGAGCTTCCAGCCCTGCCCCCGCCCACTCCTCGCCTTGGCCAACCTCACCCCCAGCCTGCAGCCCCCACAACCGCAGGGGTGAGGAGGCGGCCAGCAGACCGGAAGGCAGGCGGCGGGGCTCACCCGAAGCTGCCCGGTGGCCCTGGTGCGTGGCCTGGCGTCTCCGGGCCTACCTTACCTGTGGAGGAAGTAAAGACTCATTTCCGCTAGAGGCCTCAGTGCTGGCAGCTGAGAGGGCGCGGCAGCCCTGCCCGGGCTGGCCAAGCAGGTGCGTCTTCAGAGAACAGGACGGCGCCCCCTGCGGCACGGAGACAAAAAACCTGAGAACGCAGGGGCTTGGTCAGGTGTGCCTGGTGCAAGAGGGAGGCGTGAATGAAACCCGTGGGGGGTGCCTCCGGCTCCCCCTTTGTTAAAGGGGTGCAAGATGACAGCAAAGGGAGCAGGACTGAGATCATGATTCAGGTATCGGCAAGGGGAGATGACGGACGCGCCACCCCCGTGAGCCCCCCGACCTTGCACCTGCATTACCGCAGAGGAAGTGAAGGTGACGCGCTCATGGCAGCCCCTCACGTCTCCCCCAGGGGCCTCATCTGACCCCCAGAGCCGGAGCCGTGTGGCCCTAGGCGAGTCTCTGTGCAGCGCCGAGGCGCCACAGTCCTGGCGATGCCAGCAGGCTCTTGTGAGGATGCACGGGACTGCTACTGAGGGGCTGGGGAGGGCCGGCCCCCTCACCAGGGTCCGGGCCCCAGTCCTTAGACGAGGATGGACACGGGCTGATCGAGCTCCCGGCACAGCTGGGGCAGGGACGCACAGCTGGCGCACAGCTGGCCCGAGGAGTAGCCTGTGTCAGAGGGCGCTGCCTTGCACTGGGGGTGCCCCAGGCGGCCTCCAGCCACATCTGAGCCCCAGCTGGTTCCAGGCTGGTGCAACCAAGTTCCGGGGACTCGGGGCAGGAACCCGAAGGGTTTGGAGTCTCAAGTCCTGATAAGCTCTGGAGGGTTGACACACTTCGGGGGACCAGGAGGCCACTTCACCCCACCCGCGGGTGACTCCGAGGGGGGAGGGGTAGCAGTGGGAGGGAGCTTCTGGTGGTCAGTAGGTTCTTGCCCCCACCACCTCCCTGCCCACTGGGACGCCCTCAGCTCCTACTGCACCCCACTTAGCAGGTGGTCAGCTGACCCACTGGCCCTCCCCCCAGTAGGTCCCTAAGCAACTTCAGGAAGTACAAAGATGTAGGCCCCTGCTCTTAAGTCTCCAGGGGCCATCTCCAGCCTCCCGGCCTCCTTCCTGCCCCAGGGCCTTTGCACTTGCTGTGCTGGGTCGGATGATCCTCCCCTGAGTGTCTAGTGCTCCAGGTGCCTCCTCGCCCTTCAGGTCCCTTCACAAAAGCTGAGAAGCCACCTTGCCTGCCCCCGCACTTCCTCTGGCGCCCTGTTATTTTCCTGCAAAGCGTTCATCTTGAGCTGAGAGCCGTTTCTACTTGTGCGCTGTCACGGAATGCGTCAGTGAAGGAGCAGTGTGACAGTCGCCGACCCCAGCTCTGCCCAGACTCTCCGCGGGACTTGGCCAAATCCCAGGGCCCCTGGAAGCCGGCTTGATCCTCTGCGAGCAAGGATGCTGCCCCCACAGGTGACAACGCGCATTGCAAGGGTGCGGTGCAGAGCGGGCTCCCAGGTCTTGGGGTTGGGGGTGCTAAGCACCTGGCCGCTGCCTGGTCAGTCCCAACAGGATGGGGCGGGGCAGGGCCCTTCGGACAAATGTTCCCGCGAGTGTCAGCGTTTCTGGGACACCTGATCAGCACTTTGGGGTGTTTCTGCATTCGTGCCCAGCACTTTGGGCACTGGTGGGGAGCTGGACCTGGCCTTACACACCGGCTGACCTTCAGCCAGTCACTCACCTCGTGCCTTGGTCTGCACCAGCGACACGGCTAGTACAGATGCTGGGATGCCCTGGTGAGCCCTAGGAGAGTTGAAGGGACGCTCCGGGGCCGCCAGCTTCCCTGCAGCCCGTCCTTGTCCAGGACAGGAATAGCCTGAGCCTGGGGAAAGGCCAGCCACCTGCCCCTCTCTCCCCCACCACACCCTGGACGTCCAGCCCAGGCCGGGGGGAGCTGGGGTCGTCCTCTCCTCGGCTGCTGCTGGGTCCTCCAGGCGCCGTCACCTGCTCGCGTCTTCCCCTGCAGGGGCCGACTGGGGAAGGACAGAAACCTCATCTCAGAGGCAGAGGCAGGAGACAGCGTGGGGAGGCTGAGGGCTACAAGAGGCCCCGCTCCCGCCCCACACTGGGGTGCCCTGGGAGCTCCACACAGGGGCTCCACACAGGTCAGTTGTTGCCCCACCACACAGCCCCCCTGTGCCCATTCAGCAGGAATGGAGCCTGAGTCCTGGACTGGACACCCCAGAGGTGGGCATTCAGGCTGCCCCCGGGGGCTGTGCTGAAGCCAGCTCTCGCCCATGGAGCCCCTCAGTCACTGGGCGGGGGTGCGGAGTCCTGTCGTGGGACAGAAAATAGGGTCTCTTCAGCAACACTGGCCACGCTCAGCACCCACCCCACTCGGATCAGTGCATGGACATGAGACAGAGGGACAGGGCTCCTTCAAAGATGGCCACAGCCACCAGAGGCACATCCCAGTGCACCACGTGTGCTGCAGGCAAGGCCCCTGCAGCCCCTCAAAACGGCTCCCTGGCTCCCCGCTAGGCCAGCCCCAGGTCTGCAGCCTCAGGCGCTCTGTGATGGAGCCTCTGCCCTGGGAAATGGGAATTCAGGGCGAGCCACTGGATTCGCTTCTCACTCCCCCAGGGATGGGCCCTCCCAGCTAGGCAGATCCCCAAGCTGGAGGGAGGCTGGGCAGCCCAAGGTCACCACCCAGAGGCGGTGCTGGACTGGTCCCTAAGTAGTCAGCCCACTCTTCCATTGTCTCAGGGAGATACAGACACACACACCCCACCCTTTGGACTCCTCTGCTCTGCGCTCAGACCCACAGGTATTGCTGGCGGTGCCAAACGTCTCCAGCGTTTCACTGTATAGTCATAATGGCATGAAGATTGTTACCCCATTTCCACACCTGGGTTATGGGGAACCTGAGCTCCAGAGGTGCCTAGTGCCCGAGGTCACGCAAGCAGTAAGTGCTCAAACCAGGACTGCTGCGGACAGAGGGCCCCCCAATGGGCAGCAGGCCCAACCACCTGGCCCCACACACCCTGCACTCTGAATGTCCAAGAAGCACCCCCTCTCCCTGCGGGCGCCAGGGTGCTGCCCCTTGGACGCTCCCCACCTTGGGCCTGACCAGCCCAGCATGTGCAGGGAGGGCCGCCTTGGGGGACCCCAAGAGGAGAAGAGCCCTGAAGTCTCCCTCGGGCTTGTTGGGGGTTCCCTGGTGTGCTCTGGGGAGGCTCTCGGTCTCCGTGGAGGCTCTGCATCTGGGAACTGACCCGGGGCACGTGGTGACTGGACACCAAGGGGGTTCAGCACTTACCCCGGCCCCCTTTGTGTCCTTCTCCCCCTGTGTGGCCACCCCAGCGCCAGCCGGGAGGGTGGGTCAGCGGTGAGGAGCTGCCCCTGGGTCTGCACGTGCTGTCCGACAGCTCCTGCTGGGCCCTTCCTGGCCGTGCGCCCCAGTGACACCTGGCGGGCTCCCCCACCAGTGTCTACCGGCCCAGACTCCCGGGGACAGTGGAGGTGGCCTGGAGGGCGCGTTGGCCGGACAGGCTGGGTGTGTGCTCGCTGGGTGTGTGTGTGTTGATGGCAGGTGTGGGCTGTGTCGGGTGTGGGTTTGGTGTGTAGCATGTGCAACGAGTTAGCTGTGTGTGGGCAGGCATTTGTATCAGTCGCTTGTGTTGTGAGTGTGTGCGCGCGCGGAGCTTTGTGTGCTTAGGAGGGTTTGGGGTGTGGACTGGGGGTGCGCAGGGCGCTGTGCTGCTTTTGTGGGAGGTGTGTGTTGGTGGCATTTGCGCCGGCGGCGCGCGCGTTGCTTGCGCATTCGCTGCGGGTGTGTAAGTGGTATGTTCGTGACGGTGTATGCGGCGCGCTGTGTGTGCGCTGATGCGCGTGAGTGTGTGCGCGTGAGTGTGTGTGTCCCAGCGCAGAGTAAGCGCGTCCGCGTCGGGCTCGGCGCTGCGGCGCGGTCTGCGGGCGCGGCCGCCGGAGGGCGCTGCGGAGGGGCCGCCCGAGCGACCGCAGGGTCGTCCCGGCTGGCGGGAGGGAGTGGGAGTTGTCGAGTGGAGCGGAGGAAAATCTGAGAGTTTGGAGCTCGGACTCCGAGGCGCTGGGGGAGAGGGGGCTCCTGGGGGGGGGGGGCAGGTTAAGGTGCTTCCCGGGGGTGGGGGGCAGCCCGGCTGGAGGAGCGTCCCGGCCCGCCGCGGTGCGAGCCGCTGGGAGGGCGGGAACCGCCGGGGAGGCCGCATGGCCCCAGGGGCCTGGCCAGGCCGGCGCCAGCCGCCAAGTTGAAAGGCGGCCGCGGCCTCTCCTCGCCGTTTCCCATTGCGCCCCCGAGGGCTCCGGCGGGGTGCAGGCCGGGAGCCCCGCCGGGCTCACCTCGGAGCCTCAGGTCACTAGCGAGGGGGTCGTGCGGAGGCAGGCAAGCAGCGGGATTCGCGCTCGCGCCTCCCACCCCCGCGCCACCCCAGTCCGGTGAGTGGCGCCTCGACCCGACCCGGCGGGACCGGCCCCTCCACCCCTCACGACAGGCAAAGAGCCTGCAAAGAGGTTCTCTCCTCTCGCCGCGCGGCCCGCCCGCCCCGTCACCGCGGCCCGGCCCTGCGGCCAGAACCAGGAGCGCCCGGGCGCCCTCCGTCGGGGCACCCTCGTCCCTCCGGACCCCCGGGTGTGGTCAGATGCTGCGTGTACACATCGAGGTTCCGTCCCCCCCAAACGAAAACGCCCTCACAGAGCAGCTGAGCCGCCCCTCTTGTCCCACGCCGGACGGACGCGCTTGCTCGCGGTCGGGCACGAGGAGTTCAATTCAGAGCCCACAGGGCCGGTCCCCTGGGCCTGTCTTCCGACCCCACGGAGCTTCGCCTTTCCAGTCCGAAAGGGTCTTTCTAGCAGCCTGTGACCTCAGCCAGGGGAGCCGGGCGGCGCGGGGAAGTGAGGATGCGCAGTGGAATCAGGGTTCGAATCCCAGCTCTGCCCCATATGTCTGTGTGACGTCGGGGAACCTGTAACCTCTCTGGACCGAGGTGCTCTCGCTCGTAAGAAGCCGGCGGGGGTGGCTTCGGGTGCGGGGCGTGGAGACGCCCGAGAGCGGTAACTCCCACACACAGTAGGCTGTTCCGGGCGGGCTCCACCTGCAGCAACCTCCTGGCGCGGTAGGTGGTGGCTCCGTCCCGATCCTGCGTTTCCAGCCAGCGGAGGAAACTGACCTGTAAGGTCCAGCGCGGGGACTCCGCTCTCTCTGCCCGCCCTGGTAGGCGAAGCAAGAGTTGAGGGACTGGGGCGCGGAGCAGAAGCGCCGGGGGGAGCCGGGCGAATGCCAGCCAGACCGGCTATGGCGTGGCTCAGGGGCTGCACCCCTCGACAGAGGGGCCGCCCTGCAGCAAACGTTATCGAGCGCCTTCTGTGTGCACGCTCAGAAAGGGGGCGAAGGGAGGAGAGAGACTCGGAAACAAAAAGGGCAACGAAAGGACTGGATGAAAAGAAACGAAAATGGGAAACTAGGGCCATAGAAATGGAAAGAGAGCGGGCCCAAGGGCGGCAACTGGAGGCGGTCGGAAGCGGAGGCGGAGGCGGTGCAGGGGCTGGGCCGGGCGGGGTGCCCGGGAGCCCAGGCCCCTCCACCGGGTTGAGGCACTGGGTGGGGGAAGGGGCGCGCCTGCCTCGCCCGCAGCTACCGCCTTGCTGGAGCCGGCGCGCGTCTCCAGAGCGCGAGCGGTTGCTCATTACTGCAATTATGTTGCTCTCAGTTTGCCTCGACCCTAAATTGTCGAGGTTGGAGGAGCCCGGGGGAGCCGGGCCAGTAGACGCAGACCCTGCCCTGCCGTGCTCTGGTCGCGCCCGGTTCTGTCTGCCGCCGGAATCGCTGGAGAGCTGACAAAGGTCAGGCCTGCCCGTATTCCGGGGTTCTCAGCGAGTGGGGGCTCTGTGACCTCCCCAAATCTTGGGGGCGGGGAGGATTCCAGGCCTATTCCACAGGTGAGAAAGCAGAGGTGCCTTCAGCAGGAGCGGTCTTCCCGCCAGGCCGGCAGGGCTGGAACTGAACCGGCCTGTCTGCCTCCCAGCTCAGTTCTGTTCCCTGGACAGGAGAGAGGACAGTGCCAGGGATGTCCTGAAAGACACCCAGAAAGTCTGCAGGAGACTAGGTGTCCTCCAGCGGCTTCCTTTCCCTGGGAGGAGACTCTGAATCTTTCTGCAAGAAGCAGGGTGCGCCTCAGCCCCCAAGCACCTCCCAAGGGTGGCTGCTGTGTCTGTGAGGCCCCTTGGTGCAGCTTCTCTTCCTGGGGACACAGGCCCAGCCTCGGGTTCTGAGGGGCATCTAGGAGCCCAGGGGCTGGGGCCAGGGGCTCCCCAGAGGGTCTGGTACAGAGGAACTGCAGCCCGAGCAGTCTGAGCAGGCTTCTCTCTTCCTGGGGCGTTGTGGTGAGCTCAGACCTCAGCCCCCACCTCGGGAAGTCTTTGGGGGTGCTGGGCACTTACCCAGGCTGGAGGGTCCTAGCCCAGGGCACCTCAGACCTTGTGGGGAGAAGTCTCAATGCACCCCTGCCCCTGCAGGGCGAGTATGGGCCTGGGGCTCCTGAATTCTTAGGCCAGTATCCCTTCCAGCCCTTGGGCTTCCATGCTGTGCCCCGTTTCTGGAAACACCTCCACCCCTGCAAGCCGAGTGCTGACTTCCCACTGAAGGGCTTGGCTCCGGAGCCTCCTGGAGCCTGCACCCTGGCCTGGGCTGCATCGGGGCTGGGAAGGGGTACTGTCCGGGAGAGGCCAGCCCGGCTCCCGGGAAGGATTGGCCAGCGCTGGACACTCCTAGGGTTTTCTTTCCTTTTTTCACTACGAGGTGCGGTCCGCCTTCAGTGGCCTAGCAGAACCACCTCCCCCACCCCCAGGCTGAACTTGGCGCTCTCCTGGAACCACCTACCTACTCCTAACCACCTACCTACTATATAAAAGGAAAAACGGGTTTGTGAGTTTGGGGCAGAGCCGCACAGGTACCCCAAGGCGGAGTGTGGGGTCCTTCTGGGTTCCAGCAGTTTCGTATTTTTCTTTCCCAAGCAGTCAGGGCTCTGGGTGTGCCTTCCATCCTCCCGTTCTGGCACCTAGAAAGGAGCCCAGGGCCCCGTCTACACGTCTACACCAGTGCTGCTCCTTGGGGGAGCCCGGGAGACCTCCCCCCCACACCTGGCTCCTGCAGAACCGCAGCTCTGGGGGTGGGAGTTGTCTGGATTAGCTGGCTGCGGCCATCCAGCCATTTGGGAGATTCGCTTTGTTCTCATAGACGGGTTAAAAGGAAGAAGAAAGCAAGAGTCGGTTATGGGGGCGCCGAGCAAGTGTCCATTTCAGCTTCAAGTGGATTGGAAAGTGGAGCCCAATTATCCTAGGTAATTGCTTCAGTTCCGCACTTGACTCTGCTCACGCAGGTCTGTCCGGCTGATTCAAAGACCCCTCCCAGGTCACCACCTACCTGGCCCCCTGAAGAAGCTGCTGCTGAAAAAACTGTCCTGTTGAAAATCAGCCCCCGTGTGGAGCTGCCGAGAGTAAAACTGAAACGCAAGTTAAATCAGCCGCGAGCTCATGCTTGTAGCTTAAAATTAATTTATTCAACAAATATAGCTATAATATAAACGATAATAAAATTTCAAATATACAGTATATTACACGCAATCCCTTCCAAAGGGACTCTTGAGAGCCACGCAAATGTACTGTTAAATAGAAACAGAATTTTTAAACTTTATTTTACAGTTTTTTCCGGGACTGGTAAGAGAGGCCTGTTCAACCTACCTGTAACAGACAGGTGAGCCCTCCCTACCCCCAGGCAAATGCTGATTTTCTCTCAAGTCCGGGACAGCAGGGCCTCCCGCTGTTCTTCTCTGGCGCTCCTGTTTCCCAAATGCCCCATTGCTCCAGCTCAGCGGCGAGACAGGCTCTAGTCCCACTCACTACTAACTCTGGGGAGCTTGGACGCTTGGACGATCCTTACTTTTAACCTCTCGGGCCTCCTTCCCATCTGCAATGGGAGGGGTAGAGCTAGCTTCTAGAAGATCCTTAAGGGAGCCTTCCAGCCACTTTTTGGATGGAGAAGTCTTCGCACATTGGATGGGGGCAGCGGAGAAACCGGGCAGTGTGGGGTAGAGGGGAGCAGCCAGGGGGCTTGGGGCTTGGGGCCGGGGAGCGAGCTGTGGCCGGCTCTGGCTGCTTACAGAGGACCACGGAGGAGGGGTCAGCTGGCTGCAGACAGGCCGGGACCCCTATGTCAGGTGGTACATACTATAGCCTACGTGGGCTGTGTAGAGTCCCACGGGCGCCACGGGCAGCGCAGCACGCTGGAAGGGGCCGGACGCACCGTAGATGGAGGCCCCTGCGGCTGCTGCCACCGCTGCGGGCCCACCGAGTGGGAAGGAGAGGCCAAAGGCAGCGGGTGGCAGCATGGGCTTCGCGGCCATCTTCAGCTTTTCCAGCTCTGCTTCCTGCAGTCTCTTGGCCTTGGCACGGCGGTTCTGGAACCAGATCTTCACCTGCGTCTCTGTGAGGCTGAGCGAGCTGGAGAACTCGGCACGCTCCGCGATGGACAAGTACTGCTTCTGGCGGAACTTGCGCTCCAGTGCCAGCAGCTGCGCGGTGGTGAAGGGCGTCCGCGGCTTGCGGTTGGTCTTGTGCTTGCGCAGGGTGCAGGCCGGGGGGCTCAGCCGCCCTAGGGGGACCAGGGAGAGAGGCCAGCGGTTAGGAGAGCCGCAAGGGAGCCTGACCTGCCCAGAGAGGAGCAGCCACAGCCAAGGAGAGCCCGCCGTTCACCAGGCACTGTGCGAGGCCCGGGAATTCTCTTCCAACTCCCACAGCGATCCAGCAGGGTCGACGTCCCGGTCTACTCTTTTGCAAAGGAGGAAACTAAGGTTCCAGGTGAAACATGCCCTTGTCCAGGTCCCCACATAACTGGGCAAGGTGGGGTCACTTTAGTCCCAGAGGCGGCTTAGACAGGCCTGCACACCCCCCCATGGGGTGGTGGGTGTTGATAAGGACGAAACAAAACCTGCAGAAAGACCCCTACACCCAGCTCCAGACCGGCTGAGTTTTAGGCCTTAAACACTTGAAGACGCTTCAGCCTCAGACATTTGTGCGCCAGGAAGGGCTGTGCTTAGGCCTTTGTGTGGCCACGAGTCCAGCCCGTCCTCTCGGCCTCAGGACAGGGGTCCCTACAGGTTCCCAGGAGGGGCCTGAAGAGCCGCCAGCACCACCACGGAGGTGATAGCATCATGTCTCCCATATCCGGTGCTGTGGGGCGGCACCTTTTCCTGACGGTGTCAGCGCCACTTGGCCTCTCCCACCCCCAGTGTCCGCCCTCTGGTCACCTTCAAACTCTGTGTGGGGAGGCAGCTGTGGCCCGGGGCTGGCTCAATCTGCAGAGCTCACAGCCAGCAGTCTTTCTCCTCCAGCTTCAAAATGGGCTCTCACCAGAGGAAGGTGCCACCATTGAGCGAGGCCGGGCCCACTGGAGGGCGAACCCCTGCCGCCGGGCTGCGGCACCCACACAACCGGCATCAGATTGTTCCCCACGGGTACTTCCAGCGCGGGGGGGGGGGGGGTCAGACTGAGGCCCTAACCAAATTCCCAAGTCCCTAGAAACACACTTTTGCCGACAGCAGCTTCCCTCGGAAAGAAAATGAATTCAAAAGAAGAATGTTTCACCAAGCGGGTTTTACCCGATTATGCATTTTCCCCATGCTTATAAGAAGGATCCTTGGCCTTTCAGATGACCAGGATGTGAGTCAAACGAAATCGGCGCTAACAACCCCCCTTCCCAGCTGCTGCTGGGCCGCTGGGCCGGACTGCCCTCCACCCAGCGCCTGGGCGAGGGGCCGGTGCCGGCCAGAGGCACGCTCTGCGCCACAGCCCCTGGGCCACCTAAGCCAGGCTTGGGGCTCAGGGAGGGGCTGGTCTTTCAAAGGCGCTCAAACCCCAGATAAAAATCATTCCTCAGCATCGCCCATTGAACTTGGGTTGCTATTATGTCCGCAAAATAATCGGAGGAAACGAGGAAAACTTGGGAATTTCCCGTGCTCCTGAAATATCTCCCCGCGCATTCGCCCAGCAGAGCGGCCAGGGGGGCGCAAGGCCTTGGAACGACCCCGAGACCCCGAACTCGCCATGGGAGGCTGGAGTCCGCTTCGGTGGCCTAGGCAGAGAAGGTTGGGAACTTGGGATCAGATTGGAGGGGGCGCCTCCCACAAATTCACTCACTGCTCCACCCTCTCCCCTGGAAGCTGAGCCACCCCACCCCCTACGTGATCCACCCGCACCCCGCACCTAGAATCTGCCCGAGACTCGAAAGGCGGAGGGGGAGGGGACTTGCTAGACCCCCAGCACGTCTGGGCCGAGGTACTTCAATGGGGGGAGGGGAGAGCCTGGCTTCCACTCCGAGAAAGTGAAACTCCCCGCTAGGCCTTGAAGATGTGGCCGGGAAGAGGTTAGTGCGTTCCCACAGCCCGCTGGGGAGCCGACAAATGTTACCGGGCTGGGGGTCAGACGAGGAAACCGGACTCTCAGGGCCCTTTGGTGGCCTGAGAAGGAGAGGGTACCCAGACGGACACCCTCGTCCGACGAGTGAACCCCGACCCGTGGCGCTGCCTGACCCATGCCACGGCCCACGAAAGGGGACTGAGCACTGGGCCGCAGCCAGGCCTCACCGCCTCTTCCTGGGTGGGAGTGGGGCGTGGTGCGAAGCCGGGGCTCCCTCCCGCCGAAGGCTCTGCAGCACCCGCGGCAGGTACCCGGCTGCAGGGACGCTGGGCCAGAGACTAGCTGGCGCCGGCACGCGGCCTGGCCCCCTCCCCCGCCGCGTGGGTCCGGGCTACTCACTGGCAGGGGGCGGGGAGAAGCGGGGGTTCTGCATCCAGGGGGTCCTCTCGGCCTTCTCGGGACTCTCGGCTTTGACGAGCGCATCTTCTGGCAGCTTGAGGAGTCCTCCCACCGAGAAGTGGCCCAGCGGCCGCGGCGAGGGTGGCGCGTCCGGGGCGCCCAGCGACCCGGGCCGGGCGCCCAGGGTCTGCGCGGAGCCGACCACTGCTGGTGCGCCCTCGGTGGCCGCCACGGCGCTCTCCTTGGCCCCGGGCTTCCTGTGGTCGGCCATGAGCGCCTCCACGCTGAAAGGCAGGAGTGAAGGGGACACTTTGGGCTTGGCCCCCTCCTCGTCTGCGCCCATGGCGGCCGCGGTGGCTGCGGTGGCGCTGGGGTTCTGGCCCCCGCCCCCCGCTGCCGACTGGCCGAAGGCGGAGTCCTCCACTTTGACACCGAGTGGCAAAGAAGTCATGTCAGCAGCCGGGGCCATGCAGAGCCGGGCCCCCCTCCAGCCGCAGCACGGGCCAGCCGCCGGGCATGGGCTTCGGGCGGGCTAGGAGCGCGGCGGGCCTCTGGGAGCGCCCGGGGCCCTGGCCGGCCGGGCCCTCCCGCGCGCGCCTGCCGCCCCTCCCCAGACGGCCCGCTCCGGCGCTCCGGGCCTGGCTCGGCTGTTCGCGGGCGCCGCGGCGCAGGCCGAGTTCCCGGGCGCACTCGCCGGCTCCGGGTCGGGCCGCGGCTCCCCAGAGAACTTGTTAATAAGGCGAGGCCCGCGCGGCGGCGGCCAATCGGCGCGCGAGGGGGCGGGCCCGGCGCGCTCCATTGGGCCGCGCTCCTGCGGACCTGGCCCCGGGCGAGCTGGGCCTCGGGGCGCGCGGGCTGGGCCGGGCCGGGAGGGCCCTGGAAGGGAGGGGGCGCTGGAGAAACTTTGCTCGGGGCCGAAGCCCGGGCTGCCTCCACCAGGGACCCCTGCTCTCTTTTTTTCCCCTTTTCCCTGGCGGGGTTGGGGGGGCTCTCTCGCTCTCTCTTCGGTCCTCCTCTTTTCTCCTAGGCCTTAATTGCCCCTCTTTCCCACACCCCCTTTTTTTCTCCACGCCTCCCTCGTTTCTCTCGTCTACTGCTTCGCAACTTTCTCTTCAGTGGCTGTGTCTGTTTTTTTCTGTCCCCCTCTGCCTCGCTTCTCGCTCCCACAATAATCTGAGTCGGGGTGATTTCTGCCGTGGCCCTTCGCCCGGCTGTTTACAGGAGTGGACAGTTATGCTGTCCATCTCTTTGCAAAACACCCCGTTGTCTGCCTCTGTTCTGATCCCCGCCACGTTACCTCGCCGTAACAGTGGGCCTTTGTCTCTCCACCGCGGACTCCAGTTTGCCGCGCTCCTGTGGGCGGTGGGTGTGAGGATAAGAGCACAAAGTATCACCCGCGATCAATGATCTGTTCTCCAGGGTCCGCTTAGCCGCCACCCCACCCGCTGAACGTCTCTGCGGAGTTACACCTATGCCGGCGGCCGGCGGGGGCCGAGCGCGGGTCCTTTGCTTTCGAACTTACTGAAATAAAACCAGAGAAACGTCAACACACCGATGTGGCCTTAACGTGACCTCAAACGGCCCATCCGCGGGAACAAAAACAACCCCCTATCTCTGGGTCTCGGGTCCTGGAGGGGGGCGCGATCCTGGCGGCGGATCCCCGGGGCTGGGCGTGAGACTTCTACTTTGCCACTTTCGGGGGAAACGTGATTTTTAATTTTGTTGTTAAGGAAAATGAGCTGGGGCGTGGGGAGACGCCTGTGGGAACGGGTTGGGGCTCCGCGGGTTTCCGCGCCTCCTCTTTCAGGCTTCTAGTCCCGGGGCCAGGCAGGCGGCTCCAGGGGAACTAGTGGGGGGTGATTGGCGGCTCACCGGGCCGGCCATTGATGACTGCGGGGTTCTAATCTCCAGGAAACACCAGGGGCTGCCGCGGCCATTTAGGGGTAATTATCCAAGCGCGGAGGGACAGCGAATTCCCTCGCCTTTTAACTGGGCGCAATAAAAACTGTAGATTAGGGGTGTCCAGATTAAGGAAAATGAATTACGGGAGCGGCAACTTTATGACCAGGATGGCGTCCGGGGTCTGGCGGGCGGGAGGGGTAGGGCTGCGCCGCCAGCGCCAGCCGCAGCTTCACACGTGCGCGCAGGCTCCGAGGCGGGCTGAGGCCTCGGCACGGGTTCGGGAATACCCGGCTCGCTGAAACTGACGCGGCTTCTCCAGATTCCGTCTGCACGGAGACTGCAACTCAAGCCTAGCGCAGGCTCTGGGGCGCCTGGCTCCCGCGCTCCGCTGGAGCCTCCCACGCGGCCTGTCTTGACAGCACCCCGGGGTGGGGGGACGGCCCAGGACCCACAGAGTCCTTCCAGGTGGCTGGGAAACCGGGGCCCGGAGGCCCGCCCGAGGGTATAAGAAGAGAAGGCGGTCCGACCGCATTTTGTAGCTGAGCGACTGAAGCTCAGCGAGCATAGGCCCAGCGCGCCGGCCTTCCAGCCAGGCGCCAACCCCTGGTTCACCTTTCCGAGTCAACTGCCTGGAGCCAGTTCCTCCACACCGCACCGCGAGGGCCCTGGGCTCCCGGTGAGCGCGGGAGCGGGGACGGAGGTCCGCAGGCTTCGGAGGTCGTTTAAAAGTCCCCCAGGACTCTCGGGAGCCGGGCTGGCTTTGTTCCCCTGGTTTCCCACCTCAAACGTTTGGCTTCCAGATCACCTCGAGCCTCTGATTAACTTAATAACTTCCTCCCTAGGGAATGCACACCAGCCAAACCGGGCACAGCAAACCCACTTGGAGGCTGCGGGGAGAGCCCTGCTTCGGGAGCCCCTAGGGTGAGCCGTCCCGCGCGGGGGACGTCAGGGCTGCGTCGGGCTTGCACGGGCGCGGCCTGGCCGGGTGACCGCGGGGCCGGCGGCCGGGCGGCGCGAGAAGGGCCGCACCGCTAATTGCGGGATAAACAATCTGTCAGGATCCCTCAGTGCCTAATAGGCAGCCGAGGATGTTGTTTTTAGGCGCCAGAGGCGGCCCGATCAAAGGCCGCGGCCGGCGCAGGGGCCCTTGAAGTCGCGCCCCCGCCTCCAGGGAGCTGGCCGCCCGCGCCCGCAGCCCCCGGCCCTGCCGCCCGCCCCTCGCTCCCCCAGAGGGTCCCGGACGGACGGACCCCGTGCATCTCGCTAGGTTCGGCCTGAGTGGGTGTCTGCGCGCACCCGGCGCGGCGCGGCGCAGGGACTTGGCCAGGCGCACGCGGGGCCTGGCGAGGAGGGTCCGCGGCGGGGAGGGCTCGGAGTCGATCCCACCGGGAACCGGCGCGTGCGGCTCTCAGCTGCCTCTGGGCTGCGGGGTCGGAGGAGGGAGGTCGGAGGTCCGGGACCCGGCAGTTAGAAAAAGAAAGTGTCTGTCCGGGGTGTGCCGTTCCCGCGGGGGAAAGGCACTCGTTGGGGCGGGCAGGGGGAGTTGCTCCCGTTCATTTCTGTCTGAGCCTTTTCCGAGGTCCCGGCGGGTGGGTTCCCACTGCGCGCGGGGCCGAGGGTTGCGCCTGTTATCTCGCCGCCAGCACTGGCCCCAGGCGCTTCTGGCCCGGGCCGGCCCCTCGCGCGGCGCAGCCCAGAAGGCCGGGCTGTAACTCACGCCTGGCAAGGGCAGGGATGGCCCGCAGCAGATAAAGCCGGGGACTGGCGCTCGGCTTCCGCCCTCACTCCGCTCCCCTCCCCTGCCGCTTCGCCCCGGCTCCCCTCCTTCCCGAGCGGCGCGAGCCCTCGCTGCCTCCCCGCAGCGCCTGGCCTCGCGGGTCCAAGGGAGGGTGGCCTGCGCCTCCCGCCCGGACGGCTAAACCGGTGGCTCTTCTTTTTCCTTTTTTCCAAAAACCTCTATTTCACGCAGGAAAGAGTGGTGCTTTTAGCTTCCCCTCCTGGTGGGCAAATATTAGTTTCTCGAGGGGCGCCCGGTGAAGGCTGCCGTCACGAGCTGGGCGCTGCCGCTGGGGCTGGGAGAGCCTGCGGGCGCCCCTCACGTCGGCCGCCGCGGTCGCCGCCGTCGGGTTTTTGTTTACGCCCCCTCCCCCCTTCCCAGTGCGTTTTGTGGCCTCGACCCAGGAATCCCGCGTGCATTTTAAAAAATGTGCAGCTCAGTGGGGTCCCCCGGCAATTAGCGCGCTCCAAACAGTCCTCTTTAATAGAATGAATGTGCTATGAAAACCGATTACCCGGAACGATTTATTTTGGTGGGAATTCACCGATCTCCAGGAGGGCGGAGGAGGGGAGAGAGAGGAGGTATTTTGTCCTGGGGGGAGGGGGCCGACTGGTAGACAGAAGGCACGACCTCGGGATCCTGCGTTCTCCAGCCTTTTGGTCCCCGTCGCCTAAAGCGGACGGGGAGTCGGAGGGTTGGAAAACTGTCCCGAGGTGCTGAGGAGCTCACCGCTTCCCAGAGAAGAGCTTGGAAGAGCCGGGAGCGCCAGGACTGCCGGCCGCTGGGGCCGAACAGCCGCAGCACAGAGGGTGCAAACGCGCGCTGCCGCCCGCGCCTGGGCACGTCTCGAGCGCGGAGGGAGTTTTGTGTCCTCCAACACGAGCACGAAAACAAACTACCCAAAACCTATTTGTGAACAACGCGCTCTCCTTCGGGCTAAGCCCTCCGAATAGGAGGCCCAGTCTGCGCGCTGGAGCCGCCCGCGCGCGGTGGGTCTCCCCGGCGCCAGGGAGAGACCGACCCGCCGGGCTCCCAGGTCCCCGCGCCTTCCCGCCCTTCCCCCACGACTTCTTCCCTCGCTCCGGCGGGGGCTTCCCTGTGTCTTTAAACTCGGAAGGGGATGAGGGGGCCTAGATCCGCGGGAGAGAAAGCCCCCTCCCCCAAATGGCCCAAATTAATGTGATCGCGACATGAGGGTGCACTTGGGGAAGATGAAAGAGGAGGCCGGCCGGCTCCTCCTAGAGCTCTATAATTATAGATAATATATCCCATTTCAAAGCAATTAGACCAATCAGGCGTAACGAACCACTTTGCTGCCGACGAATAACAAAGGCACACGGTTATTTAAGCCTGGAGATGTCGGGCAGACCCCGAGGCTCCAGGGGCCCACCAAACCTCTCCATCCTGACTCTGCCCACCCTGGGCCGGGAGGCTCCCTTCTCCCCCGTCCCCCACCCCCATCTGCCCAGCCGCGGAGGCCCCTCTCAGCTCAGGCAGGTACTGGGGGGCAGGGTGCCGAGGACTGGAGGAGAACTGACTTACTGGGAGCTGGTGTCGCCTCTTCTCGGAGCCTCACAAATGTTAATCCTGATTTAATCCTCCCTACTGTGGAAGATGGGTATTGTGATGTGCTGCCCCCTCCACATGAGAGGACAGAAATCAGAGAGGTCGAGCATCTTCCCCAGGGTCACACAGCTAGTTAGTATTGGCAGGAATTGGCAGCCTGGGTACAGGTGGGTCTGGATACCCCCCCTCATCTCCTGGGCGCACTCTCCCAAGACAGGGGCCTCCCTCCCTGCAAGCACCAGGGCCAGGTGGGTCTGGACCCCCCTCCCCATCCACTGGGTGCACTCACCTGAGCCAGCAGCCTCCCTCCCCGCACCTGACTTTCCAGACAAGAGCTACACCAAAATGCAGTGGGTGAGGGTGGTGTTTTGGTGGAACACCCCCCCCCCTCAGTCTCACCCGCATGCCAAGAAATGGTCTTGGCTCCAGGCTTACTGCACTTCTCTCCCGCTCTTCTCCCCACTGCCCCCACACTTCACTGAGAGTCTTGGTAAGGCTGAGTTTGCCCATAAAGGTATCAAGGATAAAGGAGATCCTGAAGTGTCTGGGGGAGGGGGCCCTGGCTGTGAACCTCTCTAGCAGGAGGGCCCTGCTCCCCAAGCTGGGCTCAGCCCTCACAGCCTGGCACTGAGGACTGCAGCACGGCGCCCCTCGATGGTAGGTCCCAGGGAGGCTAGCCCTCAGCTGAGGCATCAGGTGCCAGGGCCTTCCTGGTGGACAGGTTCCTCTCCTGCAGGAGGACGTGGGCAGGGGAGGCCAGTCCTTGCAGGGGAACCCTGGGAAAGAGGCAGGGCCAGAGACCAGGTGGCTTGGGGCCGGCAGGAGCAGTGATGGGGGCAGAGGGCCTGGGGACAGCGACAGACTCGGGAAACCACCTCTCAGCACCCTGACACCTCTGAGCACTGGAATACCGAATACGGAGTGAAGGGGAGGCGGGTTCCCTATGCCTCGGAAGCCTGAGCTGAGACTGGAGGAGAGAACTGAGGGGCGTCCAAGCAGTGTCCCCCAATATGTGACCCTGTACCCTGCATCCCGTCCTCTGCAGGGCCACCAGTGGGGGCTGTGCCAAAGTCCTTCTGGCAAAAGTGGGGAGGAGGGTATGGAGGGAGACCCCTGGGGTGACTGTAGCACCCCAGTTTCCCAGTCTGTCTTCTTCCCTCCGGATTTTGACATTCACTTTCTGCACCCCATCATATCACAACCCCCTGAGACTGGTTCCCGGTCTCTATCCTTTATCGCTGGCCGCTTTCCCCTCCTGCCTGTCCTTCGCAGCAGGCTCTCTGTGCCCCTCCCCCATGCTGGGCCTGGATCTGGCCCCAGCAGCTCAGAAGCTGATGTGACTCCAGGAAGCTCCCTGCACCGTTTCCATTTCTGGAGCAGCCTGTGCACCTTTGGGGGCAGGGGAGGGCCCCTGCCTGCTCTGGCTCCGCTCTCCTTGCTAATGGTGTCGGGAGCTGTTTCTCCTTTGAGCCTCAGTCTTCACCTCTGGACCTTGAGCAGAAGGACGCGCGGCCCCCTGGGGAGGCGGGAGCTCCGGAGGAGAGGGGCAAGGACCCTGGGGATCTCAGCACGGGTACCCAGTGGGGCCCCAGGTGGGAGCTGCGGTGGCCCCCAGGAGAGGAGGCCAGAAGAACGAAGAGGGCTGGATTTGGGGGGCCAGAGCCCAGCCAGCTCCTCCAGGCTCCTCCCCCTAAGGACTCAGAGGGGCACCCCAGTCTTCACCCTCACTTGGTTTCCACCCTCTAGACTCAGTGGCCTAATAGGAGCAGCTTCCGCCTCTCTGCACTCTGCTCCCTCCTGGCCCACTTGGTCCACGTCCAGCCCGTGAGCTGGAAGGGGAGAGCTGGCCCATGAAGTGAACTGGGGTGCTTGTCCTGCTTTCTGGGTAGGTGGAGAGCTGGGGAGATGGTGCCGGAAGCCTCCCAGCTGTGCTGGAGAGCACCCAGATTCCACAGAAGGGGAGCCTGAGGCCCAAAGAGGGGTCTCTCTCCGGTGCTCCGAGCCACAGGCTGGCCAGCCGGTCAGCGCAGCCCAGCCCAGAGCCGCGCCCTTCCCACCGAGGACGCCAGGAAATCCCGACCGCCGGCTCCACGTGTGACCGGCTCGAGGCCTGCGTCCCCAACGAGGCCACGCTCGCCAGGGGCTCGGTTTGGGCAGCGCGGGGCGCAGAGCACCTAGCGCTCTGTGACCGGAGCCCCCCACCCCCCCAGCAGCCGTCGGTCTCTCCCAGGAGCGCCGCAGCGCGAGCTCCGAAGTGCCCGCGGGGGCCCAGGCCCCGGGCAGGGCAGGGGCCGCAGAGGGCTCGTGCCCGTGGCGCTAGGGCTGTCGTTAATCTCACAGCAGCCCTCCGCGGCGGGCCTCCCGCTCCCCACGCGGGAAAACGGGGCTTCAGAGCCGCACAAGCGCTTACGGGCCGCGCTGCGGGGCGGCGGGAGCCCGGCCCGACCCAGCCAGTGCCGCTGCGCCGTGCCCCTCGGGGCCTCTACACGGGGCGCGCCTCGTCGTGCCCCTCTGGCCTCTACACGGGAGGGAGGCTCGTGGGGGGTGGCCCGACCTCGGTGTCCACTTGGACCCGCTTCCCAGCGGCGGCTGCTCGGCGCGGGCTGGTGCGGCCGGCGCCGCCCCGCCCGGCTCCGGGTGCGCGCGCGCTGGGTGGGGCCGCGGAGCCGGCAGAGCCCACCCCGACACGCCCCGGGGCCCCGCCAGTCCGCACCGCCGGAGGGCCCCGCCCGGCCGGCCTTCAGTGGCTGTCCGGCGTGACGGACAGGCTGGCCCCGCCTGGGATTGGAGGTCGGGAAGCCGACAGCCGGGAGGAGGAGGTGGAGGCGCCGGGACGGCGGGTGAGGGCGTTCACACGCGCGGACACTTCCGTGGCCAGCCCGTCCCGAGCACCGGTCCTGGCAGCAAGTCCACACCCCGACTTCACACGTGGGGAACTGGAGCTAAACCGTTCACAGGAGCAAAGAAACAAATTCAAATGTTCTAGATGCTCCAGGCTCACGCGTGTCCCCGCGACGGCGACCCCTGCGCTGGACCTTTGAAGGAGAAGGCAGAGAAGCTTGCAAAGCCCTGCCTGCCCCGCAGCTCTCCCCAGTGTGCGGCCGCAGGGGGTGCCGGGCGCCCCCACCCCCAGACTCCTCAGAACAAGCCAGGGTGCGTCCTGGGCCGGCAGCATGTGGCACCAGAGGGAACACCTCAGAGGAGATAAATGGAAAGGAGTAGACATGAAACCCAGCCAGGCGCCTGCCCACCCCAGATACGAACCCAACCCCCACCGGCCCCCACCCCTCAGCTGCACTGGGCCGGAGAGTGAGAGTCGGAGGGCGGGGCCTTGGGGTCCAGGAGGAGGGCAGCCCTTGGGTCTGGGCTGATCAAACAGCCCTTGAGTGGCGCTTTACAAGGAAAATCAAAGTCGTCCCTTCCCAGCTGGTGGCTCTGCTGTGTTCCCTTTGAACTGAGGATGAGCTGTCTACTGCCTCCTCCTGGCCCTGCTGGGGCCCAAGGGGGTGCTGCGCTGGCGGCCAGGAAGGCCTGTGTGGACGGCCCCTCCCGCTGAGCCCCAGACCACCAGTCTCCTCACTGCATGTCCGAAATGGACTGTAGGGAGTGGGGGTGCCAGGAGGGTGTGCCCAGGAGCCCTTTATCCAGAGAGCAGCTCCAGAAATCCAGGAATTCCATCCAGAACTAGCCCCTCGCAGCACTGTCCCTCCCTGGGGTTTCTGGCACCAGAAACATCCTGCAGAGCTGCGCCTCACTTTGCCCAGGAGGGAGCCCTCCCACCCGGCACCCCAGGGCTCCTGGGCCTCCCCCCAGCCAGGGACCCCGAACCGCACCCTCTGGAGGAGACCCTTCCACCCGAGGGCCCGCTGTGAGCACGTGGCCCTGGCCGCGGCCCGACTCAGTGAGCCGGCCCGGCCTGCCCTGGCTCCCGGGCCGTCCAGGGCCCATCGCTTGGCGTTGCCCACACGCTAGTTTGAACACAGCCCTCGGGCCCTGGAGCTGAACCAACCAGGACACAACTCCTAGGAAAGGGGAGGGCGGTTTGGAAGGGAGATGAGTGCGAACTGGTGGGGGGGTGTCACCTTCAGAGCCTGGCGGCTCTCCTCGTTTGCTTCTGGGGTCACGTCCACCACTGACCTCTCTGTGCCGCGGACGAGCCTGTAGCCTGCCGGCCCCCCTGCCTCGTGTCGGGGAGGAGTAATGAACACGGACACTGCGGGCCGTGTCTCTGGACGCCCCAAGAACCGTGACCCCGGCCTAGGTGCCTGGCCTCAGGCTGCGGCCGCGGCCCCTCCACTGGCGTCCCGGCACCTCCCGGTGTGGGGCCCCGGTTTCTGGAAGCGAGACCGCCAGCCACGGGGTGGGTGTCCAGCCAGGACGGCTTCCCAACCGAGGAGGAGGCTTCTCCTACCCCAGGGACCTCCAGGCCACCCTGGAGGCAGCAGCCTTGGGGGGGCTGCGCATCCTGCCCGGGGAGCTGACCGCCAGGAGGGGCGTCCAAGCCAGAAACATCGTCCAGCCCAAGGAGAAGGCTGTCCTAGAGGGGGCGAGTCCCGGGCGGTGTGCCCACCGTGGGGAGTGGTCGGCCGCCTTCGGAGTGCGCACTCCGACCCTGGAGTGTCCGAGCCAGCGCGCCCCCGGGGCCGGGCTTCCCCGGTGGGAGTGAGCACCTGGCCAGGGAGTGGGGCCGACGGTGGCACGTGGGCGCCCGCCCCAGGGATGTGATCGCGCCACCCGGGGTGTGCTCAAACCGGGGCGGCAGGTGTCCAGCCTCCTGCGGGGGGTGCCACCCTGGGCGGTGGCAGCCCCAGGAACGGGCCCCCAGTCTTGGGGTGGACGCTCCAGTAGCCCACTCCAGGGGCTGGCGCCTAAGTCTGTGCGAAGGTGTCCAATGAACAGACCTGGGCGTCTGGCCCTCAGGAGAGCCCCGTGAGCCCTGGGGGCAGGGACGCGGCCCATGAGGGGCGTCTGGACCCCGCAGGACGTGGGCACCGCACCCCCGAGCCTGTGTCCCGACGCGAGATGCGAGGATCCGGTGCTGGGAGCTGGTCCCCAGCCCAGGTCGGCGGGCCCCCCGGGAGGCAGTGTGCTCCCCCGGGAGGAAGACCCCGCACCCCAGGAGCTGTGTGCCGGGGGGGGGGGTAAGGGGGCACGCACCGCTGGGGGCAGGCTCCAGACCCAGCAGTGGGGGCTGCGAAGTCTGAACTCTGGCAGCGGGGTCCAGCCCCCGGGGACCGCCCCGACAGGGGAGGTGGACTCCAGTACGGGTCGTGGCGGATGCCGGAGCTGACACCCCACTCGGAGATGCCGGACGCACTCCCGCAGGCGCACTTCCAGCCAGAGGCGCGCCCGGACAGCGGGTGGGCACGGGGGGTGGCGCTCCGGCCCCGCTGGGTGGGCATCCGACCTGGGGTGAGCGCTCTGACCTGAGGTGGGCACAGAAGCCCCTGGAGTTGGGGTGCTTCGTGGAGGTGCTTGCCCACCCCTGGAGCAGCGTGTTCAACTCCGGGGGGCAGTTCAGCCACCAGACGTGGTTATTCAGCTCCGGAAGCCAGATTCCCCCCGGGGCGGGGGACACTGCTCCAGCCCAGGGGCCAGTGTCCAGCCCCAGGAGGGTATATCAGCTTCGAGAAACGGGCCTCAACCCCAGTGGGGGTCACCAGCCCCAGGGGCCCTGGCCTCTGCAAGGTGGGGGTCTCTAAGTGCCCATCCGTGGCTGGCTGCCGGTGGGGCACACCTGTGGACTGACCCACGTGTGGTCTTTGGAGGATGGAAATGCAGGTTGAGGCGGGGCGGAAGCCTGCCCGGTGGGCCTCAGGAGACGCTGGGCAGCAGCCATGGGCAGCCCTGGGCCCAGCCGGGCCTGCACTTGCTGAGCGGAGGAGCTTAAAGCAGGCCGGGAGGCGGGGGCAGGTCGGGGTGCACAGGCCAGAGGGTGACCCCCAGACTCCGGGCCGCCCTGCCTGCCTCCTGGCAGGCCCTTGTCAGTCTGGCCGGGAGGGCTCAGGCCCCGCTCCCCGCACTCCATCTTCCTCACAATAACAGTCATTACGCAGCCTCCAAGGCTCTCGTTACCCTTGTTTACAGCCTTCCAGAAAAACAGAGGCAGCCAGCGCCTCCCCACCTCGCAGGCTGGGGCGTCTTCTGCTGCACACGGAGCACAAAGCTGCCCAAATCCCTCCTCACCAGGCAGTGATTGTCTTTCAAGACGCATTTATTTATGCACATGGAGCTGGGGTGCAAGCAGAGGTGCAGGGGGGGGGGGGTTG
The DNA here is from genome assembly GCA_019455555.1 of Galemys pyrenaicus. NCBI lineage: Eukaryota > Metazoa > Chordata > Mammalia > Eulipotyphla > Talpidae > Galemys > Galemys pyrenaicus. The sequence continues at coordinate 668,769 of JAGFMF010012216.1, forward strand.
GGGAGTGAGAGGACTCACTGGAGACGTAGCGGGGAGCAGAACAGGCAGATCCACGGAAACACCCTGCTGAGGGGAGCAGCGGGGAGACAGCAGCGGTCTGCTGCGCCCTGTGGGTCCCTCCCTGGCCGGGGATCGAACGCGTGCTGCAGTGGCTGTGGGTGCTTCACAGTGCGGCACTTAACCCCTCGCGCCACCAGGGAGGCCCTCTGACGCTTTTTTAAAAGCAGAGTGTTGCTTTTCTTGAGTGAACATCGGCTCACGACGCCGTGGGACTTAGGGCTGCGGGTGCCCCTTCGAGACGTGTCATCATGCCACACCCCCACCACACCCCCACATCTGCAGCTGGACGTCTGGGTTTGAGTCTGTCCGTTCCTTTGTCTCTATGTCCCACGCTCAGTGAGGTGGCCCCTTGCATCTTTCTCCTGTGACTGCGTCACCCAACGGTGCCCGTCGCGAGCACCTGTCCTCGCAGAGGTAAGGTCTCCCCTCTTCCCGGAGTCGGGGATGCCCGCAGCACCTCCAGCCACGTCACTGTGCCCCTGCCGCCGGCACCAGGCCACATCCGCAGCCCGCTGTTGTGAGCTGTGATGCCGGTCACCCCACGCCGACGGGAGGCGGATGAGGCCCATCCTTCCGGGAGGACGGTCACATGACTTCCTCGAGGCGGTCAGCCTCGTGCCACCCACCGCCATGGGGTCCGTTCGATGGGAGGCGGGGCAGTGTGTCCCCTGATGCTCGGGGCCTGGGAGAAGCCGTCCTGCGGCACGGGGTCCGGCTACAACCGGAGGAACAGGCGCCCAGAATGGGTGGCTTCAACAGAGATTGGTTTCCCACAGTTCTGGGCCTACAAGTGCGGGGCCCGAGGAGTCGTTCTTGCAGCCTGGGGGAGCCTCCCTGGCTGCGGTGGCCAGCGGTCCTGGGCCGGCCTGGGCTTCGTCTCGCCGACCTCCGCTGTTTCATGTGGCTTCCTCCCTGTTGCCACGTAACCCCTCGCACCACCAGGGGGGCCTCCTCCCTGACCTTTAAAGGCCTGGACTTCTGGTGCTTGCAGGGGACCCCAGCCATGGGAAGGCCCACGACGGCAAGGTGGCTCCCTTACATGGTGCTTCTGCAGAGGTGCCGTTTCTGAATACGGGACCCTTCCCGGGGGTGAGGGGGTGGCTAGAACGTCAACCTACCTTTGGGGGGGCCATAGCGCACCCACGGCAGGACATGCATGTCCTCTTCTAGCAGGGAGCCCGTGCAGCTGTGGACACCGGGCCAGGACCGCCCTCTGCCAGCCCTCGCTCTGTTTTCCGCAGAAGGCAGGCACCTTGGGCCCATTTACAGACGGGAAACTTGAAGTTCGAAGGTTCAGGAGCAAAGCTGGGTCTGAAGCGGTTTCGGTCCAGAGCCAGAGCCCTCCGGGCGCGGGGACGGGCCGGCGAGGGTTAAGGCAAAGCGGGAGGTGGGCTGCCAGGCCTGCTGACTCAGAGTTGCCTGGGAGCTGATTAAGATGTCACAGAGGATTATGATGTCAGGTGCAAGAATCACGCTCCAGGAGGGGTGACTGCTGGCCAGGGAGGTTACCCTGGCAACGAGAGAGGCCGTCCGCGCCACGGTGGCACAGCCTGGCGGGCAGAGCGTGGGCCTGGGTCACCTGTCCTGGGCGCCATGCTGCCCTTGCTTCCACAGCCGGGCGACCTTGGACACAGCCACTCACCTTCCAGAACGTCCAGTTCCCCACGCACAAGACGGGGAGAGTAATCCCCCCACGTGGATAAACGGAAGGAGAAGAAAACCCAGCGGGCCCTGCGGGAGCATCCCAGGCAGTCCCGGGCGCTCGGGCCGGACTTGGCTCTGGAATTCAGGCTGCGGCTCCGTCGGGCCTGCCCGGAGGAGGCAAGGAAACGGCGCCAGGCGGCCCCACGCCAGGGGCTGCGGCTGCGGGGACTCGTGGTCACCTGGCTCGAGGAGCCAGCTGGCCCTTTGTGTCCAGCAGCAGGGAGTGGCTCCTCTCCAGCCTCTGGCATGCCTGCTCCTGTCGTGCTGACCGCGCCTGCGCCCACTGCTGCCCACTGCTGCCCGGTGTGGCCGCGCCCAGCGTAGGGCTGGAGAAATGTCTGAGTAGATAGAGGGAGTCACGAAGGCGTCTTCTCGACTTCTCAACGTTGCCCTGTACTCCTCGGAGCAAACTCTGTCTTTGAGGAAGAGATGTTCCCGCCCGGCCAAGTTCCCCACGCGCCGCCCTCCCAAGTCGGGCCCTCCGCTCCTCGGCCCACGCCCTGGCCGTCCTCCTCACCCAGCTACTCAGCTGTCTGTCGGCGCGCCCGTCTACCGCCACCCGCCCACCTCTGCCCCGCCACCCTTCGTCATCGACCAGCACCGCGTCGTCCTTCCACCCTCCACGCCCTCCACACACCCACGCCCCCTGTGCGTGCCCTTCGCTGGCTCACCCCGTCCACCCGCCACCCTCTCCCCACGCGCCCAGGAAGCCACCACCGCATGCCCCTTCCACCTCTGCAGCTACCATGTGATGGCCCACCTGCCCGCGCTCGCCCACCTGCCCGCGCTCGCCCACCTGCCCGCGCTCGCCCACCTGCCCGCGCTCGCCCACCTGCCCGCGC